>CM050926.1:12929945-13402445 GCA_027742785.1 Vigna reflexopilosa
GGTGACGCACAGAGTTTCTACACCATACCACCCCCAAACAAATGGGCAAGCTGAGATCTCTAACAGGGAGATAAAGAGAATTTTGGAGAAGATTGTCCAGCCCAACAGGAAAGATTGGAGTAATAGGTTGGATGATGCTCTTTGGGCCCACAGGACTGCCTACAAAGCACCCATAGGGATGTCTCCTTATCGGGTTGTCTTTGGAAAGACATGTCATCTACCAGTTGAGATTGAGCATCGGGCATACTGGGTTGTGAAGACTTGCAACTTCTCCATTGACCAAGCTGGAGAAAAAAGGAAGTTGCAACTGAATGAATTGGATGAAATCCGATTAGAGGCCTATGAGAACTCGAAGTTCTACAAGGAGAGGAAAAGAGGTTCCATGATAGTTCTATTGTTAGAAAGGACTTCGAGGTTGGCCAACAGGTTTTATTGTACAACTCTAGGCTCGGCCTCATGAGTGGTAAGTTGAGATCAAAGTGGATTGGACCTTTTGTTGTAACTAATGTTTATCCTTATGGTGCAGTTGAGATTTAAAGTCTTTCCACAACTAAAAGCTTCAAGGTGAACGGGCACAGACTGAAGCCTTTCCTCAGCAATCCTTCTTTGCTGGATGCAGTGGTGGAGGAGACATCTTTGGTCAACCCCACCTATCCTTCCCTTTGACTTAGGGAGTTTCTTTTCTCCTTCCCTTCTCACTTTTATTGCATTTTGTCCATATCTTTTGACTGTTCTGATTGTTCATCTGATGATTGTGACACACTGAGGACATTGTGTAGTTTAAGTGTGGTCTATTAGGGGAGATTGTTCTTTGTTTAGGTTTTGTTTTCTAGGTAGTTTTGTTGTGTCTTGTGTACAATTTTGCATGCTTTTCGTGAATTCTAGACTGTGATTAGGTTGCTAGTTTCCCTTCACTGCATTGATACTCTGTTTTGTTGGACTCCTTGCTCTTCTTTGCTTGGAAGATAATCATGATGTTTGAGAGTTGAATTGATTGTGACCGATTACCTGTGTGAGATTTGAACCATTTGGTGATTTTTCTTGTGTGTTATATGTCTCTGGACTGCGTGCACATTTGCCTTGGCTTTACTCTGTTGATAATTCTTGATTCATGCGCATGTTTGAAAATAATAAAGGCATTTTGTTGATTGAGCCTCTCTAGCCAGATAGCCTACCCTGTTATGATCTCTTTGTTAGCCCCTTTGAGCCTATACTCCCCCCCCCCATTTCTTTGTTTTGAAGCTTATACAATAGCCTAAGTGAAAAACCATGATCACCTGAACCTTAGGAATTTTGGAGCTTTGAAATCGTTTTGGGAATAAGTGTGGTCTCTTAGGAGTTGCAGATGAATTGGCTAGTGGATCCTCTTCTTGCGGTTGCACTGTAAATATCATGTATCTTGTCTTTTGGATTGTGTGTTGAATAGAAAAAAAAGAGACAAAATTAAGAAAAGAAAAAAAAAAGAGAAAATACAGAAAAAAATTTTGTGAATAATGGAGTCAACAAGAGGATGGAATTAGAGGTTGGGGGTGTGTTTGAATGTGTTTACACTTGTTCCACATTGCTCCTCTGTTCCTTATGGTTTGTAGCTTCTTATCCAGATGTATCCTCCCTTGGCCTTGGCCCCATTACAACCATGAAAAGACCTTTTGATTTGAGCATGCATATGTGCTTGAGTGTTGATATTAGAGGCTTGCCAAATCTATGTGTGTTTGGTTTCTTGAGTGCATCGAGTGAAATTGATTTACCTTAAACACTTGAGAGAAACACCGATTGTGTGCATCTGTGAGGCTCTGTTGCTTTTGATTCATCTCTTGAACTGATTGACTGTTTTCCATGTACTGAACTGTTTGGATGATTCTGTAAGTATCTGCTTTCATTGACTCTGTGTTGGATCCGGCTTATGCCTTTCACTGTCCAGATTTTGTAAGAATTGTGCAACTCTGTTTCTGTTTTGTGAGTCTTTGTTGTCTGTCTGTCGAGTCTGTGTCACCTCCCTGATGTTTGAGTAGTTCCCTGGTTTTCGTCTTGGTTTTGCCCAGGAGTGCAAAAGACAGTGTGGTCTATTTTGATGAGTCGTTATTTCTTGAACCATATTTAGTTTATTGCACTTAAATAAACAAGGGAATTGTGTTTAATTGTTTGTTATTTCCTCGTTTTCCGAATTCTGCTTAATTTGGTCGGAAATTCGTATTTTCGCTAATTTGGATATTTTGAGCTGATTAAGCGTATTTTTGGTTACAGGGAAATTGTGGAAATATCATCTGGAGCATTAGGATATGGTGTGGCACACTCAAAGGCTCAACATTTAGTCATTTAGATTTTAATTAAAGTTGTAATTTCGTTTTTTAGAAGCCCTTGATTAGAATTAAGTGTTTTGGACCCTTTTATGGGCAATTTTGTAAAAAATCCTTGTGTGGGACACTTGGCATAGACTTTAGGGTTTCTTAGAGGTGGACCCCACCATTTTTTTAGGGTGCGGGATGGCTTTTTAGGGAGAATGGCCGAGACACACAATAGGGAGAGACTTAACACTTCATACTTTTGGTTTTAGAACTTTTTTCTCCTAGGGTTTCATGTATGAACATGCCTTAAGGGAGCTTGCTTGGTGTTTTCGGTTTGGAGCCATTTCAATGAACAAGATGAAGATTTTCTCTGTCTCTTAACTCACTCTTGGTTATCTTAGCTCATTGATGGTGAAAAATCATTCATTTCTACTTCCATTTGCTTGTTCTTGATGCTTGAAGCTTGAGTTTTGGAGCTTGTCCTTGCATTTCCATGGTGGATGTTGGGTTTGAGTAACTTTATATTTCGTTTTCCTCTCCCTTTGCTGCTGTTCCTCTCGGTTTTCATTTCATTTTGGTTGGTTGGATGATAAAAATGGAGTTTTATGTGAGTTTTTGGTTGAAAAGAGCTTAAGTTGATGTGTGGGTGTTGTGGTTTGGGCTCTTTCTTCTTGTTTTTCGGTTTTAATGTTTGAAGCAAGATTACAACCAGAATTTTGTGTTGTTTATGGTGGCTGGACGTGATGGACTTGAAGGGTAGGGATTCATTTTCGTTTTTTACTAAAAACTTGAAGAAATGGAAGATTTGGTTGGGTTGAAGTAGCATATGTTTGGGTTTATTGTTCATGACTTGTTTTGAAGCTGATGCTTGGTTCCTTGGGGTGTATTCACGTTAATGTATGGTGAAGAAAAGGTTTTGAAGGGTTGTCTTGGTGGAGAAACCGAAATGGAGCATTGGAAGGGAGAGATAAGGTGCATTTAAGTTTTTGCCATTTTTGGACCAACACAAAAGATGCTTGTTTTTACTCAAGGAAGGTTTCCACTTTTGAACTTTGTCTTTTACTTGCATTGTGGCTGCCGAGAATAGCACAAGAGAATGGAAGTTTATGGTGTTTATTTTCATTGGACCTTGCTTACATGGCACATTGGTTTGACTATCCAAAGTATCTTTCATTTGCACTTTGGTCTTTGAAGCAACTTTTGTAGAGGCTTTTTTTTAGCTCACGACAATTGTGTCTTAGTTTGTGGATTTCATTTTATTTTGCTGCATGGGAGGAGAGAATGGACGATATTGTATGATGTGGAAGGCACATGTTAATTTCCTTGGAAAATGGTGCACATGGGAGAAGAAGTCAACACATTTGGTGGCTTATTGAAGCAAGAAAGTCAAGTTTGGATATGGTGCTTGGCGACTCACGGCCATGAGGTTCTATTTGGACAATTGGACTTTTAAAATTGATTGCTAATTGTCATTTAGTCAAGTAATTTGCTAGGATTAAATTAGGCTTATTGGTTTCTTTAGTTTTTAATTAATTTAGTTAGTAGGATTAGTTGTTTTTGATTTCCTTAATTTAGTTTTGCATTTAAATTAATTTAACTGTGTTAGATAGTTGATTGAAATAGTGTTGGTGTCTAGTATTTTAATTTGTTTTAATGTTGTCTAATGTGTTTGGTCGTGTCACTTTAATTGTCATGATAGCTTAAATTAGCTGTGTTGGTCATTAGCGATATTGCATTGCTTCTTTGAGATTTCTGGACTGTATTTGTAATTGTGACTCTAACTTGGTTAATGTCAAAACCGTATTTGCACTTGCAATTGGGTATACACTTAGTTGCCCAGTTGGTGTTGAGTCGTCTCTTAGTCGATGAAACTGCATGGTGTAAATTAGATTTGACGTTAACATTGCGTTCACTTAGTCCGCTTTTACGAAAACATAATTAGACTGCGCTTAGTTGATTAATTGTGTTGGATTAGAGGTTTGAGTTGGTTTTATTTTGTTGATCTGTGATAGGAAGCATTGTAATTAAGTTAATGACCAACCGTTTTTAGTCTGTCTTTGAAACCGTTTTTTTAGCTCTATGTCTGTGTTTCTGTTTGCATCAGTGATTTGATTTTATTCATCCGTATTCACCACAACGTTTTCACAACCCCCCCCTTCGTGTGTGACTTAATTCTTGAACCGCAAAATTGGTCCTTGAGAGACGACCTAGGAGTCATTTCCTAGCTATACTGCATTTCTAAATTGCACATTAAATTTGTGTGGGTTGCGACACCCATCAATCATACTGCATAGTGAGGTGTTTGGAACATGATCAAATACTTCTCTCAATCTTGTGAAGATTGTGGCTGCCCTGTTGTGATTACAGGAAGAGGACGTGATGCATTCTAGGACTTTGAGGATTGTTCAAAGTGGTTAAAGAGTGCAGGAAAGAGGATATCTTGCTGCTGTTATGACATGGAGGTCACTATAGAAACCTTGTTGTAAAAACCTTGACCATTATAGTGCATTTGCTTCTAGGGATTGGAAGGACACTGAATGTAGGGTGTTTGGCCGAACCAGTATAAAAATCTGTGTTTGCATTTTCTATCTCTGCGCTTTTACATTTCATGTCGACTTTACATTTAATGTAGTTAACTATTTTCCGTTGCACTTGAAATATCTTTTTCCTTGTAATTCAAGAAACTTTTGAAAGTTTACTCGTTTACGAAATAGATTTTAAAAAGACTCAGAGCTGGTTTTCATAAGATATTTGAAAAACTAGTCAACTACTTTTTTCTTTGAATCGACTATTCCTGGAAAATGGCTTCTAATTTTCAAACATTTGGTGAAGGTGCATCAACAAATAGACCACTACTGTTTGCTGGTGAAAATTATGCTTTTTGAAAAATTCGAATGCAATTTTTTCTTGAATTAGTGGATAGAGGTATTTGGGATGAAATTGTAAATGGTCCTTTTGAGCCATCTCATGTTATTAATTGAAAAACTGTTTTGAAAAACTTTTCTGAGTGGTCTCAAGAAGAAAACCGTAGGGCACAATATGATGTTGAAGCACATAATATCATTGCTTCTGCACTAACAATTGATGAATTTTTAAGGATCTCACAGTGTAAATCTACAAAAGAAATGTGGGACGTATTGGAAGTCACGCATGAAGGCACGAAAGAGGTCAAGAGAGCTAGAAAGAATTCTTTAATACAGGAGTATGAAATTTTCAGAATGAAGACTGGTGAAACCATATATGAAGTTCAAAAAAGATTCACTCACATTGTCAATCATCTAATGGGTCTTTTTAAAGCGTTCGATAAATATGAGATCAACATAAAGATACTGAAAATTCTGAATAGAAGCTGACAACCAAAAGTCACTACAATATCTGAATCAAAGGATCTAACAAACATGAACATGACTACCTTGTTTGGGAAGTTAAGAGAGCATGAGCCTGAACTTGGAAGATTGTGTTATCTGAGCTACCAACAAGAAAGCCTCAAAGACTGTGTTATCTGAGGATGAATCTGAAGCAGAATTGGACAACAATGAACTAATGTCCATGGTGGTAAGAAAAATTAATCGGTTTATGAAAAATACTAGTCAACTTACTGACCATGCAGGAAATGGCAAAGGAAAAATAATTACTAGATCAAATGCAGTTCAATGTTATGAATACGGCAAAGAAGGACACATTAAGCCTGATTGTTTTAATCTAAAGTTGAAGTAGAAAGCAAACAGGAGGTTCCCTCAGGAAAAAAACAGAAAGCAGAAAAGTGCTTATATTGCTTGGGAAAATAATGATTCAGAATCCTCAAGTGATGAAGAATGTGATCGTGAGGAGGAATCAAATATATGCTTCATGGCTGGAACATCACTGACAGATTATGATAGTGATACAAAGTTCGAGAATGTACCTATTGAAGTGAAGTACAACGTATTGCTAGATGCATTTCAAGAAATACATGCTGAAGCCATGCGATTGCAATACAAGGTCAATCGACTTATCACTGAAAGAAATGATTATGAACATGGGATAAATAATCTGGTCAATGATAATGAGATTGTAATTACTAGACTATAACAGTTGAAAAGAAATGTGAAAATTGTCCTACTCATATTGAACAAATAAATTACTTGACTAGCATGCTAGCAAAGTTCACACAGGGTAGAGATAACTTAGATGTTGTGTTAAAATCTTCTGGTAGAGCTATATATAGACAAGGTATTGAATATAAAGCTCAATCTAATAAGACCAATTCAAAGAAGTTTGCTGATTTTAGTAAATCTGTTAAGCATTCATGTTTTTATTGCAATAACATTGGTCATACTGTTAGAAATTGTTTTTATGGAAAGGTTGGTGTTCCAAAAGGTTTATACAAGTGGATTCCTAAGGAACAGTTGTCTGCTAACAAACAAGGACCCAAATTCAAATGGGCACCTACATCAAAAATTTCAAATGTTTTGCAGGATAGATAGTGATGCTATAGTAGTGGAGATCTCAAGGATGAACTAACATGGTTATATCAAATTTCTTGAGTATCTACAAGCGGTAACAATCGTTTTCTGTTTGCATCATGTATGACATGTATCTGAATGATTGTTTGATGAGTATGTGATTGATTGTGATTGCTGCTATCTGAAAATCAAATTTCACGACTTTTAGTCGATTGGATTATGTGCACAGTCGATTGCATGTTGCTGTATGTATGGTTTTGATTTGTGAAAACATTCTGTCATACAGAAGTCAACTTTGAAACTAATGAAATCGACTATATATCTCTATCATGGGCTTTTTAATTTGAAAATTTAAAATGGGCTTATTTGAATGTCATTGATTCGCGCCTTCATATATGTGTTTATCATGACTAAAGTTGTAACACACAAAACCCTAGAAAATTCTGTGGAAGATACTTTGTGAATCCTGTGTAAAATGGCCTCCTCTTCTTTGTCTAAGCGCACCAAAATCATTCCTTCATCTGAAAGAAATGCTAGCCCCTTAGGATGGATTAGTGACGGTGAAGCTAGGGAAAAGTATTTGTGTTGGAAGAAAATTAAAGATGTTGTTCCACAAAAGTCAATTGAGCTATCTCTGTTCAGGAATGAAGGTTTTGTTTTTCCAGAAAAGTTTGGTATTCAAGGTCTATATACTTTTGTCTAGATGAAAGGTGACTACTATCCAGATCTTGTGGAAGTATTTTATAATATTGTCAAGGCTGTTGATGGTAACATTCATTCTCGAGTGAAATGAGTGGACATTGTTATCAACAATGATACTTGGCTACAAATTTATGGACTCAAGGATGAGGGTCGAATGCCACACCTACCTGATTGCTTGCAAAACAGATGGACTAGGAAGACACAAATGTTTAAAGACTGCATAAGATATCAAGGAAGATACAAGAAGGAAAAAGGTTTTCTTCACAAGTGGCTGGATAAAGAAGAGAAAATTATGGTCTATATAATTGGTTTTATTTTAATACCTGGAAGACCTAATCTTGTTAAATTGACTTCAGACGATGTATATCTACTGAATGCTATTATGTTCAGAATACCAACAAATTGGGTAGCTGTCTTTAAGTGGCATATCATTGATGTTGGTGTTAATGACTGATGTAAATTAACCTATGGTGTTTTCATTAGCAAGGTATTATCTTTGAGTGGTGTTAATCTCACTAGTGAAAACAAGATCACTTGAAGTAAAGCAAACAAAATTGGAAAAGCAACTCTAACATGTATTGGTCTAAAGAAAACTGCTCTAGGATGGATTTTCAGTGATGAACAGGACCCAACTAAAGGTCAAGATGAAATACTTGACTCTGACTGTGAAAAGAATCTGCCTTCTCCTAATTTTGAATATGAAAGATTTGTGGCAAACAGATTTGAGAAGGTCTCCAAAAGCACTAGCTTGATGACAAAATATCTTATGAATATGAATGAGAAAATGGATGAGATTATAAAGCATTATGTGGAAAGCTCTACATCAATAGAGGAATTTGAAAATGAAGATGATGATGAATCAAGTGAAGAGAATTTTATAGAGTCCTCTGAAACAGAATAGGGGTCTTGTTTTTACAATCTAGAGTCATGGATTTTGTTTTGTTTTGGTTGTGTGTTTGTTTCTCTTGTAATGGCTTAGCGTGCCATTTCGTTTGTTTAGAG
The DNA here is from genome assembly GCA_027742785.1 of Vigna reflexopilosa. Taxonomy (NCBI): domain Eukaryota; kingdom Viridiplantae; phylum Streptophyta; class Magnoliopsida; order Fabales; family Fabaceae; genus Vigna; species Vigna reflexopilosa. The sequence continues at coordinate 12,938,380 of CM050926.1, forward strand.
GTATATCTGATTGTAATATGTTTTAGAATATTAATAAAATCAGAATTTTAGTTTTAAATCTATCAATATTGACTTTATAATTGAATATGTTCATATATGATTAAAGTCGATTCTGTGTTGAATGAAGTTGATTATGCGTTTGTTTACTGTTACATTAATATTTCTGCATAATTCAACTCTTACCTGTAAATATTCTTGCATTACTATGATTCTAAAATGCTTGATCTACAAAAGATCTTGAAAGGTCTTGTAGGAACATTGCTTCTGGATGAACAACTGGAGATATATTCAATGGAAAGCAATGAAATCGATTGCAAATGGAGAACAATCGACTACTGGTTTACAAGGGTTATAAATTCCATTTATTGGAATCTAGTTATTTTTGGTTTACTGATCTCATATCATATATTGTTTCTTCAATATATCTCTATTCTTTGATTGATTGAAATTTATTGATATTATATTGAGATTGTTGATTGATTGTATCTATATTTCATTGATTTGTTTGTACAATTTCTGGTTTGATACAATTGTGTCACATGCTTTTATATGCTCTGAAATCTGTGAAAACTACATTGTGCATTTAGGTTTTGATTATAAAATATGCATAATGGAAGGGGGAACATTGCATAATCTGTTAGATATTTCACATGCCTACACTTAAGGGGGAGATTATATCTTTATCATGTGATTATCTGTGACAGGGGGAACATCATTGAATGATAAATATGTTTTCTACTGATGCATCTCTGAATAATTGTTTATCAGCATATCATTGTCATAAAGCATACCTTTGTTGCTAATGCACAAAGGGGGAGAAAGTTTGATTGCTTATTGCTTATCTGATTACTTGATATTGCTTGATACTGGGAGTATATATGTTGTCTCTGCAAATCTGATTTTGAAGTCTGATAGACATCATTTTGATGTCTGATATATTAATGTCTTTTCTGAAATTGATTAGTTGTTAAATCATTTGTTGTGATACATATTGATTATATGAAATGTTTTGTACAAACATGGTTGTTTATTAATCATGGTTGTGCATCATCAAAAAAGGGGGAGATTGTTGAGATTGTTGATAAGGCGAGCACTGGTTTAGCTAAACCTTACAATCTCACAGTGTTTCTGGTTTTTGATGATGACAACACATTATTAATAACACATGTAATGATATGTGTTACATGTTCATATCTTTCATGATTATGATTACTTGAAAACATGTTTGTGTTGATTCTGTCAATGTATGCAAATTCATTGTATTCTACATGAGATATTTATCTGTGATTGCATAACATATGATTTGGAAAAGAAAAACCACATGCACTTTTGGTGAACTTATATTGTGCGGCAAAACAACAGTTTTAAGTCGACTTCATTATGAAGCAAGTCGTTTTAAACTTGTGGCTTTGCACAAACTTTTTCAAAGTGTGCTATGAATCGTTCTGCAAAGAAAGTTTTTCAAAACTGCATTAAAGTGTGACAAAGTCGACTGTATGCGCAAGCTACTCGACTTAGTTAATTATGTTTTGAAAATCTATTAATGCTTGTGATGTATAACAACTATATTTTATATCTTTGACCAAGCATTGATTGTGAGTCAACTGCATTACTTGCGTAATCAATTAAGTTGGTCTGATTGCTACTAACTGTTGTAACTATTATAACTGTTTGTGGAAAGTCAACTCTATTAGTAGCTTAATCGACTCAAGGAGCGTCTGTTTTATGAAACACTATATATAGACGTAAATTTGATTTCTGAAAAGATTTTTGTGATTTTAACGATTTCAGTGATTCTTTTCAGATTGTGCAAAACGTGCTAAGCTCCAAGAACTCATCAAGAAGACCGTGGTGATTATCTTTTGGTGGTTGCTTGAAGAGCAAGTGTTTGTGCTGAAAGACAGATTGATCATACTGCACAGTGAGGTGTTTGAAACATGATCAACTAGTTCTCTCAATCTTGCGAAGATTGTGGCTGCCCTGTTGTGATTACAGGAAGAGGACGTGCTGCGTTTTAGGACTTTGAGGATTGTTCAAAGTGGTTAAAGACTGCAGGAGAGGGGATATCTTGCTACTGTTCTTTGTGTGTATATGCCTATATTTTGGTTAGAGGGTTAGAGAGGTGTTTTATATTTTGACGTGGAGGTCGCTATAGAAACCTTGTTGTAAAATCTTGACCATTATAGTGCCTTTGCTTCCAGGGATTGGAAGGACACTGAATGTAGGCAGTTTGGCCGAATCAGTATAAAAATCTGTGTTTGCATTTTCTATCCCTGCACTTTTACATTTCAAGTCGACTTTAAATTTAATGTAGTCAACTATTTTCCACTGCACTTGAAATATCTTTTTCCTTGTAATTCAGGAAACTTTTGAAAGTTTACTCTTTTACGATTTTTTTTTAAAAAGACTCTAATTTTTGTATTTCACCAATTCACCCTCCCTCTTGGTGTTGAAACTTAGCCATTTTGTTTTCAACATTTTCTAACAAGGATGATGACTCACGATGGGTTGGCGTAAGGTTGAGGAAGAGCCTCTATTGTGGTATAATGAGCTCGTGGTGTTCTGGCGAGGGTGCAAATTGCTACGACGTTGTGATGATTTCTGGTTTTTCTGAGTGTAGGTTTGGTGGCATGTCGTGGACTGCTTCTTCGTCACGAATTGGGTTGGTGATGAAGGAGGTAGACTCGCAATTTGGCCATGACTCTGTGATGGAAGCTCCTAGAGGATGAAACTGATTGAAGTTGTGCGAGCGAGATCCGGATCCTCAAGGCTTCCTCGACGAGAGAATGACGCAACAGAATGATGATTTAAACTCAAGATCGAGAGAGAAACTAGGAAACCCGATTATCTTCGCAGAAACCCTAGAAAAGGGGGAAACATAAAATGAACCGATTAAATGGTTGAAAAGCTTGGATGATTGGTGGAAAGTGAAGATCGAAGGGATTAAAGGCGTTTAATCAGTGAAGATAGACAAAAGGGTTAAAACAAAGAAGAAACCTTAATCTGAAGGTGGATAACAACAAAGGAATTAGTGGAAATATGGTTTTACGGTTGCAAAGGCTGAGGAAAGGCAAACTATGAAAATAGAATGTTGGATCTAGGAAGGAGTCTAGACTTACAGTGCAAAGTAGATATGGATCTGTGATGGAGGTTGGCGATGAGGAGAGGCGCTCTTCGAGAGAGACAATGGCTCGCGAGAGAGTGTTGAGACGCGAAAGATGCAAATGAAGATGTGGCGTCAGTGAGGGTGAAAAGGAGGATTATGTGGCGTGTAGCAGAGCGCTGACATGCGCCAGATGTGGCAAGGGATGGGCACTGCTAATGCGCACATAAGCAGATGACGTGGCTTAAGGTGTGCAACGTGGAGGAGAGAGAATGGTGAAACACAAATGGAAAAGTGGAATATGAGAAACGAAGGAGTGTGCTTGGAAGGTTGCTAGAGGTAGACCTCTTGGACTATCTAGCCTAACTTTCAAGAGAGAATTTTATCTGGAGTTTCTCAACAGAAATCAAATTCTTATTATGCTCAAAAGTAATTGATACAATGGTGGAGATGGGTATTTATAGTAACCCATGCTCCAAAAGAGGTAAAATGCATGTACAATTGTTAAGACTTCGGCAAGTGTACCGAATCGTATCAAGTAATAATAAATGGTAAGACCAAGTGTTGTTTCCCTAGAGATTCATAGGCCTAGACTTTCGTGTGATTTCTTGATTATTTAAGACTTGTATAACAAAAATTAGGGTTTATAATGCTAAAACGAAAATTAAACATGCACATGCAAAAGTTGATCAATTGGCAGTTGAATGGAGACTAAAAGTTGAGGCCAAAACGCGCCCTAGGGTTTTAAAAGTGTTTAATGGTCCAACCCATGCTGAGCCCAATAATTTATAAACCAGAAACCCATTTTGCAGTTCCACTGCTCAGTGCCAGATTACCGCTGAGCGGTATGTGCGACCTCAATTCTCCTTTTTCCTAGCTTGCTCTAAGTGCTCTTGATCAATGCCTCTCAATTTTAACTCTCAAGTTTCTCGAATCTCATGCAATTTCCACTCACTCCACTCAAACATTTAACAATCAAACCTTAAAATGCATCTAGAACAGAATCAAGAACAAAAAAAAAACAAAAAAAAAATCAATCAACTGGGTTGCCTCCTAGGTAGGGCTTATTTAATGTCACGAGCCTAACCCAAACTCTTTCTAGCACCCATCAGTAGATGCTAATCTTTCTCATCTTCATCAGAATTCATCAGTAAATGCTGTCAATGACACCCATCAGTAGATGCCTAATCACATAGCATCCTTCAGTAGATGCTATTATTCCTTATCCTTATCATGGCAACATCCATCAGTAAATGTTGTAGCAGCATCTTTTAGTAGATACTATTATCACTGCCATCAGAAGCAACATATAACCTAAAAAAAAACTCCAATACACAAAGAAAAATCAAATCCAAATTACACAAATAATAAAATTAAAAAAATCAGAAACTGGGTTGCCTCCCAGCAAGCGCTTCTTTAACGTCACTAGCTTGACCCAATTAAGCTCAAACACCCATCAGTAAGTGTTGGTATTCTCCTTGCTTGATATTCTTTCTTTTTCTTCTTCTTCTTTCTACTGAATTTCTCCAGAAATTTGATAAAACCAAGCACCTGTTTCCATGTCTCAATCATAGGAACTTTAATCTCCAATTTCTTGAAGATCTCCATAAAGCATTCAAATTCCTTTTCCTTCCTATGATACTTCTTTGAATGAGGAATGGGTTTTTCATATGATCTTTTCTTTGTTCCTCTCATCCTCTTTTTCTAACTTTTCTTCTCCCTCAATTTTATTTTCTTCTTTTCTCTTGCTTTCTTCTTTATTTTCACACACTTTCTCTTTTTTTCTTTCATCTCAACCACTTCTTTTTCTTTCTCCTCATCTTTATCTTTCTCACTCACCCTTTGTGTTTCTTTTTCCACTATCTTTTCCTCATCAACAACCATTTCAATGATGGTGGCTTGACACTCCTCCCTAGGGTTAACCTTAGTATTAACCCTAGAATCTTCCAATTTCTCCATTATATGACCAATCTGCATCTCCATCCTTTTGGATGTTGCATCAATACTTTTCTGAATGGATATGGTATTTTGCATACATTGTTGAAAAGCGTCGTCCCACTTGGCCATTGATAGAGAGTGTTTTTGTTGCCATTGACTTTGATCCATGCTTGAGTGAGGTTCCCACCAGTGGTTGAGATCGCCTTGGTAGAATTGAGTGCCCATATAGTTAAGTTCTTGTCCAAATTGCATCCTGCAAACATTAGGCACAAAACCCTAGAAAACATTTATTAGAACAAAATAAAAAAAAAATTCAAGTCAAAGTTAATCAATAATCACACTACTCAAATAGTTAAACCATGAGTCCCGACAACGGCACCAAAAACATGTTAAGACTCCGGCAAGTGTACCGAATCGTATCAAGTAATAATAAGTGGTAAGACCAAGTATCATTTCCCTAGAGACTCATAGGCCTAGACTTTCGTGTGATTTCTTGATTATTTAAGACTTGAATAACAAATATTAGGGTTTATAATGCTAAAACAAAAATTAAACATGCACATGCAAAAGTTGATCAATTGACAGTTGAATGATATGGATGAATTGTGTTGTTGGGGTTTCTAACTTATCCTAATCCACTCTCATACATTTAAGAATTCTACTTTTTCATTAATGTCAATTCCACTTTCTAATTTACCCTAATCCCAATTTTTAAGTAAAAAGAGACTACTCCTAATTACTAGTTTACAATGTTTTGTCTCCCTAGAAATTGTTCATGCATTACATTCGCACAGAAGCTTAAAGGCAATCAGTCCTCCTATCCCTATGTCTAGGTAATATTGCTCCCGAGAGAATTCCCCCATCTCTAGATCTACCCATATGTGTCCATAAATATAAAATCAAAGATCACGGTATTGAATAATGTCTTAAACAAAGCATGCGTGGAGAATAGAGGAAAAACTCTAACAATTAATGAAATAAAGCATATGAATAAAGCATTAATTCAATATATGAGAGTTTCAATAGGATTACATCGTTTTCCTAACAAGAATGGAGGATTAGTTCACCATATACATGGTGAAACTAGATGAAATTAATGAAAAGAATGAAAAGATAAACCCTAGAACTTTTAGATTGGACCTTCCGCATCCAAAATCCGCCTCCAAGGGGTGAAGAAGTTGTTTCTGCATCTCTTCTGCCAAAAGATAGACCCTCCAGGTCGTGCAAATCTATTTATAATTCATTAAAAATCAGTAGAAACTGGCCCAAGCCCAAAGAAGTAGCGCTCAGCGCTAGTTCACCGCTCAACGGTAGGTGCGAAACTTGAGAAGAACGCTCGGCGTTGTCGCCCAAGCGTCTGGCATATTACTCACCAAGATAGCAGCGCTCAGCGGTGCCGCTCAGCGGTGGCTGCGGCACTGAATTTCCCCTCAGCGTTGACGCTTAAGCATTGGCAAGAGAAGTCCTTCAAGCGGCTGGCGCTCAGCGGTACTGTAGCGCTCAGCGGTGCCTGCGATTCTTCTTTTAAGAACTCCTTCCTACTTCAGCTTCCATCATTCAATTCATGTTAAATCCCGCCAAATCAAGTAAAACCAAGCATAATACCAAGAAAAACACCTTTGACTCTCTTATTTTCTAACTTAAGCAAAATGCATGATTTCAAGGTAGTTTCTAAGTCATAAAGGGTGTGTTTTGTATCAAAATTAAGTATGAAAATAACGGTTTTTGAACCGTTATCACAACCCCAAACTTAGAACTTTGCTTGTCCTCAAGCAAACAAAATGAAACTCAGTCTTTCACCAATCATCACAATGGTTCAATCACATTCAAAAGCTCTTGACACTTGACACACCTTCACTTCTAAGAGTGGAAACTAAACTATTACCCAATATTTGCAATGGAGATGGGATTGTACCAAAGACATTTTCCCAAGACATCAAGCAAATAATCAAATGAAACCAAAATAATTACAAGAACACAAAGGTTCCATGATACAAAACAACAAATAAAACTGCAAAAATAGCTCTTAAATTCTTTGCTTCCTTCAAGTGTTTGTACTCTCTTGATTTAATCCAAAATCGTGTAGTTATCTCCCTCCAAAGTCCAAGGAGAAATTCTTCTTTTAGCCTTCAAAAATTCTACCTTCGAGGTTAGTCAACCTCCAAAAGCATGATTTGGAAATCGAAACTCAAAGGGAGTAAAAGGAGACAATACTTCAAGGAAAGCCAAGAATGACAAGCAAAAAATTAAGACAAGTCAAATAGGAAGGCACTAAAAGGGAATTCCTAAAGAGAGGGGCTAGAATAGATGATTAAACCAAAATAAAACTATGATTACAAGTCCAGTCAGATTAGCCAAGGCAAAACACTTGCTGGAAAAATGCAAACAACACTTAAAATTCAAGTCCAAAATTGAGTTTCTTGTTGTTGTTGTGTTCTTCTCCTTTGGCAATTTTTTTTCTTTTTTTGTCCCTTTTCTTTTCTTCTTTTCTTTTGTTTTTGATTGAGGGATCTTCTTCTTTTATCAATGATTTTTTTAGAACACAACAAACATCATAATCTTTGCACAACTCATATTAAAAAACAAGGCTAACTCAAGTGGTGTATGTAGGAAATCCTAAGGATTAATGATCTTTTGACAGTTAAAAATATGATTCCATGGAAACCTAATACTAAGAACTTGTTTAGAAACTAATAACAAGTATGAATACACTCATAAAAATCAAAGAAAGTCCAAAAAAAACAAAATGAAAACATCAAAATCCAAAATTTCATGTGACCTTTGCTCAATGTTTTACCCATAACTTTTTCTACAAAGCTTTAAATGAGACGATTTTTTTCCTGGAAAATAGACTCAAATAGCTTTCCATTGACATCTAGAATGTCACATTTGGACCTTTGTTCTGGTTGCAGTTAATTTTTTAAAATTGAAGTTCAGACAACTCTTTGCACTAGATTTTAGAAAATATGTAGGCTTCAAGTTTTCATTGTTTTCAATTTTTCTTTCAAGTTCAACAAAGTTGTGATGACATATATGGATATAAAAGACTTAGGAGAAAACAATAGGAACATAAAATCAAAGAAAATGACTCAAATGATGACCTAAACCCATAACACAAACCTATAAACTTTGAACACATACAAATAGAAAAATTGGAAATCCTCGGCACATAACAATGATGATTCGAGAAGAACAGTTTATTTAAATCAATATTTCAAGACATACAACACATACTCATGACTCAAAAAACATATTAGACATGTGGGAAAAGATGAAAAAAAACAAGGAATTCACAAGAACACAAATGGGTAAGAACTTTTAGACATGTATCTCTTGAAGACTTCCAAGATAGTGACTGCAGCTTTTGATACCAGGTGGCGGAGATTGCTTTGAGGATGTTTCCTCAACATAAGATGATCTTCCAATTGAGTTGATGAAGCTTTTTCAAAGGGTGGACTCCATGTGAGAAAATGATAGTAGTGAAAGAAAAATATAGATGAAGAGATGACGATGTTGGTGTAGTGTGGTTTTGGTGTCCTTCTACGAGGTAAGGACAACCATGAAGGAGAAGGTATGAAGAAGTCTAGAAGAAGACAATTTCATAAGGTAAGAATTCAAGAAGAGAAGTCTTGTAATTTTGGCAAAAAGGCTTTACATTCAATCAAGTTCTGACAATTACAAAAGGGGTGTCTCTCCTTTTATAAGTGAAGGAGAAGGCTAGAGTACATGGAATATTTAGGAGCCTTTCCATCATTTAATGAGGAGCCTCATCATTAAATAAGAAGCCTAAGCATTAAATGAGGAGCCTAAACATTAAATGTGAGGAGCCTTATGCTCTGTAACTAACTTAGTCAAAACATTTAATGCAAAAGGCTCTTTATAACTAACTCCTTCTAAAACCCCTTTTTAACCCATTTCTAACCCATTTTAGGTGTTACCTTCTAAGTAAGGACCTAATGGTGCCCTAGCTCTCTCTTAAAGCCACCAAATCTTCTAAACAAAGCTAAACAAAGTGTCTTAGCCAAATACAAGGCCTAAAAATGAGCTATATTACATATTTACAAAAATTGTTTTAAGATAAAGAAGAAGACTAAAATGTGATACTCCACAAGAGTAGAATCCTTGAAGCTCCATCTTCTTCTTCCATCTTCTTTGACTATGGCTCTTTATGAGAGGTCTAATGTCTTCTAAGGCTTGAGGGAAATAAAGAACAAGCTTGAAAGTCCTTCTTCTTCTTCCAATCTCTTAGCCTTAGTTTAAGTTGGTGCTCTCTTCTTGGATCTCTATTTGGTTCCCAAAACGGATTCCATCACAAAACTCACAAGGTTAAAATTTCTTTCACAAAAGATTTAATAAAGAAATTCTGAAATCAACTCAATCAGCAAATCATAGAAGCAATCCACTCATATCAACATGACTTTTTTTTCTTGAATTCTGATCATCCCAGTTATTGATTCAAGCTTTCAAATCCATGCCCCCACACTTAAACTATGCATCGTGGAAGGAATGCAAAGAAAAGGTATGAGGGTACTTACCTCCTTCATGGTGGAAGGAATGTTGGAGTGGTCAAATTCACCCCATCTATCGTCTTGTTCAACATGTCTTGATTTCCATTAAATGTCCGCAGATGATGGTCATTAACTTTGAAGATTCTGTCAGAATATTCTTCCTTGATCTCCACTGCTGCATAGGGAAATACTTGTGTTAAAATGAATGGACCCCGCCATTTGGAGTGTAATTTACCACTCACAGGCCCTACCCTGGTCTTGTACAATAACACGTTTTGACCTATGTTAAAATCCTTTTTAGTCACAAACTTTTGGTCATGGAATTTCTTGGTTTTCTCCTTGTAGAACTTGGAGTTCTCATAGGTTGTGAGTCTAATGTCCGCTAGTTCTTGCAATTGGAGCTTTCTCACTTTCCCTGCTCCTTCTATGTCTAAGTTACAAGCTTTCACATCCCAATAGGTTCGATGTTGGATCTCCACAAATAGATGACAAACCTTTCCAAAAACAACCCTAAAAGGTGACATACCTATTGGTGCTTTATAGGCCGTCCGATGTGCCCATCATCCAATCATGCAGCCCAATCCTTCTTATTTGGCTTTCCCAGCTTTTGCAATATCTTCTTGATTTCTCTGTTAGAGACCTCAGCTTAGCCATTAGTTTAGAGATGATATAGTATAGCAATGCGATGCATCACCCATATATAATTACTTGCGAATTCAAAATTTGTAAGAAAATTAATTGCGAATTTTAAATTTGTGAAAATATTACTTGTCAAATTTAAATTTGCACGAAAAGGCATCCGTTGTATAGAAAATTTTACATGAAATTTCCTGCGAAATTTTAAATTCTACTGTAACTAAATTACTCACGAAGAAATTATCTATTAATTGAAATTTGTAAAAATAATATAGGAAATACTTTTTCTTTTTTTTTTGTAAGAAAAATATAGGGAAATCTTCATGGAATATAAATTTTTTTAGTAGTGATTGCTTTTCAAGAATTAAAACCAAAATTTGAGATACATAACAGAACGTAATAGTTACTTTCATCCTTTACATTGCAAGAGAAAGGAGAAGAGGACATTTATAATAAGACAGTAAGACATATACTCATATACATTATTCCTAGAATAAGTTTGTAGCATAGAATTTCATAGGGCTGGGCATAGTTAATTAAAAAAACTTAAACTATAGTTTATCTGTACTGTTTTAAACTTAAAAAACTTAAACTAATTTTACTTAAAACTAATTATACTTATTAATAGTTTAGTTTAAAAATATTGAACTGTTTTTATTCCAGTACAGTTAATCAGTTAACTGTTTCAGTTTCCCAATTTTTTTCTCAATCACAGTTTCTCTCAAAATTAGGTTTTCCTTTCCCTTTCTCCAACACAGTTTTCGTTTGCCGCCATTGAAGTTCGTTGCCGACTTGCTGCTCGCCGTCCTCTCGTTACTTCCCGTTCGTCAAAGGTTCGCTCGTCACTTGCTGCACTCTGCCCTCGTCAAAGGTGAGTTTTCTTTTCCCTTTCTCCATCACAATTTTCGCTTGCCGCCATTGAAGTTCGTTGCCGACTTGCTGCTCGTCATCCTCTCGTTACTAATGCTGCTTTGAGATTTTAACCCACGCATCTGATCTAATATGGTGAAGCTTGCTCCTGATTTTGGGGCAGAGGCTATGGGTACATTGGAAAATTTGGCCAGCTCTGCTTTCTGATTATAGGGGGAGGTTTTTCTTGTGTTTTTCCACAAAATTATGAAGGTAGTTTGCTGTATAGAAAACTGGAGCTACTAAGTTCTCCAAGTTCCCAATATTTAGGGCTTGGCCAAATTTGAATTTAGTTGATAATCGCCATTCCCTTTTGTTAAGAAATTTCTTATCCTTGTATGAATGGCTTAAAAGTCTTGCAACGAGCCCAATGTCTTGAGTTGGAACCTCGTTGAGGCTCCTACTCCTATAAAAGGGGAGTCCCAAATTCACCAGGTTGTCAGGTGTTTGTTAAGGAATTTTGGATCCTTGTATGAATGGGTTAACTTTTTGTAACACCTTTCTGTGCTGTTTGTATCTTTGAACATTCTTCTTGTGTTTTGATGTTTCACAATTCACATACAGGGGAACATCTAAATCTATGAAAAGTTTCCTGGTGTCTTGAGGCATCTGATATTTAGCTCACAGCAAACCTTTGTGGTGGTGTTAAGATAATTCATCTTGTATTTGTGTCATATTTATGGTACTTGGTAATTAAAATAGATCTTACGTTTGCATGCAATGACACTTTGAGATCATCCTTTTTATTTATCAATTGGCTTTGTCTTGTGAGATCCTACACATTATTTCTTTTTTATCTAATTTGTACCTTATCAAATTTAGGTCACCATTGTATTCTATTTTTTTTCAAATAATCTGCTTTGATAATTGCTATATTTTCTACATATCTAATAGATTTTGTTATTGGCAGTCTTCAATGCTTCATTCACAACCTAACTCAACCGTGGGAACCCCAGCATATATTGCTCCAGAAGTATTGCTGAAGAAAGAGTATGATGGCAAGGTAGAACTACTTTTAGTTTCAGTCGTGCTCTTTTTCTGTGTTTATCTCATAATTTGATAGCAATAATTTGTGGGCCAGTGAGGTTTATTGATTTACCCTGGAATAAGGATCTAAATAATTTTTTAATAATCTATATGTCATAACTTCAGTGGTAAGTTTTGCTTGGTATCTAAACAAATATTTCTTCTCCTCTGGTTGTCATCTACACGCTTTGTTCATGTCTTCTTGGCACAAATTGAAGTTTTTAACTTTAATGTAGTTATTTAAATCTCTTCTTTTATTGATTATAAGAGAGCAGGAGATAATTGTCAGTCCTCTTGCATTTTTTTGTCTTTAAATGTTGCAAAGGTCCATAGCTTATTGAGATTTTAACCCACGCATATGTGTGTGTGCTGTTGTTGCTTACTTTATATTTTTCTGTAATTTTAGTTTGTTTAATTCTTCACTACAGGTTTTATGAAGGTGTTATCGAATCTTATGATCCTATCAAAGGAAAGCACAAGGTGAGATGTTAGTTACTGATGCTAATCTTTATGCTTTTTATCTCTAGAATTCAATAATGAATCTCTGCCTATGTAAGCTTTCTATATTGCCACTTATTTGGAATGCATTATGTATGCTATTCTTTATCACAAAACCATGTTACATGCTGATTGAAGATATTCCAGTCCTTTTTTTCAACTAAATGTTTTCACTATTAACTACAAAATGCTTCTTTGTCTTCACTTTCTTGTTTCAAAGATTTGTATAGGAAATAAAAATAGTGAATATGTTGTCAAACACAATGGATCTTTTGATGACTTCCCATATTTAGTTCTGATTTTCTATGTAGATGTAAATAAAGAGCTTGAATTTAAAACTTCAGGCTACTGAACTGTGCCACTCACCAAGTTCTTGTTTGATTGAACTCTTAATTAATGTAGTTTTATTATTCAGTCATCTAGTGTTTGTTTTCATTTTGGTTAAGCTTAATGCCGTACAAATATCTAGTTAATTTGTCTTTTAAATTTTGTTGAAACTTAGGAAATTATAATAGAAATAAAATTATGCGTAATGTACATAGAATTATTTCAACTTAATGTAATTATTATTATCAATTGAAGTTAGATTGTGGCAAATGGATTCTCTTTTCATATTATCTTTTTTAGTCAATTCATAAACTTGTTTAACTTTTCATTCCCATGTTTAACATCAGGTACCAATTCTGGCCTTACACTAAGCTAATGATCATCTTCTGGCTCATTGTGCCAGACTTTGGACGGGCTTCTTATGCCTACAATAATATTATTCGAACATGCATCTCAAATCCACAAGCAAGCATACGTAGTTTAAATAACTGGAGGAAGATTTTTGTCAAGAAAGATAAAGATAACTTTTTACTGCATGCAGATAGATATTTAGAAGAGAATGGAACAGAAGCCTTAATGAAACTCATTGCTAGCAAGGTAAACATCTATATTGCTGTAAGTTTGTGAATCCATGAAAAATGTCTTTCTATTGGCAATGGAAAAATTCTGCTGATTCTCCTTTTCTTCTATTGTAGAACACGACTAACAAACCTGATGCACAAGCAACAAATGCAAGTAGAGTTACTGACCATGAAGAGATGCAACAGGTGAAGTTTTTATGTTGCTGGTGCAGTTATGAAACTAATTTGATTCTTGTTACAAGCTCTTGTATGAGTCATTTCAACCCATCCAAGTCCTCTTGTGAGAGTTGTTAATGAAATAGCATCTTGCGTAGACAAATGTGAAAAATCTCCAAACATAATGCTTTTTACAGTTTTATTTGTATTGCAGTTTACTGAACTGCACTGTACTATGAGTGGACTAAAAACCAGTGCAGTTCAGTTCACCCGAACTACTTTTAGTTCAGTTTAGTTTAAGAGAACTGTTTTATAGTTAACTGCAAATTTTTATAGTATAGTGCAGTGCAGTATACTTTGCCCACCCCTAGAATTTCATATCATACATTAACAATAGGCATATGGGAACAAGTCTTTTCTTAGTGTGAACTCTAATGAACCTGCCATATATTTGAAGCTTATGTTTCTGTTTTCAAGTTTCAAGCAACGACTGTTATTAATTATATTGTTGTTTTGGAGGCCTTTCTTGCAAGAATTATCCAACAAAGCACACGATACAACAGAAAGAATGCCAGCATTATGCCCACATTGATCCACCTGTTATCCCTTTCAAGTCCTCTACTCTTCAACACATCAAACCCTGTGATCAAGCACTGTGATCCTTCTATTTGATGAGAGAAGCACTCATTTCTAACATTCCAGTACTCATTTGTGAGGAGTGCATCCAAAGGGTACCTATAGAGGGACACATAGTACAAGAAAAGCCAATACTTTGGGATGCTCTCCTTTGGAATGAAGTATCCTGAGAAGAGGAAGAAGGCTCCAAGAACTGTGCAGATGAGAGAGTTCCCTGAAATGAAATCAGGAGACACTGCACTTAAGAAGAGCACAAGAGAACTTGCCATGAGCACAATGAGCCACACCACAAAAGTGAAGAAGGTGAAGGCAGAAAGAGAAGGGTTGAGGCCTACAAGCCAGTACACTGGAACAGCAAAAAGTGTGGATACCACAAACAAGAAAGGAAGGAAAATAAAAGTGTTGGCTATCATGTAAGAGGAAATCCTATAGGCTCCCCTTGAGGCTTCTTTCATCAAAACACTCCTCTCTTGAAGGTATATTGGAAGTGCTTCAACTGTAGAAGAGAGGAGAAAACTAAGACTGAATGCAAATAGACCTAACCTTTCAGCAATTCCTCCTTCATCCCTTGTTACCTTTATATAAACACTTCCTAGACCAAAGCCACCAACTAGTGCTTGCATTGTTCTGGCCAAGAAAAGTTGTTTTGTTCTATAAGTGATCTTCCAAAATCTTGAGCACAAAACCAGTATCTCTATCAAGTATGCATAGCAAAGACTGCTAAAACTTTCCTTGGTAAACTGTGATTGGACAATTTGGACTCCACCACAGTTTTCTTCCTCTGGCCACAGGAGGTGTGGAAATGGCTCCTTCTCCTCAATGATAGAAGATTCATATTTGGAACTGGAATCTTCCAACCCTCGTATAATTTCCATAGAGAATTCTAAAGCATTCAGCTGTTTTGGGATTTGAAATCCCAGTTTACTTATGGTTTCCTCTAGTTGTTCTAGGCTACCATTGTGAACAACTGAACCATGAGAGAGGATCAAGAACTTGGAAACATACTGCAATATTCTATAGCTGGGTTGGTGGATTGAAAGAACCACTATCCTATGATTTGCTTTAACAATTGATGAAAGTAACTCAATGACTTGCAAAGCTGAAGTGCTGTCTAGACCTGAAGTTGGCTCATCTAGGAGCAAAATTGGAGGATTGTGAATCATGTCAACTCCAATTGACACCCTTTTCCTCTCTCCACCAGATATCCCTCTATTATCTTCATCCCCAACAAAACTATCAGCAACATGTAAAAGTCCTAGCTCTTGCAACAACCTTTCTACCCTCAACTCTCTATCTTTTGGGGTCATTTCTTTTAGCCTAAACTTTGCACTAAACAACAAAGTTTCTCTCACAGTCAGCATAGGAAGCAAATTGTCCTCTTGTGCCACAAAGCCGCATGTCTTTCTCAACTGAGCTGGACTAGTCATAGGCTGATCATTGATTGAAATACTTTTAGGATCAAAGTCTTCATCTTTTACCCTTCCTGCCATGATTCGCAGAAGGGTAGACTTTCCTGTTCCACTAGGACCAGCCACAGCAACAATCGCAGAACTTCTGGCAACAAAAGAGATTGAGTTGAGTATACTTAAGGGCTCTGGTTTTTTACTCTGGTGACAAAATGAAAGGAAAGTTCTCTTGTTAGGCTGCAAAGTGTAGGAGAGATTTCTCACAGAAAGTTTATATGCAGTTCTGAATTGTTGCTGTGATGGTGGCGGTGAGTGGTGGAAAGAGGAAGAAGAAGCACTAATGGATTCCTCAGGAGAATTAGAAGTTGAGAAGAGTATCACAGAGTCATCTTCAGTGGTAGATAGCCTAGGTGGATTCAAGCACGCTGCCATTGGTTTATGTGGTTTTTCTGTGGGAGAAAAGTTAAACTAAGAATGCAACCTTTAATGGGAGAATTTCAAGTTCAGAAGAAACGGAAGTTGCAACAACCAAGTTGACAGTTATGCAGTTGTAGATATGCTGACATGTTTGGTAGAGGTAGGTTATCTGCAACATTAACTTATCAAGTTCAGACTTTGGCCTATTCTTAATTGCATTCCTATCACTTCCTTTCATTAAATTAACTACCAATTTCCTAGCTAGATTTTCAAACTCTTCACCCTGTAAATTCTATCCAATCTGAACTTTGAACAAAGAAAACGAAAGAGATGTGTCATTCATGTAACAATTCATGATTTTCTACAATATTATGTCGTTTTTTTTTCTCCATCATATTATTTGTTACGTTTTATAATTTTCATTTTTTCCTACCAGTTATGAAATTTCTTCTACAGGTAACATTTGTCAACTAAAATGTAATACTCAGTCATTGATGTTGTGACATTCGTTGTATGATTGGAACATCTGTTTGGTTTTGTTACTGGTGCCATGCCATTGTGGAAGATCATGGCTAAAGGGACAACTTTTTGGACCAGGTTAGCAATAGAATAGTATAATAATTTAAATTTTCATCAAATAGAAGACATGATTTCTGTGTTGAAAAACAAAAAACAATATTACATGAGCAGAGAGCTAAAACCGTATTATATGTAATTTGGGGAAGTCCCACCTTGAGCTTAAAAATGATATTCAACAGTTTGGATGAATGTAAATATTTAACTTGATTTTGAAAAGAATATTAATTTAGTTTATTTTATAACTGGACTTTAAACCTAAGTTTATCGACTTATAAGATCTTATCTCTTATTGATGTGAGATTTTAGTTTAATTTAAATTTTTGTAAACATAAGATTTTATCTTTTTATGGATGTGAGTGAGACTTTAGTTTAATTTAAGTTTTTGTGAACATGTTAAC
Organism: Vigna reflexopilosa; assembly: GCA_027742785.1. Classification (NCBI taxonomy): domain Eukaryota; kingdom Viridiplantae; phylum Streptophyta; class Magnoliopsida; order Fabales; family Fabaceae; genus Vigna; species Vigna reflexopilosa. The sequence continues at coordinate 12,955,498 of CM050926.1, forward strand.
GTCTTGCTTAGGTCAATTTTAGGTGTCAATTGAAGCATGTTTGTTCAGACGTTTTGCCCTATGGGTTAGTCAACTTCGATGTGGATCACTTAGTTGACAGTTGGAACCTCTCATCAACTTTCCCATCTGATCTCAAGTGTAAAGGGTTGATATATGATTGTTAAGCTCCCTCAAAAATAGGTAAATTATCACCAAAGAAAAGTGCTGAAGGGCGAAACACTTATATGGCATGTAAAATTTTAAACTCAATTTATTCATTTATTCTCTAAATATATGTCGATATTATTGCTACTTTTTGGGATTTTTTAAAATAGTTTTAGAAACTAATGCAAAAATGTTGCATACACACTTTTAACAATAAAAAAACATTTTTTTTTTCATCATAAATGATGAGAATATAGTTGATGTAATGTCTAATAACTATATTATCAACGACAAATGTGTGGTTGAAAAATGTTCAATTCTGTATACACACACATTTATAAGCAAGGGAATACATGGCATATCCGAAAGAAAAAACAAATGCAACTTTTAAGACAAATAGTTTACAATTGTTCTCAAAGAAATCTCTAGCTTTCAAGTCGTTGATAGAAAAGTATGAAAAAAAATCTCAAATGTGCTACATTTTGGAGTGTAGCAGATTACGAAAGTGTTCCATAACAACATATCTATTTTTGGAGTTCATGCAAACTAAGCTACCATAGTCAATCACTAATGAACTTCATAGGTAATATGTTAAGATTTTAAATTTGCTACCAAAGATTTACGGATGTGATTGAAATAAGGATAAAGTATATTTTCGGTAGGGGAAGATTGCCTTTTGGAAAAAGAATTTCTTAACCCATGGATTAGTTCTAACCCCATTTATAACTAAGCTCCTTATTTTTGGCTCATTCAATAGAAGACTTTTATGAAGTCCTAACTTTCAAAACCTCATAGGAAGTGGGTTAGGGTGAAGCTGATTCATGAGTCTGAAATTCCTTCATTCCCAGTCCTCTCTTCCGCCTAGCCCATGCCGCCCTCTACGCTGCCATCACCCGACGCTTCGGTAAAGCGCTGTTGGAGGCCTGCTGTGCCTTCTTTGCCATCTGCAAGGCAGTCGTCGACAACATGGGACACCTCTTCGAGCTCCACACCGGTTCCGAGAGGGTTCTGGTGGGTTTCCACTTAAGTTCTCTCCACAATTATTTCAGGGTTATAGGGCTGGCTAGGTTCAGAATTGACGACTCAATTTTAGGTGAAAATGGGTGCTTGATGGTTCAAGCATTGGTGGATTCCAAAGGAGGTTTGTGGATGTCTCAGTTGGGTAAGTACCATGAATCCCGAAACCATTTTTGTGTAAGTGTAACATCCCCAATTTCCGATATGTTAAGGTGTAAATTTTTTTCTTTAAAAATTTTCTATAAAAGACTCATTCAAGATCATCAAAGCTTATTTCATCAAAATTGAGAAGCAAAACATAATAAATGTAGTATGTTCAAAATTAAAATATCTAAATATCACTTTTACATAAAAATTCCTCTGAAAACTTTTAAATAATGAATAAGTAATCAACCTCGAAATAAAAGATATCAACTCTCGTCAGCTACTCCGATCCAGCTTTATCTGTAACACAATCTACTTCCGTACAAGTACGATTATTGTAGGTGGAAACCACAACTATAACATGCAAGGGTGAACAACTAGAAATATAGTAATGCACAATATATAATAATCATTAAATACAAAGTATATAACCATACAAAATATTCCATCATAACATTACATCACAGCCTCCATTCATGATCCAATGTCGTTTTCTTCTACTGTGTCGTCATAACCTGTTTCGCAAAACATGGCACTTTGAGTCGTCTTCCATTACGACTTCCGACCTATCTCTCCGACTTCTTAAGGACTAAAAAAAAAACTTCGGTTAGGCGCACTCACCGAGCACTATACTCAACACGAGCCGAAATCTTTTGGGGAAGACATCCACCTCCCCGCATAAAAGGAAGTGACACTCGAATCACTATATATCTAAACGAGAGTCCAATACATTCTTAACGTAGCGCAGTACGAAAAGTTCATCCATGACCGACCACAGTACAAGAAAATAACATAGTTTTCCATAAAATTGATGCTCCTAAGTCGACTTTGGTACTAATAGAGTCGATTATACTCAGACAATTATAACAGGTAGTAGCAGTCAAACCAACTTAATTGATTAAGCATTTAATACAGTTGACTCACAATCAATGCTTAGTCAAACATACACATGACAAACAATAACAGAATTTCAAAACATAACTAACTAACTCAAATGTAGCTTGCGCATACAGTCGATTTTGTAACAGTTCAATGCAGTTTTGAAAAAACTTTCTTTCCAAAAATACTCACAACAGACTTTGAAAAAGTTTGTACAAAGCCACGAGTTTTAATCGACTTACTTCATAATGAAGTCAATTTAAAACTGCTGTTTTGCCACACAATTAAAGTTCAACAAAAGTGCATGTGGTTTTTCTTTTCTGACTCATATCATGCATTCACAGATAAGATCTCATGTAAAACACAGTGATTTTCATGCTCTAACAGAAACAACACCAACATGTTCTCATTTAATGATAAACATGAAAGCTATGAACATGTAACACATATAAACACATGTGTTATTAATAATGTATTGTTATCATAAAAAACCAAAAGGTCTTTAAGATTGTAAGGTTTGGCTAAACCAGTGCTCCCCTATCAACAATCTCAACACAACTGCCGTTTATCTTAACGGGTTGCTTACCTGAATACCCTTTGCCAAGAAGACTTTCGGTATAGGGATCATTATACTCGTCTGAGCCGGTCACTAAGACAAACCATCAGCTTTGATTATACTGTTGGGTCTATCGAGGAGGAGGTTCACCTGTGGGTTACACAAACACCAATAACATCTGAGCAACCATATAAATGATTGACACCACTCTTTACCCAAAACCTTAAGGCAATGGGTTAATGGGTCTCATATTCACATCGTAATCAATACACATTCTCAATAACATACATTGTTCACTCATCATAAGATTTATAACGTCTTTCTCATTACATTTCTGACGCCGAGGTATATACATCTCAAGCGTGAGATTAGACATTTAATGGGTCCGATAGCGGCCTGATAATGGCCCGATAGCGGGTGGAACAACATGTCCAACAACAACAGATATTGCTAGGATAAGCTCTAACCTGGCTCTGATACCATGTTAGAAGTGGACTTTAAGCCTAACTCAACCCCACAACCCATGTTAGAAGTGGACTTATATACACTTAATTAACCTGATCTCTAGTCGATGTGAAATTCCCAATATAAGCCTTCCACTAAAGTTTCATTTGCAATGGGACTCACCCATAAAATTTCCCAACAAAGATATAATATCATTCCTTACTAATTGCATAAAAATTTGATAAAACACTTTAAACACCTTTAATTAAAATCCAATTTTTCCTTACTACCTTGCGGGTCCCACGTTTAATAAAAGTTCAAAGCAAATGATCACTCCTTTCTCACTTATGCACTATGCCTTATGTAACACTTTTAACACCTACTCTTTATTTCTCTCCCATTCACGTGGAAATCCATCAGATTCCTTCTCTCTCTTTACCTCTCCCATGAATGTTCACGTAACAATAACTCTCTCACTAAAATCAATCAATTATCCAACTTCCTTCTTTTCTTACTCTCCCCTTTACGTATGATATACTACATGACCAATAAACTCTCCCCATCCTTTTTCTCTTCAACCATTCAAATTTCTAAATATGAATTTTGTGAACCATTCTTCCATTCTCTCGACGCATACATACCTGCACAACCACACTTTCTTTTCTATAGTCGTGCACCCCAATTCCATCACCTTCAACTTTTAATCATCCTAAGACTTATTTCTCTTCCCTTCTTCTTTTTAGATCCAATAAAAGACACACCCTAATTTAAGTAAGGAAAATGTTACTTTGACACCGTTTTTTGACACAAATTTGACACTGGCCATATGTCAAATTTTGGTTGGATGTTGTCACTTAAAGAAAAAATGTTTTTAAAAAAGCTGAGGAGGGTATTTTTGGAATTCTCATTTTATGAAATTTCATTTTGGTGGTTTCATATTTCTTCTCTGTGCACTTTCCTTCTGAAGTTTTGTCTCTTCCATTCGGCCTCCTCTCTCCATTCGCTTCCATTCGGCTGGTTTTCTCATCCAAAGGCATCATCTGAACTGTAAGAGGACTCTTTCCCGTTTCGCGTTTTGCGTTTTGTGTTTCACGTTTTGGGTAACCTCTCTTTCGCGTTTTGCGTTTTGGGTCTCTTTAGCGTTGTGGTTCTGTTTCTGGTTTTCGCTCTCTTTTGCATTGTTTGGCTTCTCGAACCGTACAATGAAATAGTTTTATTTATTATTTTTGTGTTTTGTGAACCCTAATCCACCATTGATTTATTTTGCAGTTGCAATGGCGTCCGGAAACCCAAAGGTAAGTTAAAGTTTTGGTATTATATATAGTTGTATTTTTTTGGTAAGTAAAAAACTTTTTTTTTAATCTTTTGTAGTGGCGGGTTCGAATCTCTCTGGATTCATCAGTCATTATTGAAATGTAAGTAAGAATATGATTTTCAGTATTTTTTGATGATTGGGTTAATTTTACAATTGCAATATTTTCATTTCAGGAGGAATTACTTGCAATTAGAAAGCAATATGTACGTGATTGGATCCTGGACAACGAGAACATAAGAATACTGGATGCGCTAGCGGTGTATGGATTGTTCTAGGATTGTTCCCCTATGTAGAAATGTAGTGTAGTTTGTTTTGATAGGAATATTGATTTCTTCCAATTTCTTTATGTACACATTGTAAGATACAATAATGTATATGACGACACTGTATTTTTTATATATATGAAGAGATTGTACAAATGATTATTGGAATAAGATGATTGATTTGAAACTTTGTTTATGTACAATGTACAAATGATTATTGGAATAAGATGATTGATTTGAAGCTTTGTTTATGTGCAATGTACAAATGATTATTGAAATAAGATGATTGATGTCAAGGTTTGTTTATGTGCAATGTATAAAAGTGCCTTACCAATTTAGGCCAAGAACTGCAATCTGTGCAGCAAAAAACAACATCGTAATCGTGGGGGACCCAAAACATTAACTTCAAACCATTCCTCACTCAAGAACATCAAATTACAATTAAAAGCACTGGACTTGGGTCAAAAAATACTGTTATACAGCCGTGGTTCCCTACGTTGTCACTCGTGGCTCCTTATGTTCAACAGGTTGTCCAAAATCCAACTTAGACTCGCGTAATCATTTACAACCCCCTGGTAAACGATTACAATGCACATTTTTACTGTAGAGGTCGTAGAATTTCACTTGACTCAATAATCTCAACATGGGTGGTCCCCCCTCCATCATGGGGGACCCAAAACATTAACTTCAAGTCAGTTCCTCACTCAAGAACATCAAATTACAATTAAAAGCACTGGACTTGGGTAAAAAAACACTACTATACAGCTGTGGTCCCCTACGTTGTCACTCGTGGCTCCTTCTGTTCAACAGGTTGTCCAAAATCCAACTTAGACTCACGTAATCATTTACAGCCCCCTGGTAAACGATTACAATGCACATTTTTACTACAGAGGTCGCAGAATTTCACTTGACTCAATAATCTCAACATGGGTGGTCCCCCCTCCATCATGGGGGACCCAAAACATTAACTTCAAGCCACTCCTTACTCAAGAACATCAAATTACAATTAAAAGCACTAGACTTGGGTCAAAAAACACTGCTATATAGCTGTGGTCCCCTACGTTGTCACTCGTGGCTCCTTCTGTTCAACAGGTTGTCCAAAATCCAACTTAGACTCGCGTAATCGTTTACAGCCCCCTGGTAAATGATTACTATGCACATTTTTACTGCAGAGGTCGTAGGACTACGACTGTGGTCCCCTACGTTTTCACTGGTGCCTCCTTTAGTTGAACAGGTTGTCCAAAATCGAAGTTAGGCTCGCGTAATCGTTTACAGGCCTCTCGTAAACGATTACAATGCACATTTTAACAGCATCATCTTCACCAATTCAGCTAAATTCATCAAATCACAAACATTACTTTATTATTGTTTCACAAACATTATCACTTACAAAAAATGGAGTCTTCCTAATTTAAATTGTACACCAAATCAAAATATAAAACACTTCAATAGCATAGGCAATGAAATTGCGAACATCCACACCCACAACGGCAACGAACTGCGAACACCCACACCCACAAGGAGAACCAACTGCGAACACCCACAACCACAGCGAGAACAACGAGAACGAACTGCGTGAACACCCACAACCACAGCGCGAACACGAGAATGTAGACAAAGCTTTTTGGTGAAAATGAAGAGAGAAGCTTCGTCTCTAATGAAACAGGGCAAAGGTATAGCTGGAAATCCAATTTTCTGAATCCTTTTCATTTTCGAGGACAACTTTTTTTAAAAAACCAAAAATTAAAAAGGACCAATCGAAACTTAACAAATGTCTGTTAAAAAAGGGATGTGAAAATAACCAAACCCTTTAATAACTAACTCTGCATGGTTCTCATCATTATCTTACATTCTCATTGCTCACAGACCAACCTCTACCTCTTTCTTTTCTTCTTCTTCACCAAACGAAATTCTTTTTCTATCTCAAGCCCACCTTGTCTTCTTTCTTAATTTCACGCCCATCCATCTGAAACTACTCTCATGCTACTCCTACAAAATTCTTTCTCTTCTTTCTTCTAAATCCGTGCCCCCTATTTCCCTTCCTTTTAAACACTGCAGCTAAACTCTCCAAAGCTACTAATTCCCTTCACACCAAACTCTAAAATTCCATGGCCCTACGTGAGTCCCTAACCTCATTTAAACCACCCAAGCCCAACGTACCTTCCCTGCATGTTACGTTCATAATTGTCACCTTCCTCAACACACTCCCACTCTTTCCTTTTCTATTTTCTATACCAACACTAACCCCTCACGTTAGCGAAAACCAACACCTACTTTCCCATGCTTTCTATCTTTCCCTACACTATCTTTCACACCCTCAAAACTCACGTAAATATTTCCCATTCTCTTTATTTTCATCCTCCCATGATATTTTCCATCATATTTCTCTCACAATTTCTATTTTCGTTATTCCTTTCCCTCCGTAAACAGAGAAGGTGGCACCTTCTTCCCCTACCCACTTCTCTTTTCTCCAAACTGACTTTGCTCTCCCTCCATTACTTACCTTTCTCTCTCTCTCGTACCAATCTATAGTGTCCACTTAACCCCAACAACATAACAATCCTGGAACTACGTGAATCCCATGCAACGAGACTCTCGCTTACTCTCTTCCAAGTTCACGCGAGGCAAGCATCTGAAGGCACCCAAACAGCAACCCATTCTCTCCTCTTCCTATCCTCTCTTCTTTTTCTTCAAGAACTGACCCTGTATACCTCTTTCTTCCTCTCCCAACTTACGTACCAGTAGCCCCTCCTATCCGTTTTCCTCTAGGTCTCACTCAGCCCCACCCATGCATCACCACCATATCATTCTGCATGTAGCTCCAACGCTTCCACCAGTATGCAACACACTCTCTTTATTTCACTTTGTCACCGAAACCAAGCCCTTACTCACCACCAACTCTCTCCTTCCACAACCAACTGACCAATCCTAACCTCGCTCCCAGGGTTCTAGATAACTTCCCCCACACCCTCGTCTTGACCTTCAAACTCCTTCCTCTAACCCATACAACCGCCTCCCATCCCTCTTACAAGCGGAAACCCTACTCCCATCTCACTCTGATTAAAGAGTTTGAAACAAGTTCCCCAATAAACAAAACTGCACAAAATAACAAACCCCAGAGGTTTCATACGAAACCCTTTAACGAGTTAATATTTTCTTCATTTCACTCAATTTATTATATTACATTTAATTAGGAAATTGTGTTTGAATATCTTTTATTTTCCCAATTTTGCTAATTATGTTTAATTTGACCAGTAATTCTTATTTAATTAATCTGAATTATTTCAGGCTAATTATTATCATTATTAATTACAGAAAAATTTTTGAAATATAATTTTGGGACATCAAGAGAGAGGCCACATCATTCTCCACTTGCCATATCATCGTTTTAGATTTAATTAAATTATAAAATCGTTTTTTAAGAGTTTTTGGACATATTTAACTTTTTGGGCCATTTTTGGAACTAGACCCATTTTAGAATTATAACTTAGGGTTATGTGCAAAAAAAGGGGCAGACCCCAAAACTCTACTCACTCTCTCATACTTAGTTTTTCTAAGTTTTGGACAGAGAAGAGAGCTCTCCCATGGAGGTTCTATGTTCGTTTTACTTTCTCCCCTTCCATTAATGAAATTCGTTTCTGTTTTGGCACTTGATCTTTATTTTCGTTTTCGTTTCTCTTTCCAGTTCAGTTTTCATGTTTTGTTTTTCTTGGGTTCTTGAGATTTCCATTTCGTTTTCCTTGTTTTGATTGCGTTTTTGTTTTGTTTTGCTGTTTGGTTTCCCGTTTCAGTTTAATTGTGTTTTCTGGGTTGCATTTCGTTTTTACACTCTGCACTCATTTGCGTTTTTGATTTCGTTTTTCTGGTACCTTTTTTGGTTGAGTTCCTTGTGTTGTTCTAAGTTTCTATTTCTATTTTGCAGTGTTTAATAATGGATATCATTTCGTTTTGTTGTTTGGAAGTTGTTTTAATGGAATCTTAATCTGTTCTGGTTTGGTGTTAGTGACGTTGTAAGTTTTCCATGAGATTAGTGTGCCTATATGTGATTCTGTTCTTAATTTCCCACACATGTGCAATCTGTTCTGTGCGATTGGTCCTCACTTAGTGGTCTAATTCGAGCATGATAATCATTGCTTAGTTGATTAATGTGTTTGTGCAAAATCGAGCGAGTATGTGTGAGTGCAGTTGCTTAATTCACATTTTTATGAAAACTGTTTTAGACTTCGCTTAGTTGTTTGGTTCATGTTGGATTAAGGGTAACATGAGTGGATCTCTATGTAAGTTTGTGATTGGAAACAAGTGCAATCGAGCTAACACCAAACAATCTTTAATTTGTGTCATAATCAGTGTTTTAATTAGTGAATTTAGCTAGTAAAATTGTCCACATAACCCCTCCTCCGACCAAGTGTCTGACCTATTGCTTGAACCACAATTTGGTTCTTGAGAGACGACCTAGGTGTCATTCTCCTAGTTATACTACATTTAATTGAATATTAAATTTGATTCGGGTATGACCTCAATCACCCTTAAACATTCCCAACACCTTTTGGCAGAGAGCACAGTATGACTACCCTTCTAAAGGTCAAACAGAAAGCAAATGGAAAAGAAAGACATGCTACAAGAACAATGTTACATAGTATCCATATTCAACTATTAACATAACCACATGCATCTCATTCTCATCCACTTTTTATTCCTTCTTCAACAAAATAGAAACAAGCATCTAATGTTATCAATCATTCCACAACGCAAAAGAAATACTCAACATCCTATACCCAACAACAAGTTTCGGTTCCTCCCCTTACCTGTTTCTCCCAGAGATTTGCTAACAGCTTTGATGGTCCCTCACGGTCAAAAAGATCTTCCTTCTCTCGAGACCACAACCCATAGATTCTCCACTTCTCGCAAGACACTCTCTAAGGCACCTACTTTTAGTGCTTTAGGTTTCCTTTTCTCTCTCTCGTTGCCCCCTCAAATCTCCCCATACACTTAACCTCAAATACTGCAATCACCCACTCATCCTAGTATTCCCAAAACAACCTTAGAAGATTTCCCCACTTACTCCCAAAATTCGGTACTAAAAAATTGCCCCAAGTTTCCTTTCATAACCTCCAATACTTCCCTAAGGATCTTCATTATCAAATACGAAATTTGGTGTCTTAAAAGGTAATAACTCCACCCACAAAGTTTCCTAAACGAGCCCTTTGACAACTAAGGGTTTGATCACTCATACTCTCCTAATTGGAACGAAGGTGGCAAGAGCTAATCAGAAACAAAAACCTCCGACCCTACTTTCAGTGAGCCAAGCAAAAGTAACCTACCCTTCCTCTAAAACCTCATCGACGTAAGGAAAATGATAAGGAAGAAAATAAGAAACAAAAACATTCTCTCTGTTCTTCCATTGGTCACCCACAACTTAACGAGACCCACCCCTGATTCTCTTTCCAAACCTTCCCACGAGTCCAAAAGAAAGGATACAGATGTAATCCTTGATAACGGTTGGAAAATCGTTATTTTTATACTTAAATTTGATATTAAAACACACCCTTTATGACTTAGAATGAGCTTGAGACTCAAGTAAAACAATTAGTTGAGTCACATGAGAGTCAAAAGTTGTTTTTAGAGATATTATGCTTGTTTTGCATTATTTTGCAGGGTTTTGATGAGAATTGACGATGGAAGTAAAGAGGGGAGGACTTAGACTCATGAAAGAAGGACTTAGACTCATGAAAGAAGGAGAAAAAAGATGAAAAGAAGAGCCAAGTGAACCGCTCAACGCCAATTCCAGCGCGAGCGCCAGTTTCGTGGGTGAAGTCACTATTTCTCGCTTAAGCGGCACCGCTGAGCGGCGTATTGGACCGCTGAGCGGTTTTGCAATTAGAGGAAAACCACTGAGCGACCAAATTAAGCGTTGAGCTTCCATCAGCTGGGCTTGGGCTTTAATTCTGTTACTTTTATGCGCTATAAATAGCCCCAGTGCGATTCTTAAAGCAATTCTTTGGTCGGCAGAGATGTCCAGAGCTGTTCTACACTCCTTGGAGGCGGTTCCTTGGATGCTTAGGCTCCAATCTACCAAATTTAGGGTTTATTCTTCCATACTTTCCTTTAATTCCATCTAGTTCACCATGTCTATGGTGAACTAAACCCTTTGTTGTTGGGGAACAATGTAATCTTTTAAAACTCTCTTATATTGAAATTCTTGTTTTATTCATATGCTCGCATATGTCTATATTATCAATTGTTGGGTTCCTTACCTTTGCTTAATGCTTTTATCGTTTAACTCATTCAGTAAATGTTGTTTGTATTTATTGATACGGAGACGTACAATAATGTCATGAACTGGGGGGAATTCCTTGATTAAGGTAATATAGCCTAGAGATAGGGGTAGGATGATCAATTGTATTTTGCTTCCGTTTATCATGCATTATTAGTTACTAGGGGAGGCTAGAGATAACAAGCCAGTAATTAGTAATAGGCTCTATTCGCCAAGAGATTGGGTTTAGGGTAGACCAAGAAAGTTTGCATGACAATATGATGAATAGGCGAATTAAATAAGAAGAGTAGATATAAAAGGGTGGACAAGATGAAATTGTAAACCCCAAAAAATCCATTCATCCATAGTTTCTTCTAGCCAATTGATTCACTGCATTTTGCATGTTTATTTTCGTCTTGCATTCAAAAACCTAAATGTAATTCTTTTCTCAAGTCTTATGCGATCTCTTTACATGAAAGTTAAGGCCTAAGAGTCCTTTGGGAGAACGATATTTGGTCTTACCATCTATTATTACTTGATACGATCTGGTACACTTGCCAGGAGTTTAACAAGTTTTTGGCGCCGTTGCCGGGGACTCGTGGTTTAACTTTTCTAGTAGTGTGAATTTGATTAAATTTGCTGGGGACTCGTGGTTTAACTTTTCTCAGTTTTCTAAGAAATTCAACAGGAAGAAGAAAAAGAAAAGAATATCAAGCAAAGAGAATCAACACCTATTGAGGGGTATTTTTATTTTTCCGTTTTTATTTTTCTGTTTTTATCTTTCTATTTTTATTTTTCTGTTTTTATTTTTCTGTTTTTATTTTTCTGTTTTTATTTTTCTTTCTTTATTAAAAAAAAAGAAAAAGAAAATAAAATAAAATAATATCTTTTACTGTTTTTGTTTTATTTATTTAAAAAAAAATAATATATCTTTTTTTGTTGTTATTTTTCTGTTTGTATTTTTCTATTAGCATCTATTGATGAATGCTTTTACAACATCTACTGATGGATGTCACTGATAGCATTTACTGATGAATGCTACTGGGATAACATATACTAAGGGATGCTAGAAGATTTAGGTATCTACTAAAGGATACCGGGAAAGTACACCTACTGATGGGTGATGGTAAGGTTTGCACCTACTGATGGGTGCTAGAAAGGTTTGGGTCAGGCTCGTGACGTTAAACAAGCGTTACCTGGGAGGCAACCCATTTGATTGATTTATTATTGTTGCATGTTTTAATACTGTTCTAGTTGCATTTAGGGCGTAATTGTTGCATAAGTGAGTAAAGTGAGTGGGAATTGTATTTAGGGTTTAATTGTTGCATTTTAGAAAATCCATTCTCTATCACTTTTGCATCATTCATAATCCAAGTTTGGGGTTTTTGAGAGAGCACTGCATTTTGGTTTCATCCATCATCAGTTATAAGAATTTTGCATACATTCAAGGTCTCTCCACCCCAAGGACAAGTTGTTATTGCCGAGATGATCATAGGCATGTACGACACACCTCCTGCTCATAGGTGAACAATGGATGAGTTCAACAACAGAGTGGCTTGGTCAGAGTAGGCACAGGGGAGTGGAGCTGGAGCAGCTGAAGCTCCAGTCAGGGAGGATGATGACAAGGATGATAACTTTGAGGATGCAGAGGCTGGAAAGGATGAGGACTCCGATGACGACATGGAGTGATATGGCATCTACTGATGGATGCTAGTGCTTAGAACATGAGTTTTATATTTCACTTTTGTACTTTGAATTTTTAGAATAGGTTGAATTCTATTGAGTAGTGTAGGTGTCTGTGCTTGGCTTGAACACCTTTTCTGACTATGGTTTGACTTGATGTTATTGCATGATGAGTTTTCTCAAATGATGATTGGATGTGGATGACGATTGAGTTTGTGTTGCATGCTGATATACAGTGAATGGATCACTAGCTTTGTGAACAGATGTGTGATGATTTATGATTGTGATTATGATGCCAAGCAGGGTGTATGGATGATGTTTGAGAAAAGCATAATTGTGTGAGGTTTTGAACTCCAGAGTATTCGTTGATATATATGTGCTATTCATATGGAAGCATGAATGATATTGCCTGAATCTTTATGATTGATTGAATTGCATGTTTATGTCATATGATCAAGGCCATTTTTGGAAGCCATTCTTAGCCAAATATTAACCCAAAGAAAAGAGAACCATGTGTTCTATCCTTTTTTAACCCTAGCCTTGAAACAGGATGAAAACCCTTGCTTTGAAAATTTTTACCTTGAGTTGGGTTGAGAATAATTGTATGATATTGTCAAAGTTCAAGTTTGGGGTTGTGGGGGAAATTGAAAGGCAAAAAAAAGGCATTAAGCTCAAGTGTTGAATGAAAGAAAAGCATGAGAAAAGAAAAGAGAAGAAAGAAAAAGCGTGAAAGATGAACTGAATGTAAAGAGAAAAAGGAAAGAAGTTGGGAATGAGTAAGATTGGTTAAAAAGAGAGTTTGTGCTTAAACTTTGGATGCTAAAATAACTTTCTTCACTCAAAGATCTTGTGTTCCAGAAAAACCATTTTTTCTTGATTAACCCAGCCTCATTATAAGCCTTGGAAAAGTCCTTGTGATGACATTTGTATGTGAGAATGTTGATTGTAGTAGATGAAGGGCAATTTGGTTTCATGTGATATTTGAATAGCAGAGGGAGGGAGAGACCTCTTAAACACTTGAGTGATTGAGTGAAACACTTGCTTAGTGAGAATTGATAGATTCTATGTTTACATTTATGCTTAGTGGATTGATCATTCATAAATGAAACATCTGTTGGAAAATATGTGATCATGTGAACTGAGTTGAATTGAAAGCATGCATGAATCTTGATAAGATTCCATTGAAAATCTGAATTGAGTAACTCTTGTTGTGAGAAAAATAAATTTTGGAATGTTGAACTATTTTGACGAAAAAGTGGAAAGCCAAGTTCTGTTTTATTTGCTTGAGGACAAACAAAGTTTTAAGTTTGGGGTTGTGATAACGGTTGGAAAACCATTATTTTTATACTTAAATTTGATATTAAAACACACCCTTTATGGCTTAGAATGAGCTTGAGACTCAAGTAAAATACTTAGTTGAGTCACATGAGAGTCAAAAGTTGTTTTTGGAGATATTATGCTTGTTTTTCAGGGTTTTGATGAGAATTGACGATGGAAGTAAAGAGGGGAGGACTTGGACTCATGAAAGAAGGAGAAAAAGGATGAAAAGAAGAGCCAAGTGCACTGCTCAGCGCCAGTTTCGTGGGTGAAGTCATTGTTTCTCGCTTGAGCGGCACCCACGCCAGCTTCCATGCCAGGGTGGGCCACAACGGGCCCACCGTTGCCAAACAAAGAGAGTAAAAGAAAACAACAAAGCATAGGAGGCTAAGCACCAACTAGGAATCGAAGACATAGTCAAATGGTCACAACAAACATCACACGCACTTTCATCACAAAGACACGGAGATTTCAATGAAGTAATAACACCAAGATTACTATATAAACACTTCTTCAACGCTTTCTTTAAAATAAAACAATTATTAATTAATTTTCATACAACTCCTAAATACTTTTATGGTTAAATATGTTTTTAGTCCCTATACTTTTGGGCGATTTTAGTTTTAGTCCATTTTCAAACTAAGGTACAATTTAGTCCTTCAACTTTAGAAAACTCTGGTTTTAATCCTTTTTACCAAATTTTTTTAACTTTATTTGCAGTTTCAAATGCGTTTCTCAGTTAACATTGAAGCAAAAATGTGTCAAACAGTGTAAAAAATCCAAATGCTATAATAAAACATGCTTGAAACAGCAAATAAAGTTAAAAAAATTTGGTAAAAATGACTAAAACCAGAGTTTTCTAAAGTTGAAGGACTAAATTGTACCTTAGTTTGAAAATGGACTAAAACCAAAATCGCCCAAAAGTATAGGGACTAAAAACATATTTAACCCATACTTTTATCACCTAGTATTATACCATAAGTGAATGTTTATTTTTAGAAAATATTAAAATAAAAATAATTTTTATTTTATTTTATGCGGATCTTACAGTAAGATTTATCTCAGGGTTGAGGAATCCAATGAATTGTTGAATTGAACATGTTATAATCTCAACTATGGTTATTTGATTCACCAGTATATTCTAGGAGAATCCTGTTTTTCCCTTTGCCATGGCTTTTGACGCTTTATAACAGAGTGAATGAGGAGGAGAGTTTTGGCTCGGTGGAGAGGGTTTTCAATTGTGCTCATGGTAATGCAATGAAGTTGATTGCTAATGCCTTTGGGGGGCTTCGTGCCAGGTGGCAGATTCTCACGACCTCAAGGAAGTAGAAGCTAAAGTGTATTGATCATTTGTCGTTTGTGGTTGTTGCTAGTTGCCTATTGCATAATTTTGTTGTCAAGTGTAATGAGAAAATGTTAGAAGAAGGGGTGGGAAAATAAACAGGTTTGTTTAGAAATGCATGTAATTCTGTCTCCTATGCTATTTGAATTTTGCATGACAGTGTGTGAAAAACACACTTTTGAAAAAAAAACATGAAAACAATGAGCTAATGGTATGAAGAAACAATGATCTAAAGGTGTGAAAACATGTTTGAGATTCATGTTCGAACAATTAATCAAAGGTGTGAAGAAACAACAAGGGATTAAGAGATAAAAGGACAACATGTGAAGTTGGATTTCATGGTGTGTCAGTTACATAAGATTAGGATACATAGATGTTCGAGATATGCCTACACACATAGTTGTTGTTTGTGATCACATTTCATGTGTCATGCTATAACTTGTTTGCGTTGTTGGGGAAGACATTCACCAGAAAGTTGGCTTGAGACATAGAAGGAAAAAAGTTAGAAGCAAGAGAAGAGAATAAAGGGAGATAAGAGGAGGGGTTAGCATAGGTTGAATCATCTTCTTGTGAGAAGCCAAGTGATTGTGAAGCCTGTTCTGCAACGCCACTTTCCCAGGGTGACTCCAATTTTGAATCTTTCAATCTTCAGACCAAGAAAAATAACTAGAAAGGTGTACCAAGGCACTGGTAAAAAACAGACGCGTATTAACAAATATATGCAAAAGTGCTATTTTTTTTACTTATGTTATGCGTGCAATGTTTTTTGAGTTTAAAGAGTGCTTAAATAGGTGGCATTTACTATGTTGTCATGTAAAATGACAACGTTGGCTTCATTATATTATTAACTTTTCTGATATATGTAGTTCATTTCTCCAATGCTTTTGTACTTTGGGATTATATTATTAACTTTTATGATATATGTAGTTCATTTCTCCAATGCTTTGTACTTTGGGAGGCAATTGTGGGTGTGTGATGAATTATTATATGGGTTAAAACATATGTCAATATGGCAATGTTGTATTATACTACATAGTTCTATATCAATATTCAACTTTGTATTGGAATAAATTTTATATGTTGTTTTGTATAAATTTTGTATGTTGTTATATGTTTCTGTGACAGAAAAACTTTGTTTCTCTCTGTTATAAATTTTGTATGCTAAAATTTTGTTTCTCTCTGTTTTTGTATCTTTGATTTGTTTCTATCACTAGTTCATAAATGGCTTTATACGTTTGTTATTTTGGGCTTTTAACGTCAGATCCTGATCCGACGTCTTTATGGGTGACGTTAATGGGACGTCGGACTCTATAGGTCAGACGTCCATATAGACGTTAGACTATATATAGACGTCAGAATATATAGGTTAGATGTTTATATAGACGTCAGACTCTATAGGTCAGACATCTAAAATGTCGTCATATTTGATTGGATCATTCTCCGCTCGAGGCCTCTCGAGTTCCTGGCTCATGGTGATTCGAGTTCACAACTTTATGTTTTAGTTGAAGAGAATGGACTGTACGTTTTTTTTTGTATTGGATGGTCTTAAAAATGTAGTGGAGGGAATTGGAGGAGTGCAAAATGTAAGAAATTTCCGCCCAAGAACGCCGCCCAAGGACATGAGCAAAACTACACCAAAACCCAACAAAGACGCATTTTAATCGGTTCAAATGAAAGATAATTCATCAAAGAGTAATGTAATCAGAGTAAAATTAATTTTAAACGGTGCAAAAGTGAGAAAACGAACCTGAAAAATGTAGCCCATGGAAAGAAAACGCGAGGAAGATGATGAAAAGTTAGTGCGCGTAATTGCTGCCTCGCATTCACAGTGTTTTAATGCAGACATTTAGAAGTAGGTTCCCCCCATAACAAATGTCTATAGATGTCGGTTCCCCCCACAACAGACGTCTAAAAGGCTTTAGAAGTCGGAGTGGCGGGATCAGACATCTAAATGGAGTCAAAAAATGACTTTTTAGATTTATGGGCTGAGTATTTAGAAGTCGGTTCGTGCCATAACAGACGTCTAAGGTTCCCCACAACAGACGTCTAAATGGCTTTAGAAGTCGGGCCCCCCATAGTCGACGTCTAAATAGTTGTTTTATTTACAAAAAATGTCACCGGTCATTTTTTACGTTGAATATTCGAGGGTCAGACATTTAAAGGGTGACGTTAAATGTCTTTTTTGCACTAGTGTATAACATAAAAACCTTTGTTTTTTTGTGTGTTTTTTTTTTTCTGTTTCTGTATATAAAATTTTGTAAAAAGAAGACCTATAGACTAACCCTGATCATAAGTAATCGCCTTTTTCACTATATGGAGTATTTAAAAGATGAAAATGTAGATAATTCAATTTCAATATATATATATATATATATACTCTTTGACTGAATTGGTTCAATATGAAGCTGTCCTCACTTCAACTCATGTCACTACCTACTGTTGTGTTATGGTATAATGAGGTTTTGTTTCATATTTTCGTGTTGGGATTTCTTCCTGCATCCCATGATCCTCCTATTCTTTAAAATTCTAATAATATTCTTACTTGAAATTAATAGAAAAAAATATATAAGATTTTTTTTTCATGTTTTAATTATAGTTTTGGATTGTGGAGTATGTATATAATTACATAAAAATATTAATTTTATACATTTCGGATTATACAATTTAAAATTTAGTTTTGCATTTTGGATTGTATAATTTTAATGCAAATTTATATTTTGTATTATACATGTAAATTTGGAAGACAATTCATAATACAAATTACATTTAGGATTATACAATTTAGGATTATACAACACAAATTTTCATTCCAGATTAGCAATCCATAATACAAATTTTAAAAAGATAATCCAATATATAAATTATATTTTAAATTGTACACTCTATAACATAAATTTATATACTGAATTATAAAATTTGTAATGCAAATTTGCAAGGCAATTTACCATATAAATTTGCAAGGCAATTTACCATATAAATTTGCAAGGCAATGTAATATAAATTATATCTGAGATTATATAATTCGTAATATAAATTATATTTGGGACTATACAATTTGTAATGAAAATTTATATTCTAAATTTTACCATACATAATATAAGTTTACATTCTATATTTTAACTAAATTTTACAATGTATATTTATAAAATCCTGAATGTTTTATTTTAATGCATCCTCCTCCAATCTCTTTATCTCCTTTGTCTTTTACGTTAACAAGCTCAAAACTTTTGTTGTCTTTTTGTTTAATAGCTTATTTAGATTCATCTCCATTTTTAAGTTTTTCATAATACCCTATTTAACTAAAACCAAAGGGAAAAAGAAAACACATGTCATTAATGTTGATTTCAATATTGCAAACTTTGATGCAGAAGGAGGAGAAGGTGTGAAAATTAATTTACTTCTTTTTCTTTTTTTTAAATTTTTCAGTTTCTTTCCTACACTCACAGTGTTAATGTGGTGGTAGACCCAATGTTCGTGCGATTAGTAGGCCTAATATCAATTTATTGATGGGAAAAAAAAGATGGCTAACCGTTTAAGAGAAAGGTTAATAGTAAAGATGGTGGAGATGTTAAGTGGTTGAATAATAAAGGAAAAATATTAAGGAGCAATTGATAGTAGTAAATGAGGGGTTTAAGAGGTTATTAGGGGTGAAGGGAATTTGAGGAGACAAGTGAGAATAAGATAAAAGGAGCGAGTACTAAGAAAAAGGATCGATTACACTGAATGCTTTTGATTGATTATTCTTAGTAGTTTTAGGCTAGAATCATTAGTATAAAAACAACGTATAATATCGATGTTTCACGATCTTTAACGTCTAATTTGAGATCGACGTCATATTGAAAGACGTTAAATTGACATCGGATTTAAAAAATTCGAAGTTAATTGACGTCAAACATAGAGCAATATCCGACATCAAACATAGAGCAAATTGTCCATTGTTTGACGTTAATTAATTTCGAATTTTTCCATTGTCCAACGTTAATAAACTATTTTGCTTTTTTTTGTAACTAAATGTGATCCATTTTTATAACTCTAAGAAACTTGAAAAATAGAAAAAACAACAAATGTAATCCACTTTTTGGTATTTTATACGGCATGAACTATGAACTATAAGCAACAAACAAGAACAACAAACAAAAACAACAAACCAGAACAAAAAACAAGAACAACAATCAAGAACAGTAAACAAGTTCAACAAACAAGTTCTTGAAAACGAAAACAAAAACAAAAACTAAAACTAAAACTAACCTTCAAAAAGGTGGGTTTGTCGAAATGAAGTATTACCACTAGTGAGAGAGAAAGCCAAACACGCCTATGAAGGAGAAGAACATGAAACCAATTGGTCAAAACAAACGAAAATCATACCTAAAGTAGTTAATCAACATGTATTTGTATAAAATGAAAGAAAGATTACATGTGTTGATCACCAAGCTTCGTTTGAGAAAAGTTTGAGCAGAAAATAAGGTCTCGTGCTAAGATAAAGTGAGTAAGAAAGAAATAATGTTAGTGAGAGGGAGATCAGATGGTCCTATAGTGGAGCAATTAATGGAAATGATTGAGGAGTTAGGAAGATAGAATGAGGAAGTCTAAGCAAGAGCGGAAGAATTCCAAAGACAATACGAAGATCTTAGAAGGGAAAATGATCAATCATGACGCTTGTTGGAAAAGTCTATTAGGATGTTGAAACACAATGGAGGATAAGGAAGGATTCCCCATGAACCTGAGGCTGGAACAAATTTATAGCCTTTCATGAAGGAGATTTTGCAGGAGCCTATATGCGGAATCAAGATCTTATGGCTCATGAAAATGTTTACGGGGAATCTAGATTCTATGGCTCCTGTGAAGATGTCCATAGTCTAGATGCTAATATGTGGAGGATTAAATACGGTACGGGGTAGGGTGTTCGCAGGAATACTTTCTGATGCTATTTTACACTAGTTCAGTAGCTTGCCAAAATTTAGTATTACGTCTTTTGATGTATTTTTAACCTATTTGTAAGTAGTTTTGCAACTAATAAGTGTTAACACCCTGGCAAGTGTACAAGATCGTATCAAGTAATAATAAATGGTAAGTCCAAGTATAGTTTTCCCAAGAGACTCACGACACTAAACTGTTGTGCTTTTGCTTAACCAATCAAGACTATAAAAATAATATTTTGGGATTTTTAAATATAAAGTGCGGAAAAGTAAACATGAATGCAATTTGATCAATTGAGGTTAAACACAAAAGTGGATGGATGATGTTGATAATATGAGATGGGTTTGTTGCTAGGATTCAGATTTCACCCAATCATTCTCTTATATATACTTTTCTTATTTAATTCGCTTATTTATCATATTGTCATGCAAACTTTCTTGGAGTACCCTTAACCCAATCCCTTGGTGAAAAGAGCCTATTACTAATTACCGGCTTGCTATCCCTAGCCTCCCCTAGCAATTAATAATGCATGATAAACGGAAGCAAAATACAATTGATCGTCCTACCCCTATCCCTAGGCGGTATTAACATAATCAAGGAATTCCCCCCAGTTCATGACATTACTGTACGTTCCCGTATAAATAAAGACAAACAATACTTACTGAATGAGTTAAACGATAAAAGCATTACATACAGGTAAGGAACCCAACAATTGAAAAATCAAGCATATGCAAGCATATGAAATAAATAAGAATTTGGATAAATGAGAGTTTAGAGGTTACATCTTTCCCCAACAACAAATAAGGTTAGTTCTCCATCGTCATGGAGAAACTAGGTGAATAATGGAATGAAAGAGATAGAAACCCTAAAAATGAGAAAAAGAGAGTTGTCACCATCTCCAAATCTACCCCCAAAGAGGTGCAAAAGCGTGTTTTTGTGCCTAAGCCATCAAAAGATACAAACCTTAAAACGTTCTGGCCTTTAAATAGGGCATAAAAATAATAGAAAACAAGCCCAAGCCCAAAAAGATCATAAAAATAACATAAAACAGGTCCAAGACCGCATCCAAACCACTCAGGGGTCAAAAACGGCGCTCAGCGGTTTGCCTCTGATCGTCGGACCGCTCAGCGGCCGCTCAGCACCGGTCAACTGGAATCTGGTCAACTGGTTGACTTTTTTGGTCAACTCTGGTCAATTTTTCAGCATTCTGGTTGATGGGTTTACTTTTCTGGTTGAATGGTTGACTTTTCTACACTACAACCCCTTGATACTTCAACCCTTCTTTCAAATCATTCCAAAAACCTATAAAATCAAGGGAATTTATTGATAAACTCATAAAACATGTCCTCAACTCTCTTATTCACAAAACTAAAGAAATATCATGAGTCAAAGCAAGTTTCTAAGTCAACAATGGTGCATTTGATATCAAAATTAAGTGTGAAAATAACAGTTTTTCAACCGTTATCACAACCCCAAACTTGAAACTTTGCTTGTCCTTAAGCAAACAAGATGAAACTTAGTTTTCCACAAATCAACACAATGGTTCAATCACATTCAAAAGCTTTTTCTTTCAAGATAAGTAATCACCAAAATCAACTCATCAATAGAATTTATTCAAGATGTGCACATGCTTTGAATCATAATAACTCATCATGGTGTTCACACAATCACATACTCTTCCAACAGATGCTATTTTCATGAATGATCAATTAGCTAAGCATAGATATAATCATGAAGTCATGGAACCATTCCTCACCAAATAGAGTGTTTCACTCAAGTGTTTCACTCAAAGGGGTTTTACAAGTCACTCCTTCCCTCTACTATCCATATATCACATAGAACAAAGTTGCCTTTCATTTACCATAATCAGACATCATCACATACACATGTCATCACAGGGACTTTTCAAGGCTTATAATGTGGTTGGGCTAACAAGGAAAATTGGTTTTTCTAGATCACAAAACCCTTGAGTTAAGAGAGTTATCTATACATTCATAGTTCAAGCACAAACACTCTTTTTACCAATCTCACTCATTCCCAACTTTCCCTTTTCTTCACATTGAGCTTTTCTTTTCATACTTTTTCTTTTTCTATCTTTTTCATCTTTTCTCATGCATTTTCTTTTCAACTCATAAGCTCAATGCCTAACTTTTCTTTTCTTTTTCAATTCTCCCAACAACCCCAAACTTGAACTTTTAACAATACTCCAAAAATATTTCTCAACCTAACTCAAGGCAAATATTTTCAAAGCAAGGGTTTTCACATTCTGTTTAAGGCTTAGGTTTAAAGAGGGTAGAACATAGAATGTTCCTTTTTCATGTGGGACAAAATTTTTGGCTAGAAAAGGGCTTTTCAAAAATGGCCTTGATCATATGACACATACATGCAATTCAATCAATCACAGAAATTTAGGCAAAATCATTCATGCTTCCACTAGATAGCAAATATATCAATAAGAACTCTGGAGCTCAAAAACCTCCCACAAGCTTATTCCAATCATTTAATCAAATACCCTGCTTAGCCTCATAATCACAATCACAAAATCAGAATCCATTTGTTCACACAGCTTGTGAACCACCACCTGTATATCAGCATATTGTGCACATTCTCAACATCATCAATATCAAAGCATCATCAAGCAATACCCATCATGCACAAATATCAATATCAAACCACTGCATCAGATATAGTGTCCAACCAAGTTCATCAATCCTACACTACAAAACAGAATCAAATAAATACAAAAATAAAGATAGAAAATCTTGTTCTAGTGCAAATAGCATCCATCAGTAAATGCTATCCATAGCTGGAGCTTCAGCTGCTCCAACTTTGATTCCTCCTCTTGTTCCCCACAGTCTTGATCCTCTTTCCTAATGAGGAGGCCATCCCTGCATCAAGTACAATTCACAAAACCACAAGAAATATCATTAAATGTTAGTAGCACACAAAAGTTCTTCCAAGGAATGTGGAGGAATCAACCCCAAATAGCTGGGCTCTCACAAAACCCCAAACTTGGATGAAAAACTGATAAAAATTGGGTTTTTAAGAGAGAGGATGATAGGAGAAGTGTTGGAAAATCTTTATAGGATTTTTGAAAGTGAAAGAGAGATTATGGGTTTGGTAAAGAGTGCTTGGGCGAACCTGAGGGGTAGAAAAATCAAATAATGGGCCAAAAGAACAAAACCCTCTTTTAAAACGCTTTGACCCCTAACCGTCGCCACCACCCAATGGTGGGCGCGATTTACACCCCTCTCTTTTTTTCTTTTTAAAACATTTTAACCCTTTAAACCTTCAAATTCAACTTTCAAAATTTAATTTTTATGCAATTCTCAATCATTTATCTCACATATGCAACTAGAACAAGAATTAAAACATGCAAAAATAAATCAATCAATTGGGTTGCCTCCCAGGTAGCGCTTGTTTAACATCACGAGCCTGACCCAAACCTTTCTAGCACCCATCAGTAGGTGCAAACCTTACCATCACCCATCAGTAGGTGTACTTTCCTGGTATCCTTCAGTAGATACCTAAATTTTCTAGCATCCCTCAGTAGATGCTATCCTAGTAGCATTCATCAGTAAATGTTGTCAATGACATCCATCAGTAGATGTCTAACCATATAGCATCCATCAGTAGATGCTAATCTTTCTTATCTTTATTGGCTTCCATTAGTAGATGCCAAATCATCTAACATCCATCAGTAGATGTTATCATTACTGCCATCAGAAGCAGCATTTAACCTAAAAAATAAAATAAAATAAAATAAAAGAAAAAAAATAATTCAAAAACGGGGTTAGAAACTGGGTTGCCTCCCAGCAAGCGCTTCTTTAACGTCATTAGCTTGACCCGGTAAAGCCCAAACACCCATCAGTAGGTGTTGATATTTTATGTTGGCATTCTTCCTTCCTCTATGACACCAACAACATCTCAGAAATTTCCTTTATCACCAACACTAAGGTTCCTCAATCTCAAGAATTCTTGTTTGCTTTGATAGTCTTGACAACCCATAACCTATTCTTGAATTTCACTGGTGTGCAAAGTTTGGGTTTGTCACTTTTCACATCAGGGTGTTGGTGAACCAATTCTCCTTCCTTATCTGCCTCCTGATGATCTTGTGCTCCTAGTACCAAAAATTTTATCCTGCATACACTAAAGAACACTGCACTAGAGCACAGAATTAGCCCAAAAAATAAAAACAGTAAAAGATATTTTTTTTATTTTAATTTTCATTTTTTTATAGAAAAGATAAAGATAGAATGATAAAAAAAATAAAAATATAAAAAGAAAAATAAATAGAAAGATAGAAAGATGGAAAGATGGAAAGATAAGGAGAAGAATAAGGAGAAGAATGAGGAGAAGAATAAGGAGAAGATATTATTTTATTTTATTTTCGTTCTTTTTTTTTTAAAAAAAACAAAAACATAAAAACAAAAAAATAAAAACAGAAAAAGATATTTTTTTTCGTTTTTTTTAAACAGAAAAATAAAAACAGAAAAAGATATAATTTTTTATTTTTGATTTTTTTTATAAAAAACAAACAGAAAGATAAAAACAGAAAAATAAAAACAGAGAAAGATATTTTTTTTTCGTTTTTTTTAAACAGAAAAATAAAAACAAAAGAAGTTATAATTTTTTATTTTCGTTTTTTTAATTAAAACAGAAAAATAAAAACAAAAAGATAAAAACAAAGAGAAAGTCTAATCAGTTAAGAATCACACACATAGAATAGTTCTACAAACCACGAGTCCCCGACAACGGCGCCAAGTATCGTTTTCCCAAGAGACTCACGTCACTAAACTGTTGTGCTTGTGCTTAACCAATCAAGACTATAAAAATAATATTTTGGGATTTTTAAATATAAAGTGCGGAAAAGTAAACATGAATGCAATTTGATCAATTGAGGTTAAACACAAAAGTGGATGGATGATGTTGATAATATGAGATGGGTTTGTTGCTAGGATTCAGATTTCACCCAATCATTCTCTTATATATACTTTTCTTATTTAATTCGCTTATTTATCATATTGTCATGCAAACTTTCTTGGAGTACCCTTAACCCAATCCCTTGGTGAAAAGAGCCTATTACTAATTACCGGCTTGCTATCCCTAGCCTCCCCTAGCAATTAATAATGCATGATAAACGGAAGCAAAATACAATTGATCGTCTTACCCCTATCCCTAGGCGGTATTAACATAATCAAGGAATTCCCCCCAGTTCATGACATTACTGTACGTTCCCGTATAAATAAAGACAAACAATAGTTACCGAATGAGTTAAACGATAAAAGCATTAAATACGGGTAAGGAACCCAACAATTGAAAAATCAAGCATATGCAAGCATATGAAATAAATAAGAATTTGGATAAATGAGAGTTTAGAGGTTACATCTTTCCCCAACAACAAATAAGGTTAGTTCTCCATCGTCATGGAGAAACTAGGTGAATAATGGAATGAAATAGATAGAAACCCTAAAAACGAGAAAAAGAGAGCAGTCACCATCTCCAAATCTACCCCCAAAGGGGTGGAAAGTGTGTTTCTGTGCCTAAGCCATTAAAAGATACAAACCCTAAAACGTTATGACCTTTAAATAGGGCATAAAAATAACAGAAAACAAGCTCAAGCCCAAAAAGATCATAAAAATAACATAAAACAGGTCCAAGGTCGCGTCCAAACCGCTTAGTGGTCAAAAACGGCGCTCAGCGGTTTGCCTCTGATCGCCGGACCGCTCAGTGGCCGCTCAGGCACCGCTCAGCGCCGGTCAACTGCACTTTGGTCAACTAGTTGACTTTTCTGGTCAACTCTCGTCAATTTTTCAGCATTCTGGTTGACTGGTTGATTTTTCTGCACTACAACCCCTTGATACTTCAACCCTTCTTTCAAATCATTCCAAAAACCTATAAAATCAAGGGAATTTATTGATAAACTCATAAAACATGTCTTCAACTCTCATTCACAAAACTAAAGAAAAATCATGAGTCAAAGCAAGTTTCTAAGTCAACAAGGGTGCATTTGATATCAAAATTAAGTGTGAAAATAACGGTTTTTCAACCGTTATCAATAAGTCAAAGGCGATCAAATTGAGGATTTATTTGATGTGAAACGGGTGTGTAATTGTGTGAAGAAAGTGTTCAGAAAGTAGATAAAAATTAATTAATATTAGTTTTTAATTACAATTTTGAAAAGGCACAAAATAAGGCTTAAGTAGGGTTGTTTGTGTTATTATATAAGCGTCCAATTTGTTGGTTACTTGGAGGGCCTCGGTTCAACTCCTATACATGACACTTCCCTAGCTGCCTTTTTCGTGGAGAGAGAATGGGTTGATGATTGTGATCAGAGGCAGCTAGGGGCTCACCTTTCTTATAGTTATGCTTCAGTTATATAACATTTTGGGTATTTTTAATACCCTTAAAGAACACCATATACACCCATTAAAGTTTGTTTTTTTTTGGAGAGAATGTGGAGTTATGGAAAAGATAACCCAAGGTTAGTCTTATCATGTGAAGTTTCAGACAACCAAGTAGATAATGTAGGCTTTGGTTGGGAGTAGGGTTAGTAATATTTAAGAGATAGGTTAAGTGTAAGGAGGGGGATATTCTGAAAACCGCGAGGAAAAGGAATATGGAAGCCACTCCAAGCTATAATCACGAAGGTAGCAACTCTAAACCAGAGTAGAACAACAAAGAACATTGGTGCAACAAAAAACAAAGATGAAAGAAGTTTTTAATGTGTTTAAGTGGAAGAGGGTATGTGGATGATGCCTCACAGCTAAGAGGACCTTCCTACTAAGGAAGGAAGCTAGAAGAAAGGTAAGGAAGTCAAAATAAAAGCTTGACTCAAGAGAAAAAGGGTTGGAAAATGAATTCAGCAACACTACATTAAGCTAAAAGGTTAGTAAATGCAAAGAGATGCCCCTCGTATTTATATGAGCATCCTCTTGCGCAAAGTGAAATAAATTTGTGCAGGAGGCGCCAGGTAATCAGGTTGTTGATAGGGGAGCTAAAACTACCTTATATATCTTGGTTTTTGATGATGATCAAAAGAATAGTTTTATGGTTTCTTGCACAACAAATGGCATAACAATTGGCATAACAATCACTTTATCTTTATCATGTTTGTGCTTGATATATGAATTCATTATTGGTAAATGAGTCATGCTTTAAACAGATTGAATAAATAATTTCTGGTTGAAACAATCCATTAAACATTATATATGATATGTTAGATTTAACCATATCACCTTGTATGCTTAACATGGACAAACTATTTTGTAGTAATCAATTACATAAGTTGTTTAATCGATTAAAGCATAAAGGAATGCCATAATATGTTTCATGTGTGTTGTAATCTGTTTAAAATGGAAATTGGATAGACAATTTGCTTAAGTATAGGATTAATCAATTACATAAGCTGTTTAATCGGTTAAATCACTTTACTTTGTCTAATCCTTTGCATTTAATAGCTTGATTTGTTATAACTTTCAATTAAATCATAACTGGCTTATGTGTTTATGTAATCGATTACATGCTCAGGATAATCTGTTAAAACAAAAGTAAAAGCTTAACAGATTACATAAAAACCTTAATCGATTATATTGCGTCAGGATTCAGAAAATCCTATAAATATGCGTCTTGAGCTCTATTTCAAAACATTCAATTGCTATAATTTTCAAATACTAACTTTTACATTGAGTTTTAATTACAGGAGCGTTCAAGAAGTAATCTTAGAGAATCAAGGCTACATTGGTTGCTTATACATCAATATTATTTCAAGAAAAGTGGGTTAAAGTTGTTCTGATTTGATCTACACTAGAGGAGTGTATCTTAGAGATTAGGTTCTTCATTGACAATCTTTGTATTGTGTTCCTATGCGGGTTTGCCAAGGGTTATGGGCTGTCAGTGCTCATGTATTAAGAGATAGAGGATTGTTCATCTCTTGGGTAGCTATATTGATTTTGAGAATGGTGAGAAGTGCATTGAGAGAGGTATTTTTGTATTTTTGTAAACTCAATCATATATAGCTTAATCCCTTCAACTCAGGTTGTTGAAGGAGGATTGGATGTAGGCTTGGATGAGTCGAACCAGTATAGATTTTCTGTGTTGATCTTTCTTTATCTCCTCTCTTATTGATTCATCATTTTTGTTTATTGATTTCAAGAAAGTTAAAGATTTCACAAAGATTTTGAAAAGAACAATAAGGCTTAATCCAATTCACCCCCTCTTAGATTGAGATATAAGGCATTTCTTTTCTTACACATGTCACGCAACCCATGCTTCAAACCAGGTCAGAAACCACACATGTGTAAAACACCTCTTGCAGGCATTGGGTAAACGAGGTTTTGGGCTGGGCACGACAAGTAATTTGGAAGTTATTTTTCTTCATAATGCCAATCCGGAAGCCAAATTGCTCATTTCGGAAATCAATCAAAATTCTTCCTAGTTTTGCTCCTTTGCTTCCCTTAGCTATACAAGCTCCTTGGCTGGTTGTTCCATGACCTCATAGACTTATTGGAACCTACAAAATAATAATATAAACATTTTTAAAGAGAGAAGAAGGATTTAGTAAATGATTTAGTACACTTGAGACCAATATCAAAATCAATGCAACCTAGACTCCTAACACCAATGAAAAACTTTGTACGCAGTAGGCTGCTACACACCACTCATCATTCACAAACTATTTCCCAAACAAAGAACTTCCCTTAAAACTCACTCATCCATCCACAACCAATGGCTAATAAAGCAATCTACACCAGAAAACTAACTTTATTTTGCAGGTTTGACACTCAATTTCGCATAGAAGTGGTTCAAACTCGCTACTGACCTTTTAGGAAACTTCTTTTATTGATTTTAGATGTTTCAAAACTCTGAAATGAGTTAAAAACCACTTGCAACATAGATTCACTACTTCATTTCCAATTTTAACTCAAAATGTGATGACATATAAGACAATTGTGCATATAGGCCAAAATATCACTAATTGAACTTTGCTTGCATCCTTTAAACATTATTTTAGACTTATTGAAACTGTCAAACAACATACAAAGGCTAGCATTCAAAATCAGACCTTTCTTATGGCAAAAAAGTGTAGAAAATCACTCCATTACACCACCAAAATCAAGTTTAATTGTTTCAAAAGCTTAAGCAACACTGAAACAAACATAAGGAAGTATAAATGCAGTGAACTAAGCTAGAACAATGAAGCTTAGCATGATTAAATTCAGATTACACAAGTCGAAGATGTAAGCACGGTGAAAAGCTTGATTTAATATTGAAACAGAGGAAATGCTATTGGTTTTGGGCAACCAAGCTATGCATATTGCATTTCATTGCTTGTTATGGTTTGCTACACCTTTAGATATCTTCAACAACATTAAACAATGTTGTACAAAGCACGAAAATCAAAATCTTCAACTGAAAACAGATTCAAAAGCTTAAACCAGAATTGGAATTTGAAGTAGATTTTAAAACTAGAATTAATGTTTTAGTGCTTTAGCTCATATCACCAAGGCTAGAAAACGTTCTGATTACCTTAATTGATTGATATATGGCTTTCACAAGACTCTGAACTCAAGAAAACTAAAAATCAAAGAAGAATCAGATTAAATTGGACCAAAACAGTAGTAAAATTGCATCAAAAGACTATGAACAAACTAAAATTGAAATTTAAGACTACAAATGACTCAAAGAGATGCTTTAGTTTCAATATAGTTCAACTGCTGAAATCATTGTACAACAATGCAAAACATAATCTGCATAAGGGTTAATTGGCTTAAACAATCTACAAAGAACAAACCTGCTCTATATCAGCAAGTAGAATGTGGGGACTCCAAAAATTCAAATAAATTTATCAATCCTCTCTCCTTTATTTTGGCCTTCTGTTTGTCCTGCCAAGAATTATAAAGTTGTGATCTTTAAAATATGGGGTCCATTACAGTCTCAGACATTCTCATGCTTTGTGAAAAGATTACACTAATAGAAGAATTATAGAGTTGTGATCTTTAAACAATGGCAGCTCGAGCTTATATCTTCCAGTTCGAAGAAACCAACCTAGGGTTTCCCAAAATCGCGATTTCAAACCTCCAAACAACAATGACCAAAAATAAGTCAATGTAACAACAACCACAGCAAAACGAAAAGAAAAGAACCTCAAAGCTTCGACTACTCACCGCCTTTGACTACTTAAAATCAGGTTCGAGTAGGAGGACAACTGCGGTTCGACTCAGGGAAAACGATGCCTCCAATGCCATACTATGGTTCCAATGAAGAAGGATGGTGGTTCGAAAGAAGTAAAAAGAGGGTTCCCGTGAAGGAGAACGAGTGTGAGGTCATGGACAGTGAAGGAGATCAACGGACAGTGTGAGGGAAGAAGAGAGTGTGACAACTAAGGAAGAATCATATCATGGTTGCACTGACTGAGGAAGAAGAGAGTGCACTGATTGATTGATGTTATGGCACGCGAGAAGGAGGACTAGGGCTCGAGAAGGGGAACTTGGCTTGCGGTAGGGAGGGAGAAAAGTGATAGAAGAGTGTTAATCAAATTCTATATTATTTAGTTTTATTTTTTATTATTAATTATCTCCATATCCGTATGAAAAATCAGCGGGTAAATATTTTTTCCACTTACATACGGACCTATCCATACAAATATTTTGTATGTAAGGCTATTTCACAGATCTGTATATAACATCCGTATATAACATCCCCATTATATACAGATAAAAATCCGTATATAATTGCCATTTTTCTTGTAGTGAATTATCTCAACCAATGTTCAATTATTTCTCCCCCTTTGGGCATTAGCAAAAAAGGATATGTAGCGTAATATAATTGAAATAGAGATATTGAATCATGTAGAGATGCATCAAACATGTTATCAGAAATATAATGATGCTCCCCCTGTCAGCAATGTTCACATGATTTTAACATGTGAACCAACATATAACAGCATACAATACTCGCCCTATCAGTATGCATATCATATTTCAGTATCAAAGATGCACAACAAAGATATGACCGAGTATGTATCATCCAGATATGTTCAAGCAATATACCAGAAGATATTACATATATGGTATCAGAGCAAATTATAAACATCTTGAAACAACCAATTCAGTTTAATCATTCATAACCTCATACCAAATTCACAGTTACACAATGAGATTTATGAAGAATAAACATACAACAAATCACAAATCATGGTTTAAAGTATAAGAATCAAAAGTTTAGAAACTTCAAACCAATTGACAAATCACAATCGATTTCTTTTTGCAGAGTAATGTGAAATTCTCATTTTAGCTCAATCTACAATCAGCACTCCTGCATAACCTTTCTAACTCATCTTGATCAAGTATTAGTTCTTATGAAGTAATATTATGCAATAACCATTATCACAATTTTAGTACGATGATGCAATGAAATGATGTAATAATGAAATGTTCAATTTGCATCCATACAAGTGATATAATCAATTATTAAATGCAGTTAATCACAATTTTCAATTCACATTGATTGATTAAATAAAAAACATAATTTCATTCATATTCCAAAAAGTGATTACAATCAACCAAAGAAAACTATGGCTTAAGAACACCACTGATTACAGAACAAAACACCTAATAGAAATCCTAAGACAAGACAAAGACAACAGAAATCCCTATTATGATTCAGACGTTTTCCTAGAATCTTCATTAGTTGACTCATCATTAGAATCTTTAGTTGCTGAGTAATTTTTTATCTCTTTCTGATAGAGTACATCCACTTTCTTTTCAAGACTCAAAATCCTTTCAAACGCTTTTCTAAATTTCGGGAACAAATCTTTCAAAATTAGTTTCAGAAATGAAACTAATACGATCTTCATTTAGGGCAGGTGAACTACCTGAGCTTGCAACCATGGTTTCCTCATCTTTGAAGCACCATCCATTCATAGTCTTCACCAGGCCAATGGAAGTCAGAGTTGTTCTATTAATTTCTTTTGACTTGTCACAAAGTCGTTTTTCTTCTCCATCCATATATACACCTTGAATAACCAGAATCTTGTTGATAAACACTACATATGGCAATGTTTTTGCTTAACTAATTCCACCATCAATCATGTGACCTTTTAACACCTCATCCCAGTTGGTTGGAGTATCATTTTTGATTGCATACAATAGAAACACATCTTCTGTTGTCATCCTGTCATGCAAAAATCTTGCAAGAAGTAGTAACCATGCTAGGACATATGCAACCATTTTTTCTTCTTTTTTTAAGCCATTGTGCATATATAGTCTTTTTGAGATCAAGTATGGAATAAATTGAGATTGTGTTATAAGCTTTGTGATCGATGAGTTAATATATAGTATTGAGACTATGTATGAAATGTAATGAGAAAGGCGTTATAAATCTTATGATTGATGAACAATGTATATTGTTGAGACTATGTATATTTTGATAATGGTGAGATAAATCTTAGGATTTGTGGGGGAATGCATGATATTGAGAATGTGTATAGAATTGTGATGTGAATGTGAAACTATGTTATTTCCTTGAATTTTGGACAGTCATGGATAAACTTTTCATACTATGCTACGTTAAGAATGTGTTGGACTCTCATGTAGAGATAGTGATTCGAGTGTCACTACCCTCTGCACGGGGAGGTGGATGTCTCTCCCAAATGACTTCGGATCGTGCTGAGTATAGTACATTGGTGCGCGTAGTATCAGTGCTTTTACTCATTAGTCCTTGAGAAGTCGAGGAGATAGGTCAGAAGTTGCGTTGGAAGAAGACTCAAATTTCCCTGTTAGTGAGAACAGGTTTCCTGTTAGTGATAACAGGTTATGACGACACAATATAAGGAAACGACATTGGGTCATGAAGGGATTGATTGTGATGATAATGTTGTGATATAATATGTTGTATGATTATAGTACTCCATGTTTAATATAAATATGATATGTTGTGTGTTATGATATTTCTGGTTGCTTACCCTGAAATGTTGTGGGGTTGGTTTCCACCTACGATGATCGTACTTGTACAGGAGTACATGATCTTGCAGATAAGACAAGATCTGAGTAACTGACGAGAGTTGGGAGTTTAAGTTTGGGTTTTATAATTATGTTTATTGTTTAAAAGTTTTCAGAACTGGTATTTTCATGTAAAAAGGATATTCAGAAATTTTCCGATGATGTTTATATTTATGTTTTACTTCCACATTTTTATTGAATAAAATTGATTATCTCAAATGAATGTTTTATGGAAAGATTTAAAAAAAAAAAATTTACACCCTGACATCTCAAAATTGTAGGTGTTACATTGCTGCTCCCCACACATGACAACGAGAGAGACCCTTTTCAACCTTACTTACAAAATAGACGTCATGCTTCCTGTAGAAGTTGGTGAACCCTCTCTTAGAAGGCAGATGGAGGACTTAAACCTCAACAACGAGCAACTACGAGCCGAACTCCATATCCTGACGGAGCGAAGGGAAGTAGCAGTCGTACGATCAGAAGCCCAAAAAAGACTCATTGCTCGAAGGTATAACACAAAGGTTAAACCACACAACTTCCTTAAAGGTGATCTGGTGTGGAGGAAGACAGACAAGGCCAGAATAAACCATGCACACAAAAGGTTGGCGATTAACAAGGAGGGGCCCTTCCGAGTTATCAAAGACCTGAAGAAAATGGAGCATATAAACTTGAGCATCTGAACGGGAAGGCGATTCCAAACACTTGGAATGCATCCCACTTGCAGTTTTATTTTAGTTAAACCCTAATGTAAAATCGCTATCACAGTCAATAAAATCAAAGGTTTCACTATATTATGTATCTTGTTTGAACAAACACTAGTAACACATGTCTAAGGAATGTTCCAAAGTGAACTCCTAGATCTAATTCAGCGATGTGGAACGTTCTAAATGAACTATCATTTCCTCAACACATGTATAGGGAACGTTCAAATGTTAACTCCTAGATCTAGCCGAGCGACGAGGAACGTTCTACTTGAACTCTCGTTGCCTCAACAAATGTCTAGAGAACGTTCCAATGTGAACTGCTAGATCCAGTCGAGCGACGAGGAAATTTCTCAAGGAACTCTCGTTGCCTTAGAACATGTCTAGGGAGCATTCCAATGTGAATTCCTAGATCTAATCGAGCGGCAAGGAACGTTCTAGGTGAACTCTCGTTGCCTCAACACATGTCTAGGGAACGTTCCAATGTGAACTCCTAGATCTAGCCGAGTGACGAGGAACGTTCTAAGTGAACTCTTGTTGCCTCAGAACATGTCTAGCGAACGTTCCAATGTGGACCCCTAAATCCAGCTGATGGGTTGTCGAACCCCATGCAAATTTAATGTACATAAAGAATGCAGTATAGACTAGGAAGTGACTCCTAGGTCGTCTCTCAAGGACCAAACTGCAGTTCGAGAATCAGGTCAAACACGAAGTGGGGGGGGTTGTGAAAGGTTTTGTGGTTGCAAATGAATTAAATTAAAACACAGATGCAAACAGAAATGTGAAAACAGAAATGCAAAACGGAATCAAATACAGAATAAAAATGGTTGGTCATTAACTCAATTACTGTGCTTCCTATCCCAGATTAACGACAAGTACATACTACTCTAATTTAAATCCAACACGAATCACCCAACTAAGCGAAGGCTAATTCGGTTTTCAGAATTGCAAACTAAGCGAATGCAATACATCTATTCCATCTGATGTGTTCTATACAGATTGATCAACTAAGCGAAGATACAATCACCAACTGGGCAACTAAGCGTATACCCGTTGTAAGAACACAGTCAGATTTCACAGAATGCCAGGCAGAGCAGAATAAACATAAAGACAGTCCGGGAATCTCAAAGAAGCAATGTAATTTTATTAACAACCAACCAACTAACTTAAGCTAACATGACAATTAAATTATCACTACCAAACATACTAGATAACATTTAAGTAAATGAAAATGCTAAACCTAATACTACAATAGACAAATATCCAGACATAATTAAAGCGATTAACATCCAACACTTAATTAAATTTATCAAAAGAATTTAAAATTGCAAAAACTTCTAAATAAAATCCTCTTTAGCCGTGACATGTTAAAAGAAAAGAAAATGAAAATGTGCTTCTCCAAATTGATCCCATCATTCAGCCGTGACCTCCCTTTCCTTTAAAATGAAATGCTAAGTTGGTCAACTATTAAGACACATCATTCACGTGAAAATGGTAAAAAGGAAAGGGACACATGAATAGTAAGTAATGTAATGAATTGGAATTATGAAAAATTGACAACCGTGAATCATCTTTCATTAACCTCACTTCCCAACCGGCAGCCCCTTTGCGTTTGTGCTTTCTCTCCAAGCCAAATGAATACAAAGAAAAGGAGATGCATAGGATGACCCACCTGCTGGACGTGACTCTCCCTGCACACCAACTCCCATCAAATCATTTTTTCATTCAAAGAAATAAAAGAAAAACATTCCTACATTTACGGCTACCAAACGTCCCATCACCTCAAGCTTCATTTAAATTGCTGAAATTTAAATCAACCAAAAACCAAAAAAAGAAGTGACGGCTAAACTTTCAAGAAAGAGAAATTGAATGCAAAAAATTAAAAAATTCACACAAAAGTGCATAAACTCCAAGTAACAACGTGAATACTAGCTCAATAGCTCAACTTCCGAGAAAAGCAAGTGCCAAACTATTTTCTCTCCAAAATCCAAAACAATGTTCAAAGCAATAACTAAAACCCCTTTCTTTTATCCCATTGCAAGATGATGTGACGGCATGCTAGACCAAAGCAAAGCAAAGAAAGTGCCCCGTGGCTGCAACAATTTCATTCAATAATAAACTCAAAAGAAAAGTTCCAACCCTTGCACAAAATAAAAATAGGAAAGTTTCCTTTCATTCATCATGAAAACCGGCGTACAAGTGTGTACTCCACAAGCCAAGAAAATGTTCCAGCAAAGAAAACTAAAAGCAAAGTGGCGGCTCTTCATTCAACCTATGAAAGAAAAACCATGGATTCCTTCCTGTTTAATTCCAGCCAAAGCGTTAAAACGAAAACAGCTTCTGTGCGTGACGGTTGCCCCTTTCATTCAACCAAAATCCAAGTGTTTAAACATGGTTTCCAAAAACCTTCTCCCAAAAAAAAGGTTCCAGCAGAATCTCCAATTGAAAATGTGACAACTGGCAGCTTGGCTAAGGTCGTGAGTCTCTAAATGTGAGGGTGGGGGCCACCAAAAGTAAAACCCTATGTGTCATATGTCCTCCTATTAATTGGGTCAATCATAAATTTGTCAACATTGACCCAAATGTGCACAAGTTCAATTAGAAACATTCTATACTACTAAGTTACAATATAATTAAATTTGAAATGTCCAAGTGGAGAGTCTTTAATTTATTTTCCTCCTTCCTAATGCTCCAAAATGTATGTCCAACATTTTTCCTGCAATTAATAATGCAAATAATTAGCTCAGAATATTCAAATTAATTAAAATTAGAATTTTCGATCAAATTAAGCACAATTAGCGAAACGGAAAAATACTGGACATTTAACCATAATTCCCTGATTAAATCCGGTACAATAAACTAAGTGCAGTTAATAAAATATTAACTCATCAACAGCCAAGCAGCGAGGAACTTTCTAAATGAACTCCCGTTGCTTCAAAACATGGAACGTTCCAAATTGAAGTCCTAGACCTAGCCGAGCGGCAAGGAATGTTTTAAGTGAACTCTCGTTGTCTCAAAACAAGTCTAGGAAACGTTCCAAAGTTCTAAGTGGTGAATAGCATTCATAGTAAATCCCCACCGATTCACCATAAACCTAAGGAAAGTTCTAATGAGAACTCCTTGTTCAAACCGAGCAGCAAGCAACATGTTCAATATTTTTGCAAGTATAAATCATTAAGCGAGCCAAAATTCAGAGAATGTAACTTAGAAAAATATAATCACAAAAGAAGTGCACGAAAAACAACTTGCATTGACAAAAGGTATTTGTCAATAATCAATATAGAACGACTGGTGAGAAAACAACTCCTAACAAATCCCTACAGAGTGTTTGCTCACTGATTGTCATTGAAAAGGCAAATAGAGATACAGAAAGAATAAGGAAAAATCACTTTAGAAGAAAGGTCTATTTCAAAACGTTTAGAACCTCCTTGGTCACGCCCGCCCAGTGACCTCTATCACCTCCGCTCTCACTTCACCTTCCCCGTCTTCCTTCTCCACCCTGTGGCTGCTCAGCACCGCATTCACTTCGATTTTCGGATCCTCGTCCGGGATTTCCTTGAGAGGCACCAACTCGCCCTTATAAAAATCCTTCATGACATCAAAAGGAACTCCCTTAGTAGATACCTTCAGAAGAAAAGGGACTTGTCACAAGGCTTTCTCGAACGCAAAGGTATGTTCTTCATAGACGGTTTTATTCAGATCATTAATCTCCAAGGTCAAAATTTGTGCCCAAGTTGCCAAAGCATCCCTCTTAGTTGTAATCTTCACACCGACATCCTAAAAATCAGCATTCTTAGCAGATAGTTCTTTTAAGGGCTCCTTCATTTTGTGATTCTCTTCTCCCAAGTCGTTATTCTGCTTCTAAAAGGAGCACCGCCTCTACGGTATCTGACATGATCTCCTGGGCTTCAGTCAACAACCGAGCGGACAAAGTATATTCGGCCTCACAACCCGAATGGGCTGACATGGCTTCTTGCAACTTTAACTTCAACCCTTCATTCTCCTCTATAGACTTCGTTAGTCACGTTTGAAGCTTGCCCTTGTTGGATGCATAGGCCAAATGCCAATTCAGTACAGCCGCTCGGGAGCTTAGTTTGAGGGCGGCATCGACAAGTGGAATTTGATCTTATGGCCAAGACAAAATTCTAGACTCAACCCCCCCTACCGAGTGGGCAAGGGGGAGGAATGACCTTTTTACTCTTCTTATGGGACAAAGACTTTTCACCATCTTGAATTGTCTTTCTTTTCTTCTCGGTCTACTCCACAAAAGGTACAACATTGATAGGGATGGCCTGAATAATCGTAGGCTCCTAGACCGATCGAGGAGTTGACCGAGCGGCAACCGGTGTTGGCCTCGTGGTTGTCTGCGTCCGATAACGGTTGATTTACGGTTATCTGTGATGTAATTTTGATATTAAAATAACTCTATTCGACATAGAACTTATTTGAACTCTTGCTTTTAGTTTATTTTTGTGAAGAAAGAGAGTTGAGGTTATACTTGATGATTTTTATCACTAATTCCCTTGATTTTATAGGATATTGGAATGATTTGGAAGAGGAGTTAAAGTATCAAGGAGTTGGAACACAGAAAGGACAGAAAAAGCACTAGAAGAGAAGGCTACAAGAGGTTGCAGGATGCTTGGTTACCCTTTTCTAGGGCCCTGGGCGCAGGTGCTCACACAACCATGCCAGGTTGCCCCTTTCAGGGGCTCTCAGTGCCAGCAGTCACGCACAGCGCCTACTTGCCCCTTTCAGGGCCCTCAATGCCACTCCTCTCGCAAGCTCGCCTAGTTGTCCTAACTAGGGGCGCTGAGCGTTGGTGTGTTGGGCTTATGGGCCAATTTTTGATCTATTTAAGGACTTGCTCACCCTAAGCTTGGTATCTTTTGATGGCTGCAGCTTAGAAACACACTTTTCGCCCCTTTAGAGGCAAATTGGGGGATGCAGGAGCTCTTCTCTTCTTTTTCTAGGGTTTTTATCACTTTCATTCCATTGTAAACCTAGGTTCTCCCTAACAATGGAGAACTAAACTCATTTGTTGTTGGGGAAGATGTAATCTCTAAATTTTCATGTATTTGAATATGATCTGATTTATTTGATGCTTCTTTCATTAATTGTTAGTGATTTTCTCCTTTGCTCAATGCTTATTATGTTTTGATCACTCATAGCATGATGTTTGGCTTCCTTTGTTATTGGGAAATACCTAGAAACAATGATCTAGAGAATTTCACCCAAAATAAATATTTCCTAAGGATAAGGATAAGATGTTTGGTTGTCTTATGCTTTTGTTCGTAATGTAGAATTGATTATTAGGGATGCAAGGGATATTGGTCTAATAATTAAGGATAGACTTTTTACGCCGAGGGATCGGGTTTTAAGTAATTTAGAAAGTGACGTTAACATTTTAATGAAGAAGATAAATTCTTATATGCATGAAAGTAAGGAAGGTGAAATCTAAACCCCAAGAACATAATTATCTCATATTATCAACATCATCCATTCACTCTTGCGTTTAGCCTCAATTGATCAACTTTTACATTTATAGTCTTTTTAGTCTTAATTAGTTAAGTGATTACACAATTGTTTAGTGTCGTGAGTCTTCTGGGATACGATACTTGCTCTTACCATTTATTATTACTTGATATGATTCGGTACACTTGTCCAGTTCTTAACAAGTTTTTGGTCGTTGCCGGGGACTCGTGGTTTAAGCTATACTTTTGTGTGATTCTTAACCAATTAGACTTTATTTTATTGGTTTTTTATTTTTGTTTTTTTTTGGGCTAATTGGTTGCTCTAGTGTTTTGTTGTCTAGAAGCATGAAATTATCTGAACCTCTTCTTACAGGTCTGGACAATAGTAGAAGAAGAAGGAAGAACAAGACGTCTAGAGAACTTTTTCTCTCTCCTAAAACTCTTGAACAACCTTTCACTCAATCTGATCAGGAAACATAAGATATGACGGATAATTATAATGGTAATCAGAATGGTAGACGCAACCTGACAGATTATGCAACAATTATTGCACCTCTTCATTTTAACAGTATTCCAAGGCCGAGGGTATATGCAACAAATATGGAGATGAAGCACGCTCTCATTCAACTGCTGAAGAACAACCAATTCAATGGATTATCTCATGAAAATCCATATGAGCATCTGACCACATTCAATGAAATATGCAATACAGTGAAGATAAATGGCGTTCCATATGAGGCTATTAGACTTAGCTTGTTTCCTTTATCTTTGGGAGGCAATGCTAAGATGTGGCTTAATTCATTCCTAGAGAATAAATTTACTAAGTGGGAAGATGAGGTGGCAAAATCTATGAACAAATATTTTCCTCAGTCTAAGGTAAATAAAGGGAAACAAGAAATTTATTCTTTTAGGCAAGGCATGGATGAGACTCTAGGTCAAGCGTGGGCTAGATTTAAAGGTTTATTGCGAAAGACACCCACACATGGATTTGATAAACCTACGGTGGTCATTCTATTCCTTGGAGGTCTAAGGTCGCAGACTAAATTGATTTTCGATGCCTCAGCTGGAGGTAATATAAAGTGGAAGACTCTAGAGGAAGCCTATGAGTTGATAGAAAATATGGCTGTCAATGACAATGAGACGCACAGTGAAAGAGCTTAACTGCAAAATGAGACGCACAATCTCAAGATGCTTTGTTGGCTCAAAATAAAATTATGACTAAACAGTTGGAGACTCTCATGAAGAAAGTTTCTCAATTACCTAAAGAGTTGCAAAATGTCTCTCAAGCTCAACACCAACTTTGTGAGATATGTGGTGGAGATAATGTGAACGGACAATGTGTCATGCAACCTAGTACCCAAGAAGAAGTCAAATTTATGTGTAATCAGGGCCGCCCAAGCAATTTCAACCAAGGGTGGAAACCTCACCCAAGTATGGGTCAAGGGCAAACTGGGCAATTCAATATACCACCACAACAACAATGGCAACAACAACCCTTTTTATCTGATAGGACTGCAAAGCTAGAAGAGACACTTCAACAATTTATGCAAGTATCAATCTCCAATCACAAAAGCACTGAAGCTGCAATTAGAAATTTAGAGATACAGGTTGGCAAATTGGCTAAGAAGTTGGAGGACAAGTATGGCAAAAAATTTGGGGCTAATACTGAAGTTAACCCTAAGGAGGAATATAATTCCATTATGAGTATAAATGGCGAGAAAGTTGTTGAGAATAAAAATATGAATGGAGAGAAAAGTGCTCTGAGAGATAATGAAGAGAGAAAAGGTGAGGCTAAGAGAAAGAAAGAAAAGAAGAATGATGAGGGAAAGCAAAAGGAAAAAGAAAAGGACAGAGAAGAGAAAAGAAAAGAAAAGAATTTGAGAAAATCCTTCCTTACCCACGAAATTATTCTATGAAGGAAAAAGAGAAACAATTTTGTTATTTTAAGGAGATCTTTAAGATGCTTCCTCCTAAAGTCAAAGATCTGGGAAGTTTTACTATTCCTTTCACTATTGGGAATTGTTGATTTAAGGGCTAACATCAATTTGATGCCCCTTTCTATGCTTAAAAAGATTGGTGGTTTAGAAGTCAAACCCATAAGGATGATGTTGTAAATGGCGGATAGATCTACTAAGAATCCTTATGGTGTGGTGGAGGATGTAGTGGTTCAATTGATAAACTTAAAGTCCTAGTGGATTTTGTAGTGATGGAGACTGGGGAAATGTGGAGATTCCACTCATTCTTGGAAGACCATTCATGAAGACAGCCAAGGCTGTCATTAATGTAGATGAATGAGTGTTAATGCTGAAAGACCAAGATGAGGAGGTAACTTTCAATGTCTTCAATGATGTGCAGCTGACTCAAGTATAGAAGACTAGTCCTAAAACCGCAGATGAAGATCTACTAGTGACTAGTTTATCTGATCAAGCTGTCAAATCAGTTAAGAGAGGTAAAAAAAATTTTTTCCATAGGTACAAGAAGAGGATGGAGATATTAAAGAGAAGCTAGGTCATCAAGGCTCGGTGCTTGAAACTGACGAATTCAAACCTGGCAGACAAGTAAAATATAGGAACAGGTTATGGGTTATTAAGGAGATTAAAGAGAATATAGTTATTGAGATTGAAGCTCCTTATTCTAGAAGAGTCAAGTTGGTGAACAGGAAACTGCTGAAGTTATCTTGGTGAGATGAAAGCAAGAGGAACACCAACATCAAGGATTCGAATTGAGTTTAATGGTGTCAAGCTAATGATGTTAAACAAGTGCTTGCTGGGAGGCAGCCCAGTGTTTTAAAAACTTCTATTTTTAATTTGTTTATTTATTTGGTGTTTTAATGTAATTTCATTTTGAGTTGGATTTAGTTTTTAGGGTTATTTGTTTTGAAGTTAGTTTGTTGTTTTGGTTATTTGTCTGTTATGATCTAATGTGCATAGGGGATGTGTTGGTGGATGAATGTTTGTGATATGCATAGGGAGCTTTAATTGTTTTAATTGTGAGTTGTTGAAGTTTGAGCTGGAGAGTTAGAAAGTTTTCAAAGTACATTGAAATTGTCATTTTAAACATTCAAATTTCTTCCCTTTAAAAGTTGAACAAGTTTCTTCAATTAAAATGTGTCAAACTGGGTTGAATTGAATGATTAAAAATGTCAAATTTTCAAAATCACAAGTTAAGTTGGAGAAAAATTGCAAAAATTTGAAAAAAAAAATTGGGATGAAGCTGAGGACACCCTGCCTAGGGGCGCCCAGGGTCAGTAGAATAAGGGAAGAGTGCAGTGACGCACAACACTCAACACCCCTTGGGTAGCGCTCAACGCTGGCGCTACGGGTTGGACATCCTAGGCGTTTTGGGCTCAATCAACCTAAGCCCAATCAACCCCCCTAAACCTAAACACTAAACCAAACCCTCACTTTTCACTCTCACACTTTCCAACTGCTCAAAGCCTTCACCTTAGAGTTCTCTCTCACTTTCGTCATCATTTCCACCACCAAAAATCATTCATTTCACTCACACTTGCTTCCAGTCATCAAGGTTGGGTTGTTTTTGAGTTGTTGCCACTCTTTTCTACTCAAGCCCTAAGTTTCCCAACTCTCTCTATGCATTTTTCAAGTTTTACTCTCCACCCAAGTAGGATTCTTCATTTTTGTTCTTAAAGTTTTTTATTTTTGATGATAATTGTTTCCTATCGATAACGGTCTAAAAACCGTTATTTTCATGCTTAAATTGATATCAAAATACACCCTTTATGGCTTAGAATGACCTTAGAATCAAGTAAAACACTTAAGTTGATTCATTTGAGAGTCAAAAGCTATTTTTAGAGATATTATGCTTGTTTTGCATTGTTTTGCAGGGTTTTGATGAGAATTAAGGATGGAATTGAAGAAGGAAGGTCTTAGACTCAAGGAAGAAGTAGAAAAATGAAGAAAAGAAGAGTCTATGCACCGCTCAGCATCAAAATGCACCGCTGAGCGCCATGATTCGAGGAAAAGCCACTGTCTGGCGCCTAGGCGGTGACGCTGAGTGTCCAGGGCGATTAGAGGCAAACCGCTCAGTGGTGAAACTGACCACTGAGCAATGGCGCGACTTGAGGGAAACCGCTGAGCGGTAAAATACGACGCTGAGTAGGGGTTTGCTGGGCTTAGGCCTAAATTATGTTACTTTTTTGTGCTATATATAGCCCCAATGCGATTTGAGAATTATTCTTTTGGCAGAAGAGGACGTCCAGAGCTATTTTACACTCCTTGAAGAAGATTTCTTGGATGCTGAGGCTATATTTTATACAATCTAGGGTTTGCTTTTCCATTCTTTCATTGTATTTCATCTAGTTTCACCATGTCAATGGTGAACTAAGCCCTTTGTTATTGGGGAACAATGTAATCTTTTGAAACTCTCTTATATTGAAATTCTTGTTTTATTCATATGCTTGCACATGCTGTTATTATCAATTGTTGGGTTCTTTATCTATGCTCTATGCTATTATCATTTAAGTCATTTGATAAATAGATGTTTGCGTTTGTCGATACGGGGACGTACGGGGAAGTCATGAACTGATA
Source organism: Vigna reflexopilosa (assembly GCA_027742785.1). Taxonomy (NCBI): domain Eukaryota; kingdom Viridiplantae; phylum Streptophyta; class Magnoliopsida; order Fabales; family Fabaceae; genus Vigna; species Vigna reflexopilosa. The sequence goes on from CM050926.1 coordinate 12,999,495, forward strand.
GGGAATTCCTTGATTAAGCAATACCACCTAGGGATAGGGGGTAAGACGATCAATTATATTTTTCTTCTGTGGTACTTGCATTGCTAGTTACTAGGGGAGACTAGGGATAATAAGCCAATAACTAGTAGTAGGCTCTTCTCATCGAGGGATCGGGTTTAGGGTAGACTAAGAAAGTTTGCATGACAATTAGATAATAAAGCCAATTTAATAAGAAGAGTAGATATAAGAGAGTGGATAAGATGAAATTATAAACCCCAACAACTCCATTCATCCATACCTTTTTCTTGCCAATTGAATCACTTGCATTTGCATGTTTACTTTTTGTTTTTGCATTCAAACCACAAGTTAATTTTCAATACAAGTCTTACGATATTGATTTACACGAAAGATAAGGCCTTTGAGTCCTTTGGGAGAACGATATTGGGTTTACCAATTATATTACTTGATACGATCTGGTACACTTGTTAGGGTCTTAACACCTATGCATGATATAATGTTGATACTACTGTTTGAAATGATTGGAATGGATCATTGACTGTTAATTTGAGAGTGGAGCGTCTGCATTATCAAAAGAATAGCAAAAACACCATTTTTGGTTTTCTGTCATGGCGCTGAGGGCCCCTTGAGTGGTGCTCAGCGCCGACGAGTTTGTGCAGGTTAATGATTTTTGTTTTTGTTGGTTCTGATTGGGTGCATGTGGCGCTGAGGGCCCCCTGAGTGGCGCCCAACGCTGACAGAGGATATATTTGAATGTTGACTTTTGTTTTAAGTCTTGAATGCTTATGCTTGATGTCTTTTGTTATGATTAATTTGATGTAGAAGCTGTGCTGGATATATGTTGTGTGATGTTGAGGAGTATATGGTATGATTGAATCTTTATTTTACATTGCTCATTAGTGTAAGTGTTCTATCCTTGTGGTGCAGATATGGCATCCGCATCTGGTTCAAAGCATGTCAAAACTACTGCAACACACACAGATAAAGGAAGAAAGAGAAAGGAGCAATTCTAGTCAAACAAGTTGCCGGGGACTCGTGGTTTAACTTTTCGAGTAGTGTAAATTGATTGAATTTGACTTGGTCTAATTATTGTAATTATTGTATATATTTTGTTTTTGTTTTATTTTTCTTATCTATAAAAGTGCTTTTAGGGTTTTTGTTTCTTGTGCATGTAGGAAGCAATACACACTAGAAGTAAGAAAAGCCAGCAACCTCTTCTTGAAGGTATATCAGATAGGAGAGAAAGAAGAGTTAGACGTCCATCATGTGAACTCTTTCCCTCTCCTGAAAGACTCCTACGTTCTTCACCAGAGGCTTTTACACATAACTTAGAGGAGATGGCAAATCAACCTCCTCCAAGACACACACTTGCGGATCAGTCTAATGTTGTGGGCCCTTTCCACTTCAACAACATAGCCATGCCTACGGACCATACAGTTAATATGGTGATGAATCTAGCACTAATCCATCTGGTACAAAGCAACCAATTTCACGGATTGTCAAATGAGAACCCATATGATCATTTGACAACATTCAGTGAAATTTGCAACACTGTGAATATGACTGGAGTATCAGACGAAAGAGTAAAGCTTAACTTGTTTCCATTCTCATTGGGAGGCAATGTTAAGACATGGCTTAATTCCTTTCCTGAAGGAACATTCACTATATGGGGGACTGTGGCAACCAAATTTGTCAACAAATATTTTCCACAATCCAAAATTACTCAGGGAAGGTTGGAGATCTCATCATTCAAACAGGGCAAGGAGGAAACTCTCGGGCAAGCATGGTATAGGTTTAAAGGCCTATTGAGAAAGACACAAGTCCACGGGTTTGAATGGATAACCCTAGTTCTTGCTTACCTAGGTGGTTTGAACATGCAGTTAAAGATGATGTTGAATGCTGCAGCCGGAGGAGACATAACAAGGAAGACTGAGGACGAAGGTTATGATTTGATTGAAAGTATGGCAGATAATGAGGAGACGCATAGTGAACATGTTGATGTTGTTAATGAAGCTTCAATGTTTCAAAATAATAGTTTGATGATGTAGCAGAAAAAGATAATTGCTCAGTAGTTGGAGATAATTACGCAAAAATTATTTGATTTATCACAGGCAGTTATAGAAGCTTCAAGAATCCCACAGCAGCCTCAATTCATGCCAGTACAAAGGAGCGCAAAATCTGAAGAAATTTTTCAGAGAATTGTGAATAGGAATGTGTTTGATGTTAATTGTGTGGAGAAAAATAATGTGGGAGAAGCATGTGAGATTGTTACCAGTAGTGGGAGAATATTAGAGGAAAGAAGGGTTGAGAAAAAAAAAGAAAAAGAGAGTATTGAAAAAAAGAGTGATCAGAGGGAAGAGTGTGAGATAAAGAAAAATATGATGAATCAAAATCAGGAAGAGGAGGTTGTAAAATTGAAAGAGAGGGAGTATGAAAAACCACTGTCGTATCCAAAGATATATTCAAGGATGGAGAAAGAAAAGCAGTTTGAGCGTTTTATGGAGATTTTCAAGAAATTGGAAATAACCATACCATTCTCTAAGGCACTTCAGCAAATGCCATCATATGCGAAGTTTTTAAAAGAACTCCTCATGAAGAAAAGGAAGTATATTGATAAGGAAACTATTGAGGTGCAAGGGAATTGCAGCGTAGTCATACAAAGGTCATTACCTCCTAAATTACAAGATCCAGGGAGTTTTACCATTCCATGTACTATTGGGGAGTTAGAGGTTGGGAAAGCTTTGATTGATTTGGGAGCTAGTATTAATCTGATGCCTTTTTCAATGTTTAAAAAGATTAGAGGATTGGAAATCAAGCGAACAAGAATGACTCTTCAGTTAGCAGATAGATCCCTCAAATATCCATATGGAGTGGCTGAAGATGTAATAGTCAAGGTAGATAAATTCTTATTCCTAGTGGATTTTGTTATAATGGAGATGGAAGAAAATGGAGATGCACCTTTGATTCTTGGAAGATCTTTCATGAAGACAGCCAGGATAGTGATTGATGTTGAAAATGGCAAGCTTAAAGTCAGAGTACAAGATGAGTGGCGCCCAACACTGGCAGAGGATAAATTTGAATGTTGACTTTTGTTTTAAGTCTTGAATGTTTATGTTTGATGTCTTTTGTTATGATAAATTTAATGTAGAAACTGTGCTGGATATGTGTTGTGTGATGTTGACGAGTATATGGTATGATTGAATCTTTATTTTACGTTGCTCATTAGGGTAAGTGTTGTATCCTTGTGGTGTAGATATGGCATCCGCATCTGGTTCAAAGCATGTCAAAAATACTGCAACACACACAGATAAAGGAAGAAAGAGAAAGGAGCAATTCTACTCAAACAAGTTCCTCTTACATATGCACGATAGACATTTTGAAACGGTTCAAAACTGAAGGTTATTAATGGAGAGGAAAGTGGGTTTGATTCCTCTTATGGCTCCTCAATTTGAGAGGGAGTTGACCAAAAGGGAATGAGAGCAGTTGGCTTCCTATCCTGCACTTGCCAATATTGCAGTGGTAAAAGAGTTTTGGTGTTGACCAAGAGATGTATACAAGATATGTGAGGGGCAAGAGGATCCCTTATGATGCTGGCACCATCAAGACTTTCCTGGGCATTGAATGGATAGAAGAATAATGTCAGTTTGCTTCTTCAATTGAGGAAGATATCAACTATGCTGAAGTGGAAAGGACCTTGTGCATCCCAGGGGGTCATTTTCAGAGGAATAGGCAAGATGTGCCTATTCATATTAGGAGGTAATTCCTTACCCCCTTGGCTAAATAATGGATGTCATTCACACATGCCAATATTCAGCCTTGGTCTCATGTGTCGGACATCACCACACATAGAACCATCTTTGTTTATTGTGTCCTCAAAGGATTGAACATCAATGTGGGGCAGGTTATTGCAAACGGAATCAAACAATGTGCCTATGCTGCAAGTAGCAAATATCCTCTATGGAACCCATCTCTGATCACACATTTATGTGAGTTAGTAGGGGTGAACACATCTACTCCTCACTTTGAGAGACCGAGAAAGGAGATAAATGCCTCCTACTATACCCAATACTGCATGCTGGATGAAGAGGGATTGTTGGTACCAAAACCTCAGCCTTCTCGGTTCCATAGGGGACCTCAACAAGCCTAGGATCAGCCTCATGATGCCGACCCTTTCTGGATAAAAGACATGTATATGTCATTAGTGCATTCCAAGCTTGAGGCACTCTAGATGGCTACTGCTGAGATGATTAGTGGCCTATATGTTGCTTCTCTATGACTTCATTGAATGTCATTGGATGAGTTTAGTACTCACATGTGTTGGCCTAATGATCAGGCCCAGTTTAGTGGAGGAGTTGGAACGTCTGGAGTTGCGCCTATGGAGGAAGATGATGAGGAAGATGAGGACGATGATGAGGAGTCAAATAACAGCAGAGGCTGATGATTCAGATGATAGCATCTACTGATGGATGCTACTAAATCAAGATTTTTCGTTTTCTTTATTTTTATGCATCTTTGTTATTTTGTTATTTTGTTTTTAGTTTTAGCTTACATATGTACTTGGTTTAAATGAATTGTGATGCAATGGTTTGGTGATAATTTTTTGTTGTGATGAGTTATATTGTCTTGTGCTTGCATTATTGCATTGGTTGGTGTTGAGATAATGAATGGTTTAGCTTTTAAGCAGATTTTTGTTGCTTGTAATGGTTTAAGACAGATGCATGATTTAAATTGTCATTAATGTGCTGGGCAGGATGTTTATCAAATTGTGGAACTTGAGTGAGCTTGTGAGAGGTTGGACTCGAGAGTTTATTGTTGATTGAATGCTATTGCTTTAGAATCATAATTGGTTTTTCCTGAGTTTCTATGTTGAACCATTTGCTTGCTTGTTATAAATGATCAAGGGCATCTGTTCTTTTGCCTTGTAAGCCAATGCCAATATTTTAACCCAACAAAGAATAATGTTTGTTCTATCCTTTGAACCTTGAGCTAAATATATGAATAACCTTTTGAAATCCTTGCCTTGAGTAGTAGAGTATGTTTGTATGGTATGGAGAATGGTTCAAGTTTGGGGTTGTTAGGAAATTGGAAAGAATTTTGAAAATAATAATGAAAAAAGAAAAAGAGCATTGAGCAAAGCAAAAGAAAAGAAAAGAAAAAAAGAAGGAAAATATGGATAGGTAGGCTCAGTGAATGAAAAGTTAGGATTAAGATGAGAATGATTTCTCAAATGAAAGAGAAAGAGAGATTTATGTTAAATTGTGAAAGACTTGTTTACTCTCTTAACTCAAGGAATTTTGTTGTCTAGAAAAACCAATTTACTTCTTAGCCCAACTACGTTACAAGCCTTGAAAAGTTCTTATGATGATAACATGCTTGTGAATGTGTTTGATGTTGGTTAAATGTATGGAAAAGTTGATTTATGTGACATTGTGATGGTAGAGTGAATGAGTCACCTCATTTTACACCTTTGAGCTTAAGTGAAAAACTTTCCTTGGTGAGGAATAGTTTCATGCACTATACGATAACATTTTGTCTGGTTGTTGATCATATATAAGGTTTTTGCATCTATTGTATATTCTTTGAGTATGTGAGCACCATAGTTGAAGCTTGATTGGCTAAGGCATCATTACATCTTGACTGATATTTCTATGATAAGCAGACATGAGAGATTACTTGTTCTAGAAGAAAATGCTTTATGATATGCTAAACCATTGTAGTTTAACTATGTTGTTTAGGCCAAGCTACAGTTTGCTTGAGGACAAGCAAAGTTTCAAGTATACGGTTGTGATAACAATTGATTTACCGTTATCTATGATGTAATTTTGATAATAAAACAACTCTATTTGACTTAGACACTTGTTTGAACTCTTGTTTTTAGTTTATTTTTTTGAATAAATAGAGTTGATGTTATGCTTGATGATTTTTATCACTAATTCCCTTGATTTTGTAGGTTATTAGAATGATTTGGAAGAGGAGTTAAAGTATCAAGGAGTAGGAACCTAGAAAGGACAGAAAAACCACCAGAAGAGAAGGCTAAAAGAGGTCGCAGGACGCCTTGTTGCCCTTTTCTGGGGCCTTGGGCGTAGGTGCTCACGCAACCATGCTCGGTTGCCCCTTTCTCGGGCCCTCAACGCCAGCAGTCACGCTCCAACGCCTGCTTGCCCCCTGAGGGGCACTGAGCGCCAGTCGCCATGTGCCGTAGGGCGCCTGCTTGCCCCTTTTAGGGCCCTTAGCGTCACTCATCTCGCAAGGTCGCCCGATTGCCCTAAGTAGGGGCGCTTAGCGCCGGTGTGTTGGGCTTATGGGCCAATTTTTGATCTATTTAAGGACTTGCTCGCTCTAGGGTTGGTTTCTTTTGATGACTGAAGCTTAGAAACACACTTTTCGCCCCTTTGGAGGTAGATTGGGGGATGTGAGAGCTCTCCTCTTCTCTTTCTAGGGTTTTTACCACTTTCATTCCATTGTACACCTAGGTTCTCCATGACAATGGAGAACTAAACTCATTTGTTGTTGGGGAAGATGTAACCTCTAAACTTTCATGTATTTGAATATGATATGATTTTTTATGCTTCTTTCAATGCTTGTTATGATTTGATCACTCATAGCATGTTGTTTGGCTTTCTTTCTTATTGGGAAATACCTAGAAACCATGATCTAGAGAATTTCACCCAAAAGAAATATTGCCTAAGGATAGGGATAGGATGCTTGGTTGTCTGAAGCTTTTGTTCGTAATGGAGAATTGATTATTAGGGATGCAAGGGATTGTGGTCTAATAATTAAGGATAGACTTTTTACGCCGAGGGATCGAGTTCTAAGTAATTTAGAAAGTGATGTTAACATTTTAATGAAGAAGATGAATTCTTATATGCATGAAATTAGGGAAGGTTAAGTCTAAACCCCAACAACATAATCATCTCATATTATCAACATCATCCATTGACTCTTGTGTTTAGCCTCAATTGATAAACTTTTATATTCTGTTATTATGTTTATTTTTACTGCATTTACAAACCAACAAAATAGTCTTTTTAGTCTTAATTAGTTAAGTGATTACACAATTTTTTAGTGTCGTGAGTCTTCTGGAATACGATACTTGGTCTTACCATTTATTATTACTTGATACAATTCGGTACACTTGCTGAGGTCTGACCAGCATCCCGTATCGAGGTGTTGCCGCCTGTGAAGGGGAAGGAGCCTTGGGGATAGTCTTCACGACTTCTATCGCCAGCTTTGAAGACTTCTCAAGTTCAACTAGTTCGGCTGTCGCCTTGAAAAAAATTTCTTTTTGGATTGCGGGACGCCATGATGATTGAACGATAACAAAAGCTTTAGCTAAGTTAAAATTAAGTCAAATATATAGTTAGAAAGGAAACGCCATACCGAACACCTTAGTACTAAGGTCTTCCCACCCAAGGGAGTTGATAAGTCTTCGGGAGGGGAGTTGACAATAGAGCTGTCAAAATGGGTCACAACCCGTTGGCTAACCCGACCCACCTCGGGTTCGGGCCGGGTTGGGTTTGAAAAATTTGTATTTTTTTTATGCGAGTCAGATTTCAACCCGGCTTATTTAAACCCGACTCAAGTAGGTTAAACCCGTGGTGGGCCGGGTTGGCCCACCAACCCACCTACCTAATTTTATTTTATTAAAATTTAATTTTAATTTAATTTTATAAAAAATATTTATTATTATTTTTTGCTTGAAAAATTTATTTAAGCTCCTTAATTTTGAAATTAATTAAACACCCATGTTAGAGAGTTAAATTTGGGAGTAAAATTTGTTTAAATTTGAATTATAGAAAGTTTGTAATTTTATTTTATTTTAAAAAAATTGTAATTAAGTGAGCCGGTGAGCCAACCCGTTTACCGACAAATTCGTGGTGGGTCGGGCCGAGTTCGAATTTTTCTAACTCGCTAATAAATGAGTCGGGTTGGGTTGGCTCACTAAGTGACCAACCCGTGGTGGGTCGGGCCGGGTCAGGCCGGGTGACCCGTTTTGACAACTCTAGTTGACAGGGCAGGTCGTGAAGAATATTGACTGTCTCCAGTTCGGACAAAGTCATCTCGGACCTCAATCAAGAGGTCAATCGAGCAGGATTTTGGATCCTCTAAAGAGGAAACTTCGATTGCCCATTGTCGTTAAAGAAGCGTGAACAACCAAATTCCTTAATTTCCACGTTGTAGAATTTATCCTTGAAACCTTTGAAGGAAAAAGAAAACAACTTGAACAGGCCCTTGTTGGGCCCCGATATTAAGGTCACCCAACCACGCTTCGCAAAAGGCCAAGTCCGAAAGTATTGCAGAAAGGTGGCGGTTGTGGGAAAAAGATCAAGGGCCTGACAAATCACCATGAAGGCTTAAATATAGGCCTTGTTGTTCGAGTGCAGCTGAGAAGGAGTGATGTTCAAGACCCTTAATACGTCCATCTAGAACAAGGTAAACGGCTACCTCACAAACATTTCATGAAAGAGATACGGATAGGGGAAGAAGAAGTCTTTTTTACTATTTCCCTTCCCGTGGGAAACCCAACAGTTCCCTTTGCATGTGGTCAGCAAGAATAAAGGGTTGAACTTTATTGATTTCAACACACAGTTTCGTTGTGCCCAGTCTTCGAGGTGATCTTTGCTGCGGAAACACATAAAGATCTCGTTCAGGTCGTGTGATGCTCAATCATAATGACTGGCAGCCTCACCCTGCCCCTCGTCCTCCTCATCACCCTCAATTATCACCCTACCATAGACAAAATTTCGCGGACCACTTTGCACAACTTCCTTATCTTCATTTACAATGGTCGCACTACCAATTGGACCCTCATCCTGTTTAGTTGACTCAGTAAAGGAAGAAGAAGACTTTGACGCCGCTGGGGACGAAACACTGTCGTCATTGCCTCGTCCACCCCTCCCTAAAGACTCCTCAGACGAAGACAAGTTCACTGTAGCCATTATTACCTTAGCAAAAATAGACCAAATGGTGCTGCAAGAATTTAGAGGAAAAATGTGAAAATGACGTGAAAGACCCACCATATATATAGGTGGAGAATCGTGGACTCAAGAGCCATCACAATCGTCGGATGAAATAAGATCTAACAGTTCAGTTCAAACAAATATGTAACTTACTCTGAGCGTGGGAAACAAAAAACCTCATCCAACGGTTTGATTTAAATGACTTTGTAACTTCCTCCCAGCACAAGAAACGAGAAACACCTCCCAACGGTTATATTTTCAAAAGTAAATCATCCTAAAAACCATATCGCATGTATGCGTAAGCCAGATTTCATAAATCACTTTCATTGATTCTTCTCGGCTCGGGCTTGGGGGGCATGTGTATAGTATAGACTGATCGGTTCAAGCCACCCTATCGGTCAACCACATAGAAAGTCAACTTTGGGAATCCCAAACCAATGTTAGCCGAACAGTCACCAACTGACCTAGTAACCATTCAACACCTTGCAAATCAAAGATTTCACAATTTGATTAGCAAGGTAAAAACATGTTAGGAGACATTTGGCCATGATTAGGCCAACCTTAATCAAAAGTCCACTTCGAAACCTATAAATACAAAGGTAAGGTAAAAAGGTAGGTGATTCCATTTATTGAACATTTAAGACTTAACTACGATAACCGATCGATTTAACTGAAAAACTGACTTGAGCCTCGGAGTGTCTTTAGCAAGTACCCACCCACTCGGATTTGGACCTTACAAGAGAAGATGTAATGAGACATTGGAAGAATAGAGGTAATTTAAACTAAGTAAAGTGGTTTAAAGTGTGAAGGTACAATTCTCGACCATACATACCGAAACACCTCGCTTAGTAAAAAAAATATGATTTAGACTCTGTCTAAGGATTCAATTTTTAAAAAAACTTTTAATAATAGAACCCTAATTCTAATCAATCCCTGATTAAAGAAACCCCAAATCCCCAATTTTGGTTTTAATTAGAATTAAACGGAAACCTAACTTTTAATTTATCCTGAACAAAAGGAATACTAATTCCAATAAGTTTAAATCTCAATTTGGTGAAAATCATACTTACATCAACATGATAAAAAATATAATCTATTTATACTAATAAAGTCTACAAAAAAAAAAATTCAAGAATCAACCATCACATAAGCATCATCCATGGTATAAGGCATTCAAATTAAATTATCAAATATGTAAATGAAATAAGACATTCATTATACTCCTACAAAAAATCCAAAATATATCCAAATTATCATAAAAAAAAACAATAAAATAAAGGTAAGTTTTCCCATACCTTGGCCAATACTAGGACTTTATCGATACTTCGAAAACACCACAATTCTTCCTTTGCACTAAGGTTTTCTGTTGCTCTTTCTCTTTTCTCCCAAATGCCTATCTCCTATGCAATTTGATTTTGAGTTTTTAGGGTTTGAAACACAATTTGTCCCTTTCTCTATATCGTAAATATTTATAAATTAACTAAACTCTATTTTTAATATTTTATCTGTTATCATAATATATTTTTAAAAGCAAATCAACAACAATTTTATTTTATTTTATTTTATTTTATTTTATTTTATTTTATTTTATTTTATTTGTTATCATAATATATTTTTACTTTATAATATATTTTATTTTATTCAAATTCTTTTACTTCCTACACCCCCTATTTAATTTCAACAACAATTAAGTAAAGGTAAAAGACTATTCTGGCTTTACACAAAAATATAAATAAAATAATTGTTTCAGTTGAAAAGGTCCGAGGGTCGGTCGTCTTTCCTTGCTCTGCTTTATGCTTCAATCATCCAATCCTCTCCGAGAACGCAATCAATTATGATGAGTTGTTGACCTATAGAAGATACTTCGACGTTCAAGTCAGATATGCTTTATAAAGATGTCACTATTTTATTAGGATAAAAAAAGATCATTGTACCTGGACATCAATTGTATATTTATAGGGCTTGTGACAGCCAAGCCTATTGATTAACCATTAGTGCAATATATTTTTGGGCAATCAAACCCAATAATCAATTATTGATATAGTATATTCATATTTGATAAGACCATTAATCTTATTAACTACCAATTAATGCTTGTCTAACCGATCGGTTGCTTCAATCATTAGCCGATCGACGGTATGCGATGAGCCATGCATAACTTCCTATAGGACCACCCATTACGTATTGTACAGTACAATAATAATTGTTTTCTAACAAAAATGTACACTCAAGAACACTAGTTTCCAAATAAAAATCCAAAATCTCAAAACTACTTTATTTTTAAGATCCCTAATTTCCTGGATCTTACAGTCATCTTGATGAAAGTCGAGCCAAGTCAGATCATATAACAAGATTAAGCCGAGTTGGACTAGATAGGAGGTCAAGTCGTGTCGTCCTAGACCGAGCCGAGTCGAGTCGAATTAGCCTTAATTGAAGCTTGAGACCTTTTAGCATGGATTAAAGTCGACACAACTCCGTCTATGCCAAAACTCCAATCTAATTGACCCAAGATCTAGTCAAATCATTCTAAACCTAAAGGTGAGTTGAGTCATCACAATATGAGATCAAGCTAAGTTAAGTCGAATTAACTTAAACTCAAGTAAAGTTAAGTTGAGATGTGCTAAATAAAGTTAAATCCATCCAGATTCAAATTGACTCTAATAAAATTTGATTTAGAAAAGATAGTATAAACTTAAGTGAAGTCAACTTAACTTAGACTTCAAAATAAAACTTTTTTATTTTGTGTAACACGTTTAAAATGTATTCATTTCGGGAATTTCAAGTAAAACTAAATTATTTTTGTAAAAAAAAAAAAAAAAAACAAAATTTCCAGGAGTTGAAACCTTCCTCACAAGTTCCTCATTCTCATCACTATAAAAGCTTCACATCATCACAATCAAGTATCTTACATTTGGGTCTATCTTTTCTTCTTGTATTTAAACTGGTCTTCATTCATACATTTTTTTTAGTACAATGACAAACAACTCCATGCCAATCTCAGTCTGCGGAGACTCAGATTGCGAATCCTCTTGGGACCACCAAAGTAGCTCCTCTCATTGTCCTCACCTTCCATCGCTACCACCACCGACCATAAACCAACAATGGCAGAATCTCCCTCTTGCTACTCCACCCTCCAAGAAGCCACGTGGCAGACCTCCAGGCTCCAAGAACAAGCCCAAATACACTCTCCCACAACCCTCCATCAAGATTCTCATTGTCAATGTCGCTCCAGGACATGACATTATTGAAACCATTATTAACATCGCTCGGCGCTCCCATGTCAGCCTCTCCATCCTTAGTGCCTCCGGTATCATCACCACCGTCACCCTCCGCCATGTCCCCAGTGGTTCCTCCGCCGTCATGCTCCATGGACCCTTCAACTTACTTTCCCTCACTGGCTCCTACTTACACAATAACCAATACACCCTTCTCCCCGGAGCCACCCCTCCTCGTTCCTTATCCTTTGGGATACACCTCTCCACCTCTCACGGTCGAGTCTTCGGTGGCCTAGTCGGCGGTAGAGTCGTCGCCGGTGACGATGTCAACTTGACTATTTCTACCTTTGAGAACCCTGAAATTTATAAATACGGTTTTGAAGATCAAGAAAGAGGTGATCATGATGACAGTAACATCAACAACAATAAAACTTGTAACCATAAGCCTAGTAATTTCAACAAGGGTGGCGACTTGCCAACGTTGAACTCTGCTAATTTCGGAATCCATGGGTGGTGAATGATGTGAAATCGACATCATAGGATTAAAGATAGAACAAACGGAATGAGGATCTCTCTTAATGCACAATTGTTTTTTCTGTTTTGTACGATTTTTGAGTCTTACTTGATATCTATTATGAAAGTGTTATAGAGTATATCGTTCTACTCTGTCATAGGAATATGGTTATATTGTGTTTATCCGATGAATGAAAAGTTGTTTCAGCATGCTTGTTTCTACTTATCTATTCTGAATGAATTTCTTCGATTAATCAATTTTTGTTTTTGAGGTTCTTCTTATGTTCAGTAATATGTAGGGTTTGTACAATTTTATGCTTAGAAAGTTGTATAATTAATTGAAAAATGTATAATTTAGGTCTTTTCTGTAATCACTTTATTAGAATGTGGGTTTAGACATAAGTCATTTCCACACCTTTTTACGCTCTAATATCATATTAGAAAGTAAATTTAGGCTTAATTCATTTTCACAAGGTGAGATTTACACTTCATTTATATATTATAATTTGGACATATCTCTAGTCAAGGTGAAATTTCCAACATATTTTATAATTAAATTAATCTCTAACCTATTATAAAATAAAACGGTGATAGGAGACAAGAATAGTATATATTTTCGTATAAGTGTTTATCCATATATTTGTATGTTAAATAAATACTATTAAATTTGTTAATAATTTATACATCTGACTGATAATAATAATTAATATATATATATATATATATATATATATATAATGTTTACAAGTACTCATGGTATAATGGATACTGGATGCGTACATATCTTTCTATCACCTTTTACTATAATATATGGTTAAAAAGTTACTTAAAATAATCTTCAATACATTATTTACAGAAATGTATACGAGTATGTTTTTTAGTCTAACAATTTTAATAAAATTTAAAAGAATGTGAGCTTTCAATGTTATGTTGTATTTTTTTAGTCAAACTTGCTCCTTATGATTGTTCCAAAGTAAATCAGCAATTTGCATAGTATTGGACATTGTCTTCTATCTTGGTCAAAGGTCAAACACTTTTATTAAATTAGTTTTTAAACTAATTATGTAAAACAGTTAAAAGTTTAATAAAATAAAAGTTGATAGAATTAAATTCAACACAGTCAATATGTTTCAAACTGCATTTAAATTCAATTTAATTATAAATTATATATTAATTTAATTTAACAGAATTCCTAATTCAACATTTTATTTTGAAATAGCCAATTATTGTTGAGAATTCAATCAAACTAGTAATGCAAAAGAAAAAGTACTGTAGAATCTAATTTTAAATTACCAAGGTTTCTGCATATTTTCTAGATTGTTACGTACACCAATATTGTTGATTATTCACATAAATATTTTATAACCTTTCATAAAAAGATAATTTAAATCTATAATTTAAGTTAATTTTAATTTATTCTTACTATAGATTTCTATGCTTAATGCTTTTTCTAACCTCATTCGAGTTGTTTTTTTTAATAGTTTCTTTATTTTTTATTGTTTTCAGATATGACTTTCAAGATAAATATTTATTTTTCATTTTATGTAATTAACGTAATAATAATATAATATATATTTAGAATGTGGTTGGTTTAAAATTTTAATATTATTTTATATATAGTATATTTTATTTTGAAAATAAATAATTTTAAAATGATTGATTTTTTTCAATATATAAAATTATTTTGTTTTGATAAATAATGTAGAGTTTCTTAAATGCAAAATTAATTACATTCAAAAAGTCATATTTTTCATTGCTTTTTCGTAAGTGCATTCTTATTCCCCTCATGTGATTCAATGAGAAACCACATATATTTTTAATGCTTGTAACAAATTATTTTGACTGGCAGTAATTTTCAACACTTATGAAACAAATATAAACAATGCATCATATTATGTACAAACATGTCATCTGTACAACTCGACCGAGTTCACCATGGGTTGATCATGTAGTAAGTCAATCTAATGTAATTCATTTATTAGTTAGTTAAAAAATCGAACTCGGTTCAACTCACCACGGGTTTGAGTTAAAGCGGTTGGTTTATTAGATCATTTATTTATAATTTTTTTTAATTCCAAAAAAATAATAATTTTTTCTAATTCAAATATAAACAAATTTCAATTTAAAATAATGTTAAATTTCAAAGACAATTCAAAATAAATAAAAAAATATAATAAATGCAAATACAATCCAAAATCATTTTAAACTCCAAATATAATTCAAAAGAAAGTACAAAAAACAAAATTAAATGGATTGGCGAGCTAGATTCTTAGTGGGTCGGGTTCAAAATTGACCTGTATCAATTTCAACCATTTTGACATAACTACCTAAAGACTAATATGTTTGATATTAAGGTCAAATTCATGTCCGGCCAAATATTGTTGAACATATTGTTTTTTGAGATTTAAACAAGCATGCATTAACACTTAATACTATTTCACCAAAATGTGTTATATAGTTATAAGGCTAAATAGTAAATTTAATTCCTAAAAGTGGAAACATTATTAATTTAATTGTTGGAATGGGAAAAATTTTTGATAGATATTTTATAAAATATGTAATACCTATTACTGGAGTAACATCATCTAGACCTGTTAAAAAAGCCCACATAATGGGATTTGGCCCTAGCCCATGTGAGTTGGGGCCAAAAAAACCCATAGGACCAAAAAATTCCTTTTATTAAAAAAGTCCATAAGGCTAAATACCTTCAAAACCCTATGGGTCAAGGCCAATCCATGGGCTTTTTTTTTTAATTTTATGTGCTGAAAAAAAAATTATGGTCCAAAAACAGAGAGAAACAAAAATTTAACACCTAAGTCAATCTTACTGAAAATTTCACAGAAAATATCATTCTCTCATGTCCCCAAGCTCCAAGATATATACCAAAATATATTAAAAACTAATTTCCATAATTCCACATGATAACTAAAATTGAAAAGGAACAAAATCATAAAAAAATATATACCCAATCAATACTAAAAACTATATGTAATGTTAGAAAATGTGAATCAGAAGTGAAACAAATGCCATGTTAGAAAGTTAATATTGAAACAAAGCACACATAAAAACTAAATTGTTGTAACTCATAATTAACCAAGAATCAAGAATGTGAAAAGGGAAAGTTACCTATTCTTGTGAAGAGGATGTTACATATGCATTATGCTAACATGAAAAGTTGTGTATGCTTTTTTATTTTGCTAGGAAGGAAATTGTCCTCCATTTCCCAATCCTGTCTCATGGGAAATTAGAGCTAACAATTCAGTGGCTTTCTGAAAAGTGAAAACAATGATCGAACAAACAAGAAAATATGTTCTACGAATTCATGTCTGCATAATACCGCTCAGAAAGACCCTCATAATACACAACACCCAAGCCACAATAGCAGAAACATTCCCATCACTAAAATCTACATCAGTTGAGCACATAATTTATATAAGACACAAGATCACAAAAGCATTCACAGATTTGGACGTTCCAAAAGGACAAAGCAACCTTCATCTTCTTACCTCCCTCTCATTGCACATGGGAATTTCAACCAACACCATCGGGAAATCCTCCGAGCTAATACGCACAACATTGTAATCCACACTTGCCATAGGCTCGATCCTCCGAAACTTGATCCAAAAGCACCCCAAGATCAAAACGACGGTGTCCATCGACTGCACGATGAACAAAATGGTGCACAAATTCGCCAGGCTCTACAACGGCGGCGATAGGTACTGGGCGCGAACGTCGACCCACATGGCGTAAACGATCGGCATGCATAGGATGTCGCTGGGATCGGGGCGCCTGAAATGCCACCCCTGGAACTAAGCGACGAGCTTGAACCCCAAGAGCACAATCACCACCATGAGGAAGTCGCGGATCGCGCGGTAGAGCCACAATGAGTCTCCCCGCAGTGATGCTGAGTCCGCAATTCGACATTGCGCGGTGCGGGCGAGGTGGAAGACACCGCCGTAGAGCCAACCAAGCGAGGTTGCGAGCTGTTGGCATTTGAGAAGGCATACCCATGAGAGCTGACGGGCAATCCGGGAGCGTTCTCTTTTGGATGCGACAGAGGAGGAGGAGGAGTCGACGTCGAGGGCGGTGAAGGGAGGTAGAGAGGCGGAGTGGGAGTTGTTGATGAGGCGAGGGAGAGGGAGGGAGCGCAGGCCTTGGATTTCAGTGCACTAGCGTTGCAAAGGTTTGTTTTGGGGGTTAGGGGGCTAACCCAACCCTAGTTAATTCACAACCCATTTCATGGGGCTTTTGGGGCCAGGGGCTTTAAAAAAATCCCCCTAAGATGTGGGTCAATAAAAATGGGTTAAGTATAAAAAAGGCTAGGGTCAGCCTTGGGGCTTAAAAAAGACTAACAACTTATCTAAGTATGTATCTTAGGTTTGTTGATAATTTCTATAAATATATGTTTAAATAATTTTTTTTCAAAATAAATTTAAAAATAAATGTTTAGGAATATAAACAAAATATATATTTAAAAAAATCTATAAAATCTCTACAAAAGAAACAAATATCGGTTTTCCTTCTCATTGTCGAGTACTTCCATCTACACTTTAATCTCTTTCTTTGTAGCACTAATTAACAGATGAAAATCATAATCACAAAGTAAGATAAGCTAATATACATAAAAGAAATAGAAACACAACATAATTAAATTTTTAAAGAAAATAATTTACATCAAGCATAGCTCAAAATCGTCTAATGATTGTAATTATTAATGACATTATGAATCTATTTCCAGAACACTCGTGTGTTGAATGTTACTTAAAGATTTTTCACCTATCACACTACATCATGGTAGATTATGGCATAATGTTATTAGGTTAGTTGCTCTAACATTTTAGGAACTAAGTCTCCCTCATATAATAAGGTTATTTTTTTTATCAACAATAATAAGTTCATCGGTAAAACTATTAGTAAATGAAATTTGAAAATCCGTTGGTAAAATCCATTAATAAATTTAAATTACTAACTCATGTATTTTTGTTGATAAATCCATTAATAATTTTTTTAATATATATATATATATATATATATATATATATATATATATATATATATATATATATAAAAGAAAAGAGATGCCTTATATCTCAAGCCAATAGGGGTGAATTGGATTAGCCTTTTCAAAATGATTTTTTCAAAATCTTTATGAGTTTTTTGGCTTTCTTGAAATCAATAAACAAAAAGTGATAAATTAACAACAAGAGAGAAAGAGTAGAGAAAGATCAACACAAATAATCTATAATAGTTCGGCTAATCCCAAGTCTACATTCAGTCCTCCTTCAACAACCTTAGTTGAAGGGATTCCACTATAATTGATTGAGTTTACAGAAATATAGAGATACCCCTCTCAATGCACTCCTCTCACCATTCAAAATCAATATAGTAATACAAGAAATGAATAACCTCACTCTCTTACAACAACCGAAAAAAATCACAACTCTCAACCCCTGACAAACCCTCACAGGTACACAATCACAGATTGTTTATGATGAATCTGATCTGCAAGTCACACTCCTCTAGTGCATATCAAATCAGAACAACTTTAGCATAATTTCTTGAAAGAATCTTGATGGGTAATCTACCAATGAACCCTTGATTCTCCAATATTACTTCTTTAACGCTCCCATTTAATCAAAACTCAATGAAAATGTTAGTTATTGAAAGAAGTAGAAAATTCATGTTTTGAAACAAGTCTCAAGACATATATCTATAGAATTTTTTGAATCCTGATGCATTTAATCGATTAGGAATTTTATGTAATTTGTTAAGCTTTTGCTTCTGTTTTAACAGATTATCCAAAGTGTATAATCGACTATATATGCACATAAGCTAATTACTAATTTAATTGACAGTTATAACATATTAGGCTTTAAATGCAAAGGATTAGACAAAGTAAACTGATTTAATCGATTAGAAAACTTATGTAATCGATTAATCCTATACTTAAGCAAATTCTCTATCCAATTTCCATTCTAAATAGATTAACTCACTTATGAATCAGATTTTGGCTAGCTTTCTGTTTTAATCGATTATATACCCTATATAATTGATTACTACAGAAGAGTTTGCCCCTATTAAGCTTACTAAGTGATATGGTGAAATCTAACATATTATATACTATGTTTAATTGATTATTTAAACAAAAAATGAGACATTCAATTTGTTTTAAGCATGATTCATTTAACAATAATAAATTCATATATCAAGCACAAACATAATCAAGATAAAGCAATTGTTATGCCATTTGTTGTACAAGAAACCATAAAACCATTCTTTTGTTCATCATAAAAAAACAAAGATATATAAGGAGGTTAAAGCTCCCCCTATCAACAATCTCCCTCTTTTTTTAAGATGACCAACAAGAAACATGTTTTCTAATTACTCTCCCCCTTTAGGCATTTGTAAAAAATGGCAAAACAAGTAACATGGAATTCATATGTGCTAAAAACATCAAAGTTACTTAAGAACCATTTAAGAATATGATTCTCCCCTATCACAAAGAGATATAACACTATGAAAGTGTATGAATAGTATATAAATAGTAACAGAGTATATTACAACTGAATGTAACACTTCAAAATAGTATACTAGAGGTATATGATATGTATCAGAGCAATTATACTAATTTCAAGTTAATATAGCATTTAATATCAAGTGCATTTTCCAATACTCATGTAAGATACACAATGTAGATGAAGCAATGAGTATTATTGAAAATGATAGCATGATATTAGTTATTATGCAGTAGAAAATATGATACAAGTATCAGTACAACTACAACATAGAAAGAAACACTTGTTAATGATGCATATTTCACACTATATAACGACTTTCTAAGTGAATTTGAGCTATATGCAACATATGATATGTATATCATGCTAAACATGTATATTATACCATTTAAAACTTGTCCAGCAACCCAAACATGCAGTTATAAGATATAAAACAGTTTTAGGCACATAATTGATTACATTATTAATGTGACAAATTATGAACTGTAGTACAGTTATTTAACAGATTATGTGATTTGTTTAATTTGTTAAAATTCACAGATATGGTTATAAACAGTGTATTTGATCATGAAACTTGTTGTGATCACTTTATAATTTGCAAAAACAACTTTCTCAGTACAACATTAATACACATTAATAATGAATGATATGAGAAATTTAGTGCATCACCAAGTGATATATCAGATTCAACACTCATAACAGAGTTAATCAATGTATTTATTCAATCAAAGATTTAGTTCAATCACTAAAGCATTCAGAAAATCATTATCACATTAAAATAATCAACAATTCTTGAGCAATTAATAACCATGAATTTAATCAACCATAATTAAGCATTGTTTAGAAACTAAGTAATTCAAAATATAAACAAAGTGTTCAAACAAAGAGCCTTATGGCTTGAATTATAGTTTTTCAAAACCAGAGTTAATACTAAATTAAGTCTCCTATTCTAATAAAAAATATCTATGTAATCTTCATCCTCCATGCAATCCCCAACCTCTGTGTCACTTCCAAAGACTTCTGCATTGTCAAATCCATCATCTAGTTTCCTATGGATTTTAACAATAGACTTCTCAAGTTTATCCATTTTGGCAGACTGAAGCTTCATTTGCTTGATCATGAACCTTTCATAATCTATATTTGGTTGAAAACAAAATCCAGCATTTGACTTGTCCACCTTCAAATGTCTTCTCTTACCATGGCTATCTGCTCATCCTTGAAAGTCCATCCTATTTCATTTTTTCTTAAGCCCATGTGATGAATGGCAAGGTTTGAGATCACATTGGTCTTATTATAGCTCATTATTACTTCATCAGTAAGGTCGAAATAATAATGACGCCTAACACGACTCAAAAACACAGCATATGGAAGGCTAGCCATATTCTGCTTGGAGATTTTGATCATGTGATCACAAACAACAACTGTTCAATCAATTTGTAGCCTTCCCTTGAGAGCATGAATTAGATATACATCTTCAGTAGTGAGTTGAGCATGATTACCTCCTTTGACCAATAGAATCCAAGCAATAACAAAAGCGAACAACTTTCCATCCCTTCTCAGTTCCTCTGCTTTAAACATTGTGTAGTCTTTAGGTTCATCTGGATTTCTCAGGCAAGCTTTATATATTCCAGCCTTATTCACACCAGGCACACTCAAGTGGGACTTGTGTCCATTAGGCTTGAAGCCAACAATGGTTGACCAGATTCCTTCATCAAGTTTGATAGTCACACCTTTGACTCTAGAGTAGATAATTCTATTTTCAACCCCGAGATTCGAATAGAAAACCTTTATCGGTTAGGGTACCAATCTCCTGACATTTTTACGAACTTTGCAAGCCCTTGATACTCGAACCAGTCTTGGAAAATGAACCCTTCTCGCTTGAAAAAGAGTATACCTATAAACTTGTGCGAGATAAGCTTCAAACTTTATGAGGGAAAAGAAAAGGCACAATGCTCAAAGATTCCATTATTTGGAATCGACTATGTTTTTAACAGGGGTTAAAGATTCCATTATTTGGATTTCTGTTATCTTTAACTATTGATTATATGTTGTTAAATGTTTGTTTTTTGATGTATCTCTTTGCTATGATTAATTGAAATGATTAAGAGATTATATTGAACTTGATAAATGATATTATATCATGGATTGCATTGATGTTATTATTTCTAATCTGAAATAATTTTGATATATGTTGTAATATGCTCTATTATGAACCATTACATTGCATTGTGCATATGGGTTTTGAGATTAAAACAAGCATAATGTCAGGGGGAGCATTGCATATTATTTGAGATAATTTCACATGCCTACATTTCAGGGGGAGAGTATATCTTTATCATATGATTATATGTGACAAGGGGAGCATCATTGTTTGTTTCTGATGATTATATGATGCATTTATGCATGATTGATTATCTACATATCAATACCTGTGTGCATACCTTTTTTGCTAATGCCCAAAGGGGGAGAATTATATTGTTTGGTATTTGATTGAAAATCTGCATTGATTTGTGCAACATGGTTGATTATTAATCATGGTTGTGCATCATCAAAAAAGGGGGAGATTGTTGAGATTGTTGATAGGGGGAGCACAGGTTTAGCTTAACCCACAATCTCAGTAATATCTGTGTTTTTGATGATGACAACACATAATTAATAATACATGTGTATATCTATGTTACATGTTCTGTGTTTACATGTGTTTACATATGTTTACATGTTATATGTTTTTCATTACTGTGATTAATCTGTTTAAGCAAATTTGAGAACATGATTGTGTTGTTCAATGCATATCACTATGTTAATTATGCGATTTTGTATGTGTATGCATGACATATGTTTTTGGAAAAGGAAAACCACAAACACTTTGGTTGAACTTTAAATGTGTGACAAAACAACAATTTTAAGTCGATTACATTATGGGGTATATTGATTAAAACTTGTGCGTTTGCACAAATGTTTTTGAAGTGTGCTGTGAGATTTTTCAAAGAGAAAAGTTTTTCAAAACTGTGCAAAAATATTTCACTTAATCGAATGCATGCTCTCTGTATTCGAATAAGTTTGTTGATGTTTTGAAAATCTTTTAAATGCTTGTCACAAGTAACATAATGGTCATATTTTTAAATGTGTGGATCAGGCATTAAATGTTAATCGATTGCATTAATTCTACATTTAATTATTTGCTTTGACTACTGCTAATATGTTATAACTGATTGTTGTATTTGATTACGTTAGTTGCTAAATCGATTAAATTGCATCTGATATGTGTTACACTATAAATTGACGCAGATTTGAATTCTGTGAGAATTTTTGTGATTCTAACATTTTCATATCTTTTGCAAAAAGTTGTGATCTTACAAAAAGAGAGGAAAAGCTCCAAGAAATAAGATTGATCGTGGTGATCAACAACTTGTGATTTCTTGAAGAGCAAAGTTTTTGTGTTTCAAAGATCGATCAATCTGCACATTTGGGTGTTTACTGCGAGATCAAATTCTGCAATCTTTTGAATATTGGTTTGGGTTCCCTATTGTGTTTATACGAATAAGAACGTGTGGTGTTCTTGAATTTGAGGGTGCCTCAAAGGGGTTAGATGGCAGGAGAGGGGATTCTTGTTGTTGGTCTTGTTGTGTATTGCCTATATTTTGATTAGAAGGTTAGAGAGGTGTTTTACATTTTTTACGTGAGGTCTTCTGTAGAAACCTTGTTGTAAAAACCTTGATCATTATAGTGCCTTTTCTTCCTATGGTTGAAAGGACATTGGATGTAGGCAGGTTGGTCGAACCAGTATAAAAACACGACATTTGAATTTTCTGATCCCTACTCTCTTTTATTCAATCGATTAATTTCTGTGCATATTTGATTAAGTTTCCGCTGCATTGATAATCTTTTACCTTGCGATTCAAGAAAAGTATAAAGGCATCACTTTTTGTGAAAAATAATTTAAAAGCTTTTTTTTCACACTTCACCAAATCAGCCCCCCCCCCCTCTTGGTGTGAGAAATTGAGCCATTATATTTTAACAATAATTTTTTGTTAATAGATGGCCTTAAATAACATCTGCTTAGCATAAATCAATTGGGTGACAACGAATATAATGTTATTTTTGAAAAAGGCCAATGTAGAATATTCGATAGTAATAATTCTTTAGTATTTACTGATAATAGGCAACCTAACTTGTATAAAATAAATCTAGATGAACTGTTATCTCAAAGTGTCTCAGGTTTGGTCTCTATAAAGAACGAGGCAGTAACGTGGCATAATAATTATGGGCATGCAATTATGAGATTAATCTCTAAGTTGCAATGTCATGACCTCGTAAGAGGACTTCCAGATGTATCATTTAATGATATAGTGTTTTATAATGCCTGCGTGAAGGGCAAACATGTCAAAGAATCTTTAAAAAGTAAAAGTATGGTTTCGACCAAACGACCTTTAGAGCTCCTTAATATAGATTTGTTTGGAGCTACAAGAACTGAATCTAGGAGTCGTAAAGACTATGGTTTGTGTTGAAAATAGAATGGCTTAGTTTCAACACCAAGTGGGGGGTGAATTGGTGAAATACAAAAATCAGAGTCTTTTCAAAATATTTTTCATAAAGTAGAAAACTTTCAAAAGTTTCTTGAATCTCAAGGAAAAAGATAAATCAAGTGTAGCGGAAAATAGTTGACTATGCAAAATATAAAGTCGGTTTGAAAAAGAGTTCAGGGATAGAAGATTCAAACGCAGTTTTTATACTGGTTCGGTCAAACTGCCTACATCCAGTGTCCTTCCTGTACCCGGAAGCAAATGCACTATAATGGTCAAGGTTTTTACAACAAGGTTTCTATAGAGACCTCCATGTCAAAATATAAAACACCTCTCTAACCCTCTAACCAAAATATAGGCATACAACACACAAAGATCAACAACAAGATATCCCCTCTTCTGCAGTCTTTGACAACTTTGAACAATCCTCAAAGTCCCCAAAACGCAGCACGTACTCTTCCTGTAATCACAACAGGGCAGCCACAATCATCACAAGATTGAGAGAAGTATTTGATCACCAATGAAAACACCTTCAGTGTAGAATAATCAAGTGGTCTATGCGCGCGCCAATACTTGTTCACCAAGCAACTCCCAAAGAATGATCACCATGGTCTTCTTGATGAGTTCTTGGAGCTTTTTGTTGGAAAACAGGTAGGCTTCTTTTTACACCAAGAGGGGGGGTGAATTGGTGGTTTATCAAAAACAAAGTTTTTTCCCAATCTTGAAATCAAGTTATTAAACTTTAGAAACTTTCCTGAAATGCAAGTAATGAAAATTCGTGTGCAGCGGAAAAACGTAGTTGACTGCACAAATAGTAAAGTTGTATGTAAGTAAAAGTGCAGGGATAAAGGAAATCAAACACTGGTTTTTATATTGGTTCGGCAAACAATGCCTACATCCAGTGTCCTTCCAACCCAGGAAGCAAATGCACTATAATGGTTGCGGTTTTTACAACAAGG
This sequence comes from Vigna reflexopilosa, assembly GCA_027742785.1. Lineage (NCBI taxonomy): Eukaryota > Viridiplantae > Streptophyta > Magnoliopsida > Fabales > Fabaceae > Vigna > Vigna reflexopilosa. Next base: position 13,024,177 of record CM050926.1, read on the forward strand.
AATTTATAGAAGACCTCCACTTCAAAAATATAAATCTCCTCTCTAACCCTTAACCAAAATATAGCTGCAAAACAACACAACCAGACTTGCAGCAAGAATCCCCTCTTCTGCAATCTACAACACCACTTTGAACAATCCTCAAAGTTAACCAGACTCCACGAGTCTATCCCTTGTAATCACAATAGGTCCAATGCAGCAAGCTTCAAGGATGCCAAGCCAGAACATATTCTTGATCAAACCAGAAAGACCTTCAATGTGCAGAATGTGATCAAGCAATGTGTGCACAGTCAGTCTCCCTTTGAATCTCTTTCAAGTAAGGTCACCACCGTCTTCTTGGAGAATTCTTGGAGCACTAAGATCAGAGATATCAATCTGAAACAGAAATGAAATTGTTAGATCATCAAAAGTCCCTGAACATATTCGTGTTCATTCAATTTATAGATTTCTGTTTAACAGTCATTCTCTGAGTCAAATAAGCATCTAATACAGTCGATTGAGTTATGCAGTTATAACAATTCAGTCAAACAAGTAGCATACAGTAAACCAAAATAAAAAAACATTCAATACAGTTGGCCAAACATTCAATGTTCAATTAACTATTGAAAATATAGTCGTTATAGTGCAAGAGCATAACAAAATTTCAAATCAACCAACTAATACAGTCGAATATGTGGTGCACATAGTCGACTTCGACAAATAAGAACATTTTGAAATTATTTCCTTCTCAAAATATCACAGAGCACTGATTCTCAAAATTTGTACAAAGACTTTAGCATAGTCGAATAAATTAATGATGGAGTCGACTTTACTACAACTTTGTCACACAGTTATAAGTTCACAAAAGTGCTTGTGGTTTTCATGCATTAAAACATGTGCAATGCATCCAGAAATGATGTAAGAAGTACTAGATCAATATATATGCATTCACACAGCAATACAACACATAAACAAGTTCAACAGATATATCAAACATTCAGCATAAGAACATGTAACACAACAACAACATATGTGTGTTATTAAGCAATGTGTTGTCACTAGTGGAAAAACGTTGTTTAACGTCGGTTATTTTGGGCTTTTAACGTCTTCTTCACAACCGATGTCTATACCAGTGACGTTAATGGGACGTCGAACATCCACATAACAGGAGTCTATACAGACGTCAATTGGTGCAATGTCCGAAGTCACTAAACGTCGGTGCAGGCGTGTAAACAGACGACTAAAGGCAATGTATAGACGTCTGAGAAAGCAATACCCGACGTCTAAGAGCACATAAAGACATCGAACATGTCACCAACTGCCGTCTAAAATCAATATAGACGTCAGCATAAGCATTAACCGACGTCTAATATAGTGGTTGTGTTTTAGTGCAGTTTTGTTCTTGTCTTTGGACAATCCAGTAGCACACTCTTTCTTTGCTAGTTTCCCCCAAGAAAAAGCTTGCGTCTTTTGAATTTCTCATGACATTTGAACCCAAAACCAAACCTGGGTTCTTGCCTAGTTCCATTTTCAACCGCAAGAGGGAAAAATTACGGTGAAACGATAACTAGGCAACAACCCAGGGTCGTTTTTGGGTCGAAACGCCACGAGAAATCCAAAAGACGCCGCTTTTTTCTGGGAGGCAGCTAGCAAAGGAAGAATGTGGTACTGCGTTACCCCAAGAGAGGAACAAAACTGCACTAAAACACAAAACAAGAAAACAAATTTTATCAGTTGAACCAGAACCAGAAGATAATCGATGAAAGACTGAACAAAGTTTAAACGGTAACCATAAAAAAACACGCACCTCGGCTGCAATGCCGCAATAGAGAAAAAGGAGAGGAGGAAGACGATGATGTTATCAGAAATAATAATGCAATGCCGCAAGACAGAAAAAGGAGATGAGCCGCAAGAGAGAAAAAGGAGAGGAGGAAGAAGCAATGATATCAGAAACTGCAATGCCGCGAAGGGTCTGCGCTTTATTTAAAATGAAATGGGGCGTCGGTTCCCCCAGGACCTGCCGTCTATAGTCACCTAGACGTCGGTTATCTAACTAATTCGACGTCCAAGATAACATTTAAAGTGACTTTTTGAATGCCATTAGACGTCGGTGTTCAGGGGGCCGACGTCTAGGGCGATAAACCGATTGACGTTTCATTTCCTGTCAGGGAAGTAGACGACGGTTGTGAAGGGGTGCTGACGTCTATAATACTATAGACGTCCGTTCTCTGCTACCGGACGGCGACGTGCCTCAGATTTTGGTGAACATAATTAATTACAGGCCTATGGACGTCGCGGTCCCCGAAAAGCGACGTCTATTTTGAAGAAATTTATGTATGCCCGCCTTCCGGATAGACTATAGACGTCGGAGATTGACCACTCGACGTCTAAACGCCTAGGAATCAGGTGACGAGCATTAATTGCACTATAGTACACGTCGGGCCCCATCAAAAGCGACTTCAATGACACAGGAAAAGTCTGTCTTCTCGCCTACCTCATTACATTGGACGTCGGTTTAGGACAGAGTGGATGTGTATTATATTATAGACATCGCGTCCCCTTGAAACCGACGTCTAGGTACCAACTTATTTACGCTAATGCCACCGTGAACTCATATACGTCGGGCTACTCGCTAACCGATGTCATTGGGGTGACGTTAAACAACGTTTTTCCACTAGTGTGTCATCATAAAAAATCAGAGTGATATAGATATTGTGTTGTCAACAATCTCAAAAATCTCCCCCTTTTTTGATGATGCACAACCATGATTAATAACCAACCATGTTTGTACAATCAAATGAAAAACAGAGTAACAAAAGATATAACATAGTTCAAATACTCTGCATTTAGCATAACCAATCAGCAATATCAAGCAGAATATGAGACAGAAAAAAATATTCTCCCCCTTTCATAGTGCTTTCATAAATTCTCTCCCCCTTTGTGCATTAACAAAAAAAGAATGCTCTAGATATAATATGTTGATATTCCAAACAGAGATGCATCAGTAAAAATGTGCAATGATATAACATGTATTGATGCTCCCCCTATTACATTTAATCACATGTAACAAGTAACTCCCCTTGAAATGCAGGCATGTGAGTAAAATGTGTATGAATGTAATATTCCCCCTGTCATTATGCATAGATATCAAAACCAGATCAGATGCACAATGTAGTACAAATAATCAGAGTATACAATCAACATAGCACAGAGTTGTATCAAAGACAAAATATCAAACAATTTAGTCATCCAATGATACAAACTTCAACAATCTCACAAGAATTATCTCAATCAATATATGCAAAATCATTTTGGATCAGAGATAATTGTAGATAATCAAGATGAAATAATCAATCAATGAAAGATAACCAAATTCCAGAATTGGAATTTATAACCCTGTTAATATGCAGTCGATTGAATTATTTTCCTAGTCAAATACATTGCTTCCCAAAGCTGTTGAGTTTCACTTGTAGTGTCCAAAGTAATGTTCTTCCTGCAAAACCTTTCAAAGATCAGTTGTAGATACTTTTTGATTTTTCCAAAGTGATCCATCCTTGAGCTCATACTGCACCTGCTATGTATCCTGCAAAACAATTCAAGTTTTGGTTGTTGGTACCCATTTAACTTTGGGTCCTTGATTGTCAGTTTTCGTCACTTGTTCCTTTGGTCTTCAAACACATAATCCTTTAGGAACAACAATATTTCTGTAATAACAATTTCTAAGAGTGTGGCCAACACAATTACAATAGAAACATGCATTTCTAGCAGGTTTACTTAAATCAATAAATCTCTTAGTATTGGTTCTGTTAGATTGAGCTTTGTAACCAATACCTTTCTTATTTATAGCTCTGCTAGAGGATTTCAAAACAGCATTTAAATTGTATCTACCTTGAGTAAACTTAGCTAGCGTGTTAGTCAAGCAATCTATCTTTTGAATATGAGTAAGACAAATTTCACATGGTTTTTCAACAGTAACAGTTTCAATTTTAATTTCCTTAGCAGATAACAAAGAATTATTCAATTATTTCTCTAATTTTTCATTTTGAGCAACAAGGTAGTTAATCCTATATTCATAGTCTCTTCTTTCAGAGTTTAGTCGATTAACCTTGTACTGTAGTCTCAAAGTGCATCTTGCAGCGGATCATACTTAATTTCCACTGGTTCATTTGAGGTGTCTGCATCACTGTCATAATCGTCCCATGTTACTCCAGTCATATAGCACATGTTAGATTCCTCCTCTTGATCAACATCCTCATCACTTGAGCTTTCAGAATCCGTGTTCTCCCAAGAAATGTATGCTCCTTTTCTTTTCATGTTTTTGCCTTGAGGAAATCTTTTCTTGCCTTTCAGCTTAGGCTTTAATTCTGGACATTCAGGTTTGATATGTCCTTCCTTTCCACATTCGTAACACTGGACAAACTTTGTACTGAAGCTTTTCTTTTTGCCTTGATTTGCATGGTTAGTCAATTGACTATCATTTTGTATAAGTCGACTAAATTTTCTTACCATCAAGGTCATCAATTCTTTCTCGTCCATGTCTGTTTCTGAGTTGTTCTTGCTTGTAGCCTTCAGAGTAATGGACTTCTTTTCTTCAATCTCCTATTCATCCTTCAATCTACCAAGTTCCAATTCATGTTCACGTAGCTTGCCAAACAAGGTAGCCATGTTCATCGTTGTAAGATCTTTGGATTCAAAGATTGATGTGACTTTTGGTTGCCAATTTCTGTTCAGACTTTTCAAAATCTTGATGTTGATTTCTTCTTTATCAAACACCTTCCCGAGAGCCATAAGATGATTTACAATATGAGTGAATATTTTCTATACATCATAGATGGTTTCTCCAGCGTTCATTCTGAACATCTCATACTCTTGTATCAGGGAGTTCTTTCTTGCTCTCTTTACTTCATCCGTGTCTTCATGAGTTACCTCTAAGAAATCCCACATTTCCTTTGCGGATTTGCATTGAGATATCCTGAAAAATTCATCAACTCTTAGTGCAGAGGCAATAATAATTCTAGCTTTAATATTATACTGGGCTTTTCTATTTTCATTAGCAGTCCACTCAGTAAAAGATTTTAAAACAGTTTTATCATCAACAATTTTGGTAGGCACAAATGGACCATTTAAAGTAGCATCCAAAATTCCTTTATCTTGCGATTCAAGAAAGATTTGCATTCTGATTTTCCAAAATGGATAATTCTTGCCAGCAAACAGAGGTGGTCTGTTTGTTGAAGCACCTTCACCAAAAGTTTGAAAACAGGAAGCCATCCCCAGGTATATAGTCGAATCAAAGAAAAACAGAGTCGACTAGTTTTTCAAATATTTTATGAAAACCAGCTATAGGGCCAATTGTTAGAAAATAGGTAGGCTTCTTTTTACACCAAAAGGGGGGTGAATTGGTGGTTTATCAAAAATACAGTCTTTTCGCAATCTTGAAATCAAATGATTAAACTTTCGAAACTTTCTTGAAATGCAAGTAATGAAAATTCGTGTGCAGCGGAAAAACGTAGTTGACTGCACAAATAGTAAAGTTGCCTGTAAGTAAAAGTGTAGGGATAAAGGAAATCAAACACTGGTTTTTATATTGGTTCGGCAAACAATGCCTACATCCAGTGTCCTTCCAACCCAGGAAGCAAATGCACTATAATGGTTGTGGTTTTTACAACAAGGAATTTATAGAAGACCTCCACTTCAAAAATATAAATCTCCTCTCTAACCCTTAACCAAAATATAGCTGCAAAACAACACAACCAGACTTGCAGCAAGAATCCCCTCTTCTGTAATCTGCAACACCACTTTGAACAATCCTCAAAGTGAACCAGACTCCACGAGTTTATCCCCTGTAATCACAACAGGTCCAATGCAGCAAGCTTCAAGGATGCCAAGCCAGAACAAATTCTTGATCAAACCAGAAACACCTTCAATGTGCAGAATGTGATCAAGCAATGTGTGCACAGTCAGTCTCCCTTTGAATCTTTTTCAAGTAAGATCACCACCGTCTTCTTCGAGAATTCTTGGAGCACTAAGATCAGAGATATCAATCTGAAACAGAAATGAAATTGTTAGATCATCAAAAGTCTCTGAACATCTTCGTGTTCAGTCAATTTATAGATTTCTGTTTAACATACATTCTCTGAGTCAAATAAGCTACTAATACAATCGACTGAGTTATGACAGTTATAACAGTTCAGTCAAACAAGTAGCATACAATCAATCAAAATAAAAACACATTTAATACAGTTGACCAAATATTCAATGCTCAACTAACTTTTGAAAATATAGTCGTTATAGTGCAAGAGCCACTAGTGCAAAAACAGCCTATTACGTTGTTTTTTTTTTGGCCTGTAACGATGCATTTGCTACCTACGTTATAAGGTGAAGGATGTAAGGTAGACATCGAACATGTTTACAATCGACGTTACTATCGCTGAGCCGTAGAGAACCTCGCCAAACATTTATTATCATCGTTATCCACTGCATTATATAAACATTAAGATACATATATTAACGTCGGACATAGTATAAAATGACATTACCTTTAGTTTTTTTTATTAAATTCCGTTCGTTTTAGCTCATTTAAGCAAACCTAAAATACAGAAACCAGTTTTCCAATTCCTAAATGCACAAAATTAATTAATTTAAACCATGCTTTCATCAATTCATGCTATCATCAAAACTTAAAAGAACTCACTTTTCTGTTCATCTATTCTAAATAATCTATTGACAGTATACATCTATTCATTGTTAAAAAGCTGCATGCGTAAGCAAATGCTACTATCATGAAAGGAAACCTAAAACTATAGCTATTTAAAATGTTTATTCAACAAATATCCTGCCCATTCCTCTCTAATCGTATTTATTACTTCATTGGACAATGGAGAGGTAGTGTTGAATTGTTGCATAATCAAGGAAGGAAACTTTACAATTATATTCATTTTAATGTCAAAATTTTATTGATATTTGTAAGATTTTCAAATGTAAATTTCTACCTCAGTCCAATCTCCTCTGATTTCTGCTCGGATGATTGCCTTCATCCATGACATGATGTAGTAGGCACATGCCTAGGAATCATTCTGTTTATTACACTAAACATGTGAAAGAACTTAGTCAAATGTAACGGTTTAAAACTGACTACGAAAATTAAAGGTTAAAGATCAACGAATTCCAACCTTAGGATATATAATATCAATTTGTTGTCCTCTGGTCCTAGTCAGAACTCTAAACAAATTTGAAACATTAGAAACATAAGTTAATATATTAATATCATAATGAATTGATAAGAATGAATGTAATACTTACGTTTGTATCAAGGAACTCAACTCCAGTTTCATCTTCCTATGAAGAGAACAAAACCACACAACTTGTGCTTTTTTTGGAATGATCACCATGAGTTTCCAATGGCCCCTATCATGTACCAAGAACCAGTGAGTTTATTGATTAAAATTTGATAAAAGTTGACAATATTGGGAAAACATACGCATCAATGTATGGTGCCATATATATCTCTCTCTTAGACTCGATCATCCATGTTTGCATATATGATTTTCTGGAATCTAATGTGTTTCGAGATGGTTGGATGGTCTGAGGTTCAAGAAAGCCATAAACTGACCCCCGACCTGATTCAATTGCGACGGTGTCCATGTACCTATAAGAATAAAGTTAAGTATATTTATTAAAATGTAATAATACTAATAATATACAAATTGGAAAATAACAAATAAAAAACTTACATGCACCACAGTTGTATGCATGAAATGTTCAACATTCTATCTCCACCAATCAGCTCACATGCATCACTAAATTCAATATACAATGGAATATGGCACTCAACACCAAACATTCTTAACTCCCACTGCACCGCTACCAATTATTTTTTCAACTGAGGTAATCTTGACATCAATATGGATAGAGGATCATCGTCTTCTGCTTGCACACGAGCCTCAGGTTGAGCCATTGCTTGTTTCTCTAGTCGGTAGACCTGCAAGTCACATTTATAGAAGTTAGGAATCATTTAATTATAACTTGAAGATTTAAGATAATAAAAATAAGAATACAATACTGCTGGTGGGCCAAAATATGGAACGATCAAGGCCTTAGGCCAAGCTATAAATGTGCCTAAGGCCTCCCCCACGAATTGGATTTCATCTATCGGCACTGTCACTCGAGCCTGGGGGTCTCTAACATCATCAATCCTTACCTGCGCGTCAGTGGGCAATAAAGGAGCACCATGAATGGTTTGGCCTCCTGCAAGCTGTACTCCGATGGCCATTGCGTGTAGAGGATCCTATAAACCAAAAACTCATACTGAATTATTGATATCAGTACGATCTGCATTAGAGCATGAGTCTTTGGTGCTCAGAGGAGGTGCGGTAGGATCATCTGTAGGGGCGTCCTCCTACTGTGACTGTTGTTGTTGTTGTTGTACTCTGATCATCGCAAGTTCTTGTTCGAGCATTCTTAAGAGTTCTTCCATTTGCTCCCGTACTTGGACTTGCACCTGTTCTGTGATGCTACTAACCAATTCCGAAGTCACAGCTTGTGTGCTTCTTGGTTTAGGACCAAAGTAGTCCCTCAATCAAGTAGCTCCTCCAACAACACGCACACGACCTGGACAGTCTGGCCAACCTGTGGCTACTAACAGGATGTCCTTCCTAACTTCTGGCACAAATGTGCCTTCAGTCTCTTGCTCAAACAACTCATCCTGCATATCATAATAGACAAAGTTACATAATTTTTTATGAACTATGGTAATTAGTTAAAAGTTTCCACTTACAATTCTATGGGATATCTCCTCAGCAGACTGGGATGTAAACTGGCCATTGGACTTTGACCGTGCAGTCTTCCACAATTCATTTCTAGCTGGTGGAGGTGCTAGATCAGGTGACTCAAGACCTAACTCCTCAGCTCGACGTTTTCTTATCTTTTTCTCTAATAACGCATAACCACCACGAGAAAGTACGTGTGGTGTATCATTAAGCCTCTGCCTATCCTGGGCGGCTATCCTTTTCACCTATGAAAAAATGAAAATTATTAAGCATATATAATTCAGAAATTAACATTTTGTCTTGTGTGACTAGAGCAAAATATTATATAAAACATACCTGCCATTCAGGAGTAAGTGTAGATTCTTTAAACTGCACCCACGCCTCATCAGATATTTTATACTTTGTACAAGGAGTTTCGTTCTGTTTAGAGCCAAAGACAAATTTACGTGTCATTTTCATCTTGAAGTCCCTCCACCGGGTTGCAATTTGGGATAAAATCTTCTTCCTTATCCTCTCATCATCAGGAATAACCCAATTTTCCTTTTTTAAAAAGAAAATTAATGTTAAAGCATGTTCAACGAAAATAAGTCAATGATGGAAGTAAAACAGCTTAAACATACCAAAATATCCTACCATAGTATATTTTTCTCAACCTCTGACACATCACCCCAATGGGTAGCGAGAATAAGGACATGAAATCTTGCTAGCGTGCCCAAATGTTTTTCTTAAACTCTGTTGCATGTTCCCCTATAGGCACAAATGTTTTAGGATCAAACTCCACCGGCAATGCTTTATCATTAACCCGACGGGATGTGACAACAGGCATCCGAGTCACAGATCTACCACCTCCTCCCGTCTGACCTGATCCAGAGCTCGTCATACCTGTTTACAAAGTTAGTAAATTATAGTTAGAACAGACAACGAAATGGTGACACTAGAGAAGATGACGAAGTTCGCTGACAACAAACGAACACAGATATCATACGTTGAAGGAAAAAATAAACTATTATACATATACCATACGTCCAGAATCGAAAAACACAATACAAACACGAGCACATACATCATACGTATGAGATATTAAAGATAAAAAAAACATACTTGAAATGGTATCACTGGAGTAAATGATGAAGTTCGCTGACCACGTACGAAACACAGCCTAAAGATAAACGAAAAATATTCGGTAAACCTTAGAAATGGGAACCAAATGACATTACAAAGACAGAAAAGATTAAAAATAAGCTTCTTTCTTTATCGCAGTCGTCCACGAAGAAGAAAGTTCAGGCACAAATGGTAGCGCGAACAAACAATGAGACCTTGTTATGTTTTTACATTCATATTCCACGTCGAATACAAGACACACGTGACGTTATATTTAAAAAGCATGTCGCAGACCAAAATAATTTGACGTTTCCAGTAAAAAGTAGGCGCCTTTTCTATTTTTTTTTCTTATAAATTGCAAAGTTTACGGCAAAGTTGAAGGGGCTTAGACTTAGTATGGGACGCCTACAGTTTTTCCCATTCCTCTTTTTTTACTTTTTTCTTTTAAACACCAGGGCATTAAATAAAACGTCGTATTGTCTAGGAATTTGACGTTTTCTCTGAATTAGCCACCAATATCAGAAAATACCGTACTTTTCGATCTCTTTTCTTTTCACTCCTACCATAAAACGTCGGAGGCTGCGGGGCTGGGACGTGAGGGAATTGAAGTATGTTAGGAGCATTAATGGTGTGCTTAATAGAACGTCGTATTCGGTAGGGCTTTGACGTTTTTTTCTTTCGCCAATATAAACTTGTGGCACTCTTTTTTGGTTTAAAATTGAACATGAAATCTTTTCTTTTTACGTCTTCCTTAATCAGTTTTTGATCAATATCATAATCGTGTCCAGTATAAAAACGTTCCTTGGGTGTCTTCATCACTTATCAATCCAGATGGGTTTGCGTTTCTTGTAACCCGGGCAACCTTCTCTTTTCTTCTTGATGATGATGATGAAGACATGTCTGAATAAAAATCTTGGAACGTCTTTCACAATGTAGAGTCTTTAACTCCTCAACTTAAAAACTATACCTCGAATTCTACTGGGCTTCGACATATTAATTGAGAGTTTGATAAAACACATGTTATTAGATTCAACGACATTCCCATACCTTATATTTTTTTCCTCTCCTTTAAAAGTTTTATGATTAAGTTAGGTATTATAAAACATTAATCAAGTCTTAAATTTTTGAATTTTAGGATATAAATATGTATGATTATGATAAAAGACCTTAATTGATTTAAAAAAAAATAATACTCTAAATTTCAGACTGGTTGACCCAAACTGAATGTCAACCAAATGTTGGCGTTTCGTGATTGGTCCATTTTGGTGTTTATGATTATTATGATTGAGTATGGCAGTGATTTTGGACAATTACAGAGTGACACGTAGATGGTGTTAAAATGTTGTCAAAAAAATATTGTCAAAGTATCATTATCCTAAAAATTAAAACAAAATCTTATACCTTTTTCTTGGTAATATTCAAATAAAGTACTTTGAAAAATTTAATAGTTATAAAATGGAATTAGTAGAAAAGATTAAGCTTAAAATTATTAGAAAAAAATCCCTCTCATGCATTATTTTCTTGCTTTTTAGGATTTTAACAAACATGTATGAATATTATATTAAAATATTAAAATAAGTTAATTATTAATTAAAATTTAAATAAAAAAAATTTAAAAAATATGTTTAACTTGAAAAACCGTTTAACATTTCTTTAAATTTTGTCTTTAAATTAAAATTAATAAATAACTAATTTATTTCATTATTTTAATATGACTTAATATTTTATAATATTATATTAAATAACATTTTATATTACAGTTATTATTTTATTATTAATATTAGTTTTATTATTTTTATTATTAATTTAATAATTATTATAGAAATAATAAATATTATTAAATTTCATCAAAATAAACTAAACAATCTAAGATTATAAATAAAATATAACTCAGAATTCAGTTTCCCAGAAACCGAATTCTAATCTAAGATTAGAAAAAAAAATATTACTTAGAATTCGGTTTGCCACAAACCGAATTCTCAGCTTGAAAGAAAAGTGTGCTACCTAGGTAAATATAAGGCACACTATGCAATATGCACAATACTAAATGTTTTTTTGTGCTAGGTCAGAATAAATATCTTTGAATTAAACTACAATTATTACTTTTTATCTTAATGATGTTTGAACGTCGTTTTCGGCTAGGATTCGAAGTTCATACACGTTGGCGATTACTAAGCATAATTACACTATGTAAGTGAATCAAACGCGATCTATTACTTTTTCTCTGAATTATGTTTGAACGTCGAATTCCACAAGGCTTCGACATTCCTACAAGATGGTAACGTGTGGCAGTTACTAAGAATAATAACACGATGTACGTCATCGGTTCATCTATAAATATAGCTTGCATTTCACGTATTCCCTTGCCTCCTGTTTCCATATTAAACATATTAGGATTCATAGTTTTTATTTTGTTTGCATTTTCTTTTCATTAGATTTCTAAGCATCTTTGTTCTTCATATTGCAATTTGATAACTTTAACTTGAAAGTGGTTCATTCATCGTAATTTCGTATGAAGGAGCCCTTTCCAGTTCAAGTTAACAAAATTTTTTTATTTATAGTACAGAAATGATTAAGATAACTTACTGAAAGGAAAGAGCTTACGAAAAAGAAATATGGTTCACAATATGTTTAGTGCTGAAAAAATTTTAAGCTCTAAAATAATTATCTACAAAAGTTTTTCAACTTCATCATTTAACAATGTATGATTCCTTTTTTAAATTGTCCATAAATGGTACTCCTCCGTTAGATTTCAGAGCTACTTTTTTCTTAGAGAGGAGACAACTTACGGACAATTTAAATTTGGAATCTTTTTACACTGTTGACGTCAAACTTTGAGTACACTCGATGCAAAAATAACTTTTATTTAATTATTAAAAGATATGTGAAATTAATGTTCTTAAACATAGTCTACACCCTAATTAAAGTCCCGCATTCAGGACTCAATCAATAAAAAAATTCTTTTTATAGTCTACACCGTAAATAAGTTATCGTACTGAAAAGGAAGTGCTGAGGAAAAAGAAATATGGTTCACAATATGATTAATGATGAAATAATTTTGAGAATAAAAATAAAACGTGAAAGGCCCAGAGCCTTCGATGTTCTATGGCTCGTTTTTCAATTGCAAAGGTTTCTTAGACCTACTACTATTGGAAGCCAAAGTATGAAAAAGTATTGTACATTAAGATCTTTTTTTTTATTTCCCATCTCATAGAACGTCGAAGGTTGGCGGGGCTTTGACGTTAAGGGAATTGAAGTATACTACGAGCATTAATGGTGTGTTGTGGTCGCAATAATATAACATCGTATTTGATAGGTCTTTGACGTCTTATAGAAATAATAAAATTTATTAAATTTCATCAAAATAAACTAAACAATCTAACATTATAAAAAAAATATAACTCATAATTCTGTTTCCCAGAAACCGAATTCTAACCTAAGATTAGAAAAATAAAATATTACTTAGAATTCGGTTTGTCGCAAACCAAATTCTCACCTTGAAAGAAAAGTGTGCTACCTAGGTAAATATAAGGCAGACTATGCTATATGCACAATATTAAATGTTTTTTTGTGCTATGTAAGAATAAAAATCTCTAATTAAACTACAATTATTACTTTTTCTCTTAATGATGTTTGAACGTCGTTTTCGGCTGGGATTCAAAGTTCATACACGTTGGCGATTACTAAGCATAATTACACTATGTAAGTGAATCAAACGCGATCCATTACTTTTTCTCTGAATGATGTTTGAACGTCGAATTCCACAGGGCTTCGACGTTCTTACAAGATGGTGGTGTGTGGCAATTACTAAGAATAATAACACGATGTACTTCATCGGTTCATCTATAAATATAGCTTGCATTTCACGTATTTCCTTGCCTCCTGTTTCCATATTAAACATATTAGGATTCATAGTTTTTATTTTGTTTGCAATTTCTTTTCATTAGATTTCTAAGCATCTCTGTTCTTCGTATTGCAATTTGATAACTTTAACTTGAAAGTGGTTCATTCATCGTCATTTCGTATGAAGGAGCCCTTTCCAGTTCAAGTTAACAAAATTTTTTTATTTATAGTACATAAATGATTAAGATAACTTACTGAAAGGAAAGAGCTTACGAAAAAGAAATATGGTTCACAATATGTTTAGTGTTGAAACAATTTTAAGCTATAAAATAATTATCTACAAAAGTTGTTCAACTTCATCATTTAACAATGTATGATTCCTTTTTTAAATTGTCCATGAATGGTACTCGTCCATTAGATTTCAGAGCTAATGATTTTTGAAAGAGGAGACAACTTACGGACAATTTAAATTTGGAATCTTTTTACACTGTGGACGTCGAACTTTGAGTACACTCGATGAAAAAATAAATTTTATTTAATTATTAAAAGATATGTGAAATTAATGTTCTTAAACATAGTCTATGCCCTAAATAAAGTCCCGCATTCAAGACTCAATTAATAACAAAATGCTTTTTATAGTCTACACCGTAAATAAGTTATCGTAATGAAAGGGAAGTGCTGAGGAAAAAGAAATATGGTGCACAATATGATTAATGATGAAATAATTTTGAGAATAAAAATAAAACGTCAAAGGCCAAGAGCCTTCGACGGTCTATGGCGCGTTTTTCAATTGCAAAGGTTTCTTAGACCTACTACTATTTGAAGCCAAAGTATCAAAAAGTATTGTACATTAAGATCTTTTTTATATTTCCCTTCTCATAGAACGTCGAAGGCTGGCGGGGCTTTGACGTTAAGCGAATTGAAGTATGCTGTGAGCATTAATGGTGTGTTGTGATCGCAATAATATAACGTCGTATTTGATAGGTCTTAGACATCTTATAGAAATAATAAAATTGAATACATTTCTTCAAAATAAACTACACAATCTATGATTATAAAAAAAATATAAATTAGAATTCGGTTTCCCATGAACCGAATTCTAACCTAAGATTAGAAAAAAAAAATATTACTTAGAATTTGGTTTGCCGCAAACCAAATTCTCACCTTGATAGAAAAGTGTGATACCTAGGTAAATATAAGGCACACTATGCCATATGCACAATATTAAATGTTTTTTTGTGCTATGTCAGAATAAAAATCTCTGAATTAAACTACAATTATTACTCTTTCTCTGAATGATGTTTGAACGTCATTTTCGGCTGGGATTCGAAGTTCATACACGTTGTCAGTTAGTAAGCATAATTACACTATGTAGCTGAATCAAACGAGATCTATTCCTTTTTCTCTGAATGATGTTTGAACGACGAATTCCACAGGGCTTCGACGTTCTTACAAGATGGTGGCATGTGGCAGTTACTAAGAATAACAACACGATGTACGTCATCGTTTCTTCTATACATATAGCTTGAATTTCACGTATTCCCTTGCCTCTTGTTTCCGTATTAAACATATTAGGATTCATTGTTTTTATTTTGTTTTCATTTTCTTTTCATTAGATTTCTAAGCATATCTGTTCTTCGTATTGCAATTTGATAACTTTAACTTGAATGTGGTTCATTCATCGTCATTTCGTATGAAGGAGTCCTTTCGAGTTCAAGTTAATAAAATGTTTTTATTTATAATACAAAAATGATTAAGATGTCGTATTGAAAGGAAAGAGCTTACGAAAAAGAAATATGGTTCACAATATGTTTAGTGCTGAAACAATTTTAATCTCTAAAATAATTATCTATAAAAGTTGTTCAACTTCAGTATTTAACAATGTAGCACCACATTAGAAGCAACGACACGTGAAGGACCAACAGCAGCTTGCAATGTCTATCACGGCCCACTTGCATTTCAATTCTTTATTTGGGATGGAATAAACCACTTTGGAGAAGTAGCTTGGACAGCAGCCGCACGTCTTGGTTCTAGCAATTACAGCGGGCCAGCAACAAAGTCACGTCCTGCAGCTTGAATTTGAAAGTCCAGCAAGGCTGCTGCCACGTGGAGGCCTTCATTTTGTCCAGAAGGTTTCGTTCTTTGTGGAGAGAAAAGAGAGCCGAAACCTAGAATATAAAAGAGGGAAGGAATGGTGCCTTGGGGGGAGCTGTAGTCGCCACTCGAGGGCATTCATTATCTTTCATTAGGAAAAACACACGGTTACAGTTGCAATGTAGAACTCCAGAAGAATCTCGTTTTTTTTTCTTTATCTTCATGCTTGAACCAAAGTTTATTTTATAATATATGTAGTGAATTTACATTTTGCATTCAGTTTTGATGAGTGGAGTCACAGCCTCGGGATGGGTTTTATTAAGCTTGATTTTTCTCTTTTGAAAGAAACGGTGCTTTAATTTGAGCTGGAGGTGGCAACATTTTGGAGCGGAGCATTAATTTTGCTGGCACAAAGTGGTGATTCAACGCGGACATTAGAAATGGAGGGAGACACATAGGAGCTGCTTTACGGCAATTTACTTTTCTTTTAAAAGTGTGCACGCTGATTCATTTGTAGGAAGTTGGAAGAAAGATGAAGGAGAAGTGGTGCACGGTGACTTTATTTTGTTTGTCAATTTCGTTGATTTCCTTTCCTTTAGAAAAAGTGCATGGTGATTTTAATATTGGAGAAAGGCATTTTGTTTTCTTTAGGCCGCTGCATGTTTTATTTTATTCCAGGAGCACCATTTCTTTTCTTACAATGAAGCAGTAGATTAATTAGATTCAGGTGCATTTAATTTGTTCCAACCTTTTTAAATTGAAGTTTTATTAGTTTAAGCATATCAATTATTTATTTAAGCCGCAATGTGCATTTCAATGTTTAGTTTAAGTGTTGCATTTAAATACCACACTACGTGTTTCTTTATTATCTGCATTTTAATTAGTTTACTCATCTTACTTTAGGATTGTTCAATTTCCTATTTCCGTTCACTATGATATCTATTATGTTCGGCTTTTATTGTTTTCCACATTTACTGCAATGCTTTCAATTCTGTTTAGTTTTGTTTAATTTTCATGCTTTAATTTAGTTTAATTATCATCTCAAACACCGTCAAATCCCCCCACTATGTGTTAGACCTAAGACTTGAACCGCATTTGGTCCTTGAGAGACGACCTAGGAGTCACTTCCTAGTCTATACTGCATTCTTTATGCACATTAAATTTGCATGGGGTGCGACACCCATCAAATTTTGGCATCGTTGTCGGGGACCAACGGTTCGGTTTTAGGTCTTTTGTTGTGTTAGTGTGTGTTGTGTTTTGTCTTGTGTTGTGAGTGTGATGTTCTGTTTTGTGTTGTTATGTTTTATGTGGTGTTATGTATGTTGCATTTAGGTAGCTTTAGTTTCATATTTTCATTGCATTCTTCTTTTCCCCCTTTCTTCTACATGTCTACCTATTCTGGTTATGTGGATACTGTTTTTTCTGCCTATGCCTCTGATTATGATTCTCCTGCTGATTTCTATGTTGAGAACAGTATGATTCCTCCTCCATCTCATGAGAGTGCTCCTAGGGAGCCGTTTCCACTTGATGAGGAGGATATTCGTTGTGTTTTCAACACTGGACTGATACATTTGCTGCCTAAGTTTCATGGTTTTGCAGGTGAATGCCCACATAGACATTTGGAGGAGTTCTACACCATTTGCTCTTTAATGAAACCTCCAGATGTCTCGGATGAAGACATGTTCTTAAGAGCATTTGAGCACTCATTACAAGGAGCAGCAAGGGATTGGTGTTGTTGTCTTACTCTAGGATCCGTCACTAGTTGGGAAGATCTTGAGCATCAGTTTCTAGACGAATTCTCCCCTGTGCGGTATGGTTATAGTGACGATCCTGGGTGGAATGATCCTAACCTAGGATGGTATGGTACTTTACAGCATCAATATCAAGAACCATCATTTCAGAATGCTTGTATGCCTCCACCAGTCCAGGAACCACAGCAGCTGCAGTTTCATGAGCCTGCCCAGTCTTCATCCGCTGCTGATAGGAATTTGGAAAGCAAGCTTGATTCTTTTTTGAGTTTGGCGACATAGCTGGCATTTAACTAGAGACCAGCACCTTCATCTGCATCTATTGCACGACTGTGTGCTATATGTCCTTCTAGTGACCACTATACAGATGCTTGTCCTTCTTTGCTGCACCCTGTTGCTCTTGATGCACCTCAAGCTTATGCTCCAAACATCTACAATAACAGGCAGCCACAACAGCAAAATCAGAGGCAACAACAACAGCAAGAGGCACCTGCCCAACCAGCTGCTCAACCTTCTACTTCTAAGCCTCATTTGAAGGAGTTGTTGAGACAGATGACTGCTCAGAATATGCAGTTTCAACAAGAAACTAGAGCTCAATTTCAGCAGGAATTTATAGCTTCCATGCAAAGTTTGATTGATCAGATGGGGCATATGGCTATTCAGCTCTCTAAGGAACAGTCTCAAGTTTCAGAGGAATCACCATTTCAGATTGTTCAGATTCCAGATGATGTTGATGCCATCCACATAGGAGATAGGGAGCAAAGTCATGAGCTTACTACTGTGCCACTTACTTTCCCACACTCCTATGTCCCTACTCTTGCACCTGAGGAGACTGCTGAAGAATTGGAGGACTAGGTAGGTATAAGCAACAATTTTGATCCAGGTAGACCATTTTCATCTTCCACCACTTTAGCCACCTTCAAGGAAGAGGAGGCAAACATACTTGAGTTTGATTATGCTTTTAATGATTACACTATTGATGGGTATGTTGTTGATGATTATGATGTTGATGAGCATGATTTTCATTCTCCCTCTTTGCATGATGAGAACCACCTTTTGCTATCACATATGAATGTTTGTTCTCCATGCACTGAACATGAATATGAGACTGTTGTTGATATTGTTTCTACATTTGAAATTGATTCATGTTCTGAGGGTTTATCTGATGTTCAGCATGTTACACTGGGATTGGGTGTTATACCCCTGCATGTCATTTCTTTGGAGCCATATTGCACTAACCATGTTGCAGGAGGTACACATGAATTTGGCCAACACACACCCACGATGGAAGACAAGGGTGCCAATTCCCAGAGACATTGCAATGGTTGGAGAATGAAGAAGACTATTTCTTGGGAAATAGTGGATACTGAAGATGATGATGATAATATTAAAAACTCGTGTGAAAGTTGTAGGTGGGATGTTGAGTTAGACTTTTTTTATAATCTTTTATTCTATTCTATTTAGTAATGAAATTCTATTGTAGGTGGAATGTTTTGTAATCTTCTTACTATTTTTTTTCCTGTTAAATCAGAAATCGTGAACTCGTGGTTACGCACACTTCATTGTCTTCCTCCTCGCCTTTTTTCTACGCGGCATTACATTTCCATGTGCGTTTTATCTCTTTTGAATCGTTTAAACTTACTTTTACTCCGATTAAATTAGTCTTTGATGGATTATCTTCCATTTGAACTGATTAAAATGAGTTTTCGTTGTGTTTTGGTGCAGTTTTGCTCATGTCTTTTGGTAGCGTATTAATACCTTCTCCCTTTAGGAGTTTCCTAGTAAGAAAAGCTTGCGTCTTTTGGTCTCTTTCCTAGTTCTCATGTCATCGTATTCTTTTTCATTGGCACTTTGCATGACGTCTAGGCAACGACCTAGGTTCAGTTTTGGGTTTAAATGCCATTAGAGATGCAAAAGACGCAAGCTTTTCTTATGAAGAAACTAGCAAAGGAAGAAGGTGGTACCAGGCTACCGAAAAACACACGTAAAACTACACTAAAACACAACTCAGTAGGCGTCGAATGCATAGAAGAATTCGATGTTATATAGTTGTTTTGAAAGAAAAAGAAAAAATAATAAAAAAAGGAACTAAATAATAAAACGTCGTAGCCAGTATAAAATGACGTTATATGGGTTGATTTAAAAGAAAAATAAAAGAATAACTACTAGCTGGAGGAGATAACAGAAAACACAAAGAAAAATAATTAAAAGATGGAGTTCATAGGAGAAATTTTATGAATGGATGTCTACTTAAAATAATTACTGTTGACGTCAAAGCCAGTTTAAATTGACATTTTATTGGTTGATTTAAAAGAAAAATAAAAGAATAACTACTAGCTGTAATATACAACGTCCATCTTTTGTTATTGTGATGTCATTATTTAAAACAGAATTTTGTATTTATTTAAAACTGAAGTTATGTGATTACCTAGGTTACACCAAGGACCATCATGTCAGACCTCAAATTATTCGACGTTCTACATTGGTATAAACGTCGAAACCATAAAGTGGGCGACGTTCTGTCTGGTTTAAAAGAGAAAAGAAATAAAGAATAAAAAATGGATTCACTCTCTGTCATATAAAACGTCGAATATTTAACATGGTGAACATCAAATGTGGGTAGAGTGATGCTGCTGGAAGAAAACCACTATTTCGTTATTTTTTTATTTTAAATTGAACATCAATTGTTTCTCAAAATGATGTTACGTGTTTCTAAGGTCATTGTTTTACGTCGTTCTGGCCCTTGTTTGACGTTAGAACATTTTATATTACGTCTATATGATCTTTGTTTATCGTTAATAAATATTAGTCGACGAACAGTTTCAATAGAGGACGTGGAGCGATTGAATTTATTTACGGTAATGCCACCGGTCATTTTTAACGTTGCGAATTGGGCGGTTAGATGTTGACCGCGTGACGTTATAGCCCATTTTTGCACCAGTGAGCATAACAAAATTTTAAATCAACCAACTAATACAGTCGAATATGTGGCGCACATAGTCGACTTCGATAAATAAGAACATTTTGAAATTCTTTCCTTCTAAAAATCTCACAGAGCACTAATTTTCAAAAATTGTACAAAGACTTTAGCATAGTCTAATCAATTAATGAAGGAGTCGACTTTACTGCAGCTTTGTCACACAGTTATAAGTTCACAAAAGTGCTTGTGGTTTTCATGCATTAAAACATGTGCAATGCATCCAGAAATGATGTAACAAGTACTAGCTCAATATGTATGCATTCACACAACAATACAACACATAAACATGTTCAACAGATATATCAAACATTCAGCATAAGAACATGTAACACAATAGCAACATATGTGTGTTATTAAGCAATGTGTTGTCATCATCAAAAATCAAAGCAGAGATCAAGATCTGAAACAATTCAATGAAAATGTTAGAATTACCAAAAGTCTCTGTAGAATACAAAATCACGTCTATATATAGATTTCTGTTAAACAGACGCTTCCAAAGTTGACTATGCTACTAATATAATCGACTAGTTATGACAGTAAAAACATTTAGTAGCAATCAGACCAACTAAATTGATTGCACATTTAATTCAGTTAACTAACAATTAATGCTTGGTCAAAGATGTAAAATATAGTCGTTATACTTCACAAGCATCAACAGAAATTCAAACCAAAAACAGACTAAGTCGAGTAGCTTGCGCATACAGTCGACTTTGTCACTTCAATGCAGTTTTGAAAATATTTCTTTGCAAAAAAAACTCACAACACTGTTTTAGAAAATCTGTGCAAAGTCACAAGTTTTAATCGACTTGCTTCATAATGAAGTCGACTTAAAACTTGCAGTTTTGCCACATAATATAAGTTCAACCAAAGTGCATGTGGTTTTCTTTTCTAAATCATATGTTATGCAATCATAGATGATATCTCATGTAGAATGCAATGAATATGTACACATAGACAAAATTAACACTTACATGTTCTCAAGAAATCATACACATGAAAGTAATAAACATGTAACACATATGAACATGTAACAATACATGTTGTTATTAATAATGTGTTGTCATCATAAAAAACCAGAAGCTACCTGAGAATGTAAGGTTTAGCTAAACCAGTGTTTCCCTTATCAACAATCTCAACAGTTTGGTAGTTGTAGATCATTTTTCTAGGTGGACTTGGGTTCAATTTATAACTTATAAGGATGAGGCTTTTAATGTCTTTTGCAAACTCTATAAAAGGATATAGACTGAAAAATATTTGAAAATCATGTCTATGTGAAGTGATCATGGAGGAAAATTTGAAAATGATCTTTTCGAAAACTTTTGCGAAAACTCTGGCTTTAAACATAATTTTTCAACTCCAAGAACTCCACAACAAAAAGGAGTTGTTGAGAGGAAAAACAGATTTCTGCAAGAAATGGCCAGAGCTATGTTAAATTCTTTCAATACTCCTAAAAATTTATGGGAAGAAGTAGTCAACACTGCCTGGTATATTCAAAATAAAGTTTACATCAGGCCAATCCTCAATAAAATACCCTATGAGCTATGGAAGGACAAAAGGCCAAATATTTCTTATTTTCATCCATTTGGTTGTCAATGTTTTATTCTTAATACCAAGGATAGTTTAGGCAAATTTGATTCTTGTAGTGAAGAAGGAATCATGCTTGGTTACTCGGAAACTTCAAGAGCATTTAGGGTTTACAATTCTAGAACCTTGAAGGTTGAAAAGCCATTCAATTAAAGTTTAACCATGAGCCTGACAAAAGTAAGTCAGAGTTAGAAGACTCCTCTAAATTCCAGGTAAATGATAGCATATCCAAGGAAGGAAATGCATCAGAAGAACTCAACCATGAAGTCGAGAACAAAGAGTCATTCAACAATACTAGTGAAGAAAGAAGGGAACCAAAAAGCTTACACTGTCTAATCATTAAGGATCATCCCTCAGAGTAAATTATCGAAAGTCTCACAAACGCGTAACGACAAGATCATATCACAATCCACAAATCACTACTCTCATCTCCCAGATTGAGCCATCTAATGTCAATCAGGCTCTTAAATACAATTCTTGGATTGAAGTTATGAAAGAAGAACTCGATCAATTCAAGAAAAAAAAAGTGTGGGAACTTGTTGAGTTACCCAAAGGAAAGCATGTAGTTGGAGCTAAATGGGTCTATCACAACAAGTTAGATGAACATAAAAATGTCATCAGAAACAAAGCCAGACTGGTTGCAAAAGGCTACTCTCAGCAGGAGCGAATTAACTACACAGAAACATATGCTACTGTGGCAAGATTAGAAGTCATTCGCATAAACTCATCATTCGTAGCGTTCGAAAAAATCAAGCTTTATCAGATGGACGTCAAGAGTGCATTCTTAAATGGCGAAATTAAGGAAGTGTACGTAATCCCCCGGGTTTGAGTGCAAACTTAATCCTACACACGTCTTCAAACTTAACAAAGCCTTATATGGACTAAAAAATCTCTTAGAGCTTGGTATGAAAGGTTAAGTCTCTTTCTTATAAGGAATGGTTTCATAAGAGGTCAAGTAGACAACACGCTATTGATGAAGAATGTCAATCAAAGCTTCTGATGAAAAGTTATGCCAAGACTTCTCGAAAATGATGCATGAAGAATTCGAGATAAGTATGATGTGCAAGCTAAATTCTTTATCAAACTACATCTCTTCGTTTGTGCTACAAAAAGAGTGAGAGTTTTGATCTTGAAGGATTTTGTGATGTTGATTTTGCTAGAGACAATGTTGAGCGAAAAAGCATAAGTGGAGGTTGCCACTTCGTTGGAGGAAATCTAGTATCATGGTTAAGCAAGAAGCAGAACATAATCTCACTATCAACTACTGAAGTTGAATATGTGTCGACTGCACATTGTTGCTCTCAACTACTATGGATCAGGAATCAACTCCAAGACTATAGTCACAAGCAAGGTATGATTCCTATCTTCTGTGATAATAATGTTGCAATTAGTTTGTCTAAAAATCCAACATTTCATTCACGCACTAAACATATTGAGGTCAAGCATCACTTCATACATGATCATGTTAACAAGAGTACTGTGGACTTATAACATGTAAACACAGAAGATCAATTTGCTAACATCTTCACTAAGCCATTACTTAAAGATAAACTTAACCGTCTAATAACCCTTATTGGTATGAGAAACATTGAATGAATCTTTGATTTTAATATGATAATTGTGTCATATAGGGTTCACATAAGAGTCCAGAGAATCAATCGTCTAGGACATATAGTCCAAAAGACGTCATTCTATTGCATCGTCTAAGAAAAATCGTCTATAAGACAAACTACATTCATACATTAGATGTGTCTACGTACTGAGCCCATGTCTAGAAGTTGTCTAGGATTTCCTAAGCCCAAACCCTCTCTCCTATCAGCCAAATCTTTTGCATGTCCATGAAGTCACTCTCTTATATGTCCAATCTCACTCTTCTCCTCAAAATTCTACAAACCTTTGAATTCGTCGCTTCCCATTCTTATCCACGGTTGACTAACACTCCTCTCAACATCTTCTCGGTATTCAAAGAGATATAAATCTCTTTAGAATCTTTCCGTACTCACCTCAATAAATGGATGAGACTGATCAATCGCCCATTACTCACTTTTTCTTCTATTTAAACGCGCTTCTCTTTTCATCTTCTCAACACATTCTCTCCAACCCTAATTCCTCTTTCATTGTCATGTCCTTTCCAAGTCCTGAGTCCCCCAATCCTCATCATTCCTAACCAATGAAACCCTCCTATAAAACCACTTGACCATCATCTTCATCTCATCCATTCACCAAAAACAAGATGTACATGATAATCCAACCTCCTTCCTTATTCCTATTCTCAAAATTTCCTACCTTTCGCACGTAGTTCTTCCGCTTTACCACCACCTCTCAAAACCTAACCTCCTCACCTTTAATTTCTTCTCAACCTATTTTCTCTAGATCCATCTGACCTTTCCACTTCTTGTTTCCATGGCTTTATCCATTTCCTCCTCCTTCTTATTTCTTCTCAATCTTCTTTTTCCCTCCACCTTTGTCCTCCTATCCTTTCAAGACCCTCTTCCTCTCCTTCCACTAGAACCATCATTGTCGGGCGATGAGGTTACTTCCCTCTTCTTTTGGTGTTTATCAAATAAGGGGGAGAATAGAGAAGGAGTAGACGCGTCAGCATCTAGGAGCATGTACTCAAGGGGAGTAGACAAGAAGTTAGGATAATATAAAACCAGTGGAGTTTCTTTAGATTCTAAGAGTTCATCTTAGGAGTCCATGTTTACATTCTTGTAATTTGTTTGTGAGTGTTTTGTTCTAATAAAATTTTTGAATGTTGTTTATTTATTTATTTACTGCCTCATCTATTTTTATGGTTATCTTATTTACAGCTTTATCTATTTATCTGTGTTAATAAAATATTCTTTCGACTGTCTTCATTAACAGCATGCAAAAGATAAAAACATAAAACTATAAAACACAAAAGACTTAAAAATAAAAGCTAAATGTAAAAAAAGATAGGCCAAGTTTCTCAACCAAGAGGAGGGATGAATTGGTTTCCCTTGTAAAAACAATTTCTTTCAAAATATTTTGATCTTTCTTGGAATGCAATCAATAAAGAATGAATAACAATGCAAGAGTAAAGGGAAAGAGAAATTCACACAATGATATATACTGGTTCGGCCAAGCCTACATCCAGTTCTTTCAATCAACCTTAGATTTAAAGGAAATCCACTATAATGATTGAGTTCTTACAAGCAAGATACAGAGACAACCTTCTCAATGTACTCTCCTCACAACTCCAAATCACTTATAGCATATACATCCAGAAAGAACAATCCTGTTTCTGTCAACCCTTAGAGATACCCCACTCTAAGTCACAAGAACTTCTTTAAGTCCTTCGTCTTGGCCAGCAGCAATAGGGAACCACAATCACTTGATTGTAAAATGAAAATCGATCTGGTACAGTACACCTTATTGTGCAAAAAATGATCAGTCAATGTAAGCTCGTCAAAGAATCTTGATGAAATTGTCCAACTGTATGAAGTCTTGATTCTCGAAGAGAGTATGATGCTCCTGTAATAAATCTCAACAATCAATGTCAGATATTAAAGTTATGAATCATTAAAGTTGTTGAAAACAGAAAGCAGTGCATCTATTTATAGATATATCAGTACAAACGCATTTTAATCTATTAGCTAAATAATGTAATCGGTTAAGCAAATCCTTCTATTTTACCATATTTACATTTCAGAGCATTTAACACATTAAGTAAAGCACATAATCGATTAAGCAATTAATACAAGTCATAGCATTTAAAAATATGACCGTTAAGATAGTTATGACTATTCTTGAAAAAGGTTTTCAAGCAATACGCATTTTAACTGATTAACATAATCAGTTAAATATCATACTGAAACAATTTTGTAAACTTTTTCATTCAGATCACATCAATGCACTCAATAAGCATATACAGGCATAACCACGAGTTTTACTCGATTATATTCATAATCTAATCGGATAAAACTTGTTGTTTTGCCACAATTAAACAAAACCATGTAATCGATTAATTCATACAGATATGTAATGTGCAAAGAATTTTCAACATAAATTCATTTGAAAGTAATGAATTCATGTCACGGATAGTTCAAGCACATATACAGATATAAACAACAAACAGTTTTGCCATGTGCAAGAAACTATAGACCATTTCTATTGTCATCATCAAAAACTCATATGTGAGATATGGGTTCATTTTTCCATAGCTCCCCCTATCAACACTAAACTAAAAGAATGAATACATCGTTTAAATTTGTATTTGCTAAACCTAAAAAAGGGGGAGATTGTTAACGACAAAATCGTCTATATGAAAAAATGATCTCATGCTTTGAAGTTTATTCAAATAACATTAAAACGGGTTAAAAGATCAGAAAGAAACCTAGGATATAGATGAATTTGTCTTTAACAAATATGTTTAGCTCGTGAATGCAACATAGGATTTTTAGACAAGTAGCATTATTATCATAGTAGATAGGGATCTTACTTTCAACATGGTTGTAATCTTGTAGTTGGTTTCTAATCCACAGTAGTTGTGAGCAACAATATGCAGCAGATATGTATTGAGCTTTAGTTGTTGACAACACAATTTTATTCTGATTCTTACTCAACCATGATATTAGGTTTCCTCCAATGAAGCGACACCCTCCACTTGAACTTTTTCGTTCAACCTTATCTTCAGCAAAATTGGCATCCTAGTATCCTTTAAGATTGAAGATCCCACTCGCTTTATAGCATAGTCTGAGATATGTTGTTCCTTTTAGATAACGAAATATGTGTTTGACAATAGATGGGTTTCTCTAGGATTTGACTGAAATCTCGCACAAAGACAGACATTGAACACTATGTCGGGTTTAGACGCGGTGAGATACAAAAGTGAACCTATAATTTGACAATACAGAGTGTTGTCCACTTTTGTTGAGCTTTCATCTTGCCTCAGCCTAATTATTGGAAGCATTAGAGTTTTCATCTCCTTGGCGTCATCCATGTTAAACTTTTTGAGCAATTCCTTGATATACTTTTTTTGGTGGATATAGATCGCGTCTTTTTCTTGCTTATTTATAGTCCAAGAAAGAACTTTAGCTTACCCATCATGCTCATTTCGAACTCTTCTTGCATCATGATTGAGCAGTCTTGGCATAATTTTTCATTAGTAGCACCGAAAACAATGGCATCAACATATATCTGAATGATAATGAAGTCTTGATTGACATTTTTCTTGAAGAGTGTGATGTCTACTTGACCTTTCGTGAAACCATTTTTTTATGAGGAAAAGACTTAACCGTTCATACCAAGCTTTGAGGGCTTGTTTTAAACCATATAACTTTTTGCTAAGTCTAAAGACATGTGTGGGATTCATTTGGAATTCAAAGCTAGGAGGTTGTTCCACGTACACTTTTTCCTTAATGTCACCATTTAAGAATGTACTCTTGACTTCCATTTGATATAGCTTGATTCCGTTGAATGCTAGAAATGATAAGAGAATGTGAATGGCTTCCAATCGTGCTACAAGAGGATAGGTTTCTGTGTAGTCGATTCCTTCTTGTTGAGAGTAGCCTTTCACAACTAGTATTTCCTTATTTCTGATGACATTTCCTTCTTCATCTAACTTGTTGTGATAACCTCATTTTTCTCTGACTACATGTTTTCCATGAGGTAACTCAACTAGCTCCCATACCTCATTTTTCTTGAATTGATAAAGTTCTTCTTTCATAGCTTCAACCCAAGAATTGTCTTCTAAAGCCTTATTGACTTTTAACGAATCAATTTGAGAGATGAGAGCAATGGTGAGGGGTTTATGATACGACCTTGTTCTCACATGTTCATTCAGATTTCCTATGATTATCTCTGAAGGATGGTCTTTGATGATTAGACGTTGTAGGTTGTTTGGTTCCCTTTTTTCTTTACTAGTATCGTTGATTGGGTCTTCATTTTGACTCTCAATTTGACCGTTGGGAAATTTTGAGGCATTTTCCTTCTTAGATAGATTATCATTTACCTGCATTTTGGAGAAGGAGTCGTCTAGCTCTGACTTACTTTGGTCAGGCTCATGGTTAAACTGCACATGAATGTCTTCCTCAACTTTTAAGGTTCTAGAGTTGTAGACTCTAAAAGCTATTGATGTTTCTTAGAAGTCAAGCATGATTACTTCATCACTTCTGGAGTCAAACTTTCCTAACTTATCCTTATTGTTCAGTATAAAGCATTGACAACCAAAAGGATTAAAATACGAAATGTTTGCCCTTTTGTCCTTCCGTAAATCATAAGGTGTTTTGTTGAGGATTGGCATAATGTAAACTCTATTTTGAATATAACAGGTAGTGTTAACTGCTTCTACCCATAAGTGTTTAGGAGAATTAAAAGCATTCAATATAGTTCTGGCCATCTCTTGTAGAGATATGTTTTCCTCTCAACAACTCCATTTTGTTGTGGAGTTCTTAGAGTTGAAAAGTTGTGCTTAAAAGATATTTTAACAAATGCTTAGAGCGGTGATGTTATTGAGAGAAATGGGATTTTATATTTTTGGGGTTATCTTAATATTATTTACGTTTATTATGTTAGAATGATTTTTTTTTAGTTGTATTCTTTTGATTCGATTTTTCATTTAATAACGTTTAAATGAATTATAACATTTTAAAAGTTCTTGGTATTGAAATGGTATTAAATTTTTTTTCATGATAAAAATGATTTGTACGGGACATCCTAATTGGGAAGTTACACCTATTGGCCCTAAGGCCCAATGACCAACTTACTTACGAAGCTAGCTGGTTGTTTTCTAAATCTTATGACACTGGAATGTCCTCAACAAGCATATGGAGATGCTGGTAGGTGGTACTCGATCTCTAATCTCCAACCTCGTGGTCCTTCTTGAAGTATCTAAAGGTTTTCGCATTGGTCGCAGGCTATTCAGTACCAAGTGTCTGGTAGCCGACACCATATGTATATAAGATGTGGGTCGTGATTACCAGAGTCGAGAAATCTTCGGTCATATCCAGTACATTTATCATAGATATTCCGCATTTTAAAATTTAATATAATGAATGATGATAAACAAGATTCATGACAATGACATTATATTATTATATTATACTAAATGAATTTTTTTTTTTATACAAATGTAGTGATATAGTTATATTTTCGATAATGAGTTAGAAAATAAAAATAAGTATACAAAATATATCAAAATAATATTCTACATGATAAAAATAAACAATAAATAAAATATAAAAAAAAAGTAAAAATAAGAAGATGTGTGTCTTAAAAACAATATGATACACCATTGAATGAAATCGCACAAAAGAAAACAAATATATAATTAAGAATATGATAAGATGAATAATCCCTTAGACATTTAAGAAACCCTAGAAACTCTAGATCAATGAGAGAGAACAAAGGAAGAAAGGAGATAGGCGTTTTGGGAGAAGAAGAGAGAGAGCGAAGGGAAACTCTTAATGTAAAGGAAGATTGATGGTGTTTTAAAGTTGTAGATAAAGCCTTATGATTGGCCAAGGTATGGGATAACTTACCTTTGTTTGTTTATGGTTGTATGCTATATGTGTTTTTGGTTATTTTGGATTGATAATCCTTGTTGATACATGTTTATATGATTACGATTATGATTATATGTTGCTATTGTTGGGCAAAGGTTTGGGTATGCATGGGCATAAGATTTATGTAATATTTGTGTTGGGTTTTCCCTATGAATGTTTGTATGGTTTGTTGGGTTATCCCAATGGAGGGTTTGATGCTAAAGGAGAACAAAGTTATGATGTTTGGGGGTTTCCATGCATATATATATTGTAAGTGTTGGGTTATTGGGATCCCTTCCTATATCGAGAATAGGCCAAATAATGTGGACCATTATGTCTCACTTTGTTTTACTGGAGATGGGTTAGATTATTAAGGCACATTAGAGTCATTTGAAGAAAGGGAAAAGCCAAGTGAGAGAGAAAGGATCAGAGAAGAAGTAATTTTCTCATAACATATAACCTGCATTAGTGTTTTCGTCATTATGAAGTCGTTCATCGTTGGATCGAGATGAGTTTCGATAGTGGGTTCCAGACGTTTACTTATTCATTTTGAGTTTTCTGGTAGTCAATCGGAGATCTAGTTTGGGAGAAAACAGCCTCACATCATCAACTTTATTTTGGAGAATTTCATAAAATTTGCACTGGTGTGTTCGTCGTTTTGAAGTCGTTCACCGTTGGATCGGGCTGATTTTTGGACACTGTGTTCCAGACGTATGGTTCTTCATTCTGACCGCTCTGATTGTTAATCAGAAGCCTATTTTGGGAGAGAAAAAGTCTCGCATTAGCAGCTCTGTTTTGGAGAATTTTCATCTTCTTGGGTCTCATTTGTAAGCATTCTTCTTAGTTAGTTTGGTTGATCGAAAACCCTACTTTTGTTTTTTTATCAGAAACTCTTTTGCACCCTATTATTCGGGGTATAACATGTCAATGATTGCGTCTGGATGATTCAAGCGATGTATTATATGTGTTTTAGTATGTTTACATGGCTATGTGATGCTTGAATGCATGTATGATGTGTTAACTGTGTTTCCACGTGATTGAGGGTTGATGTATCTATTTTTTAATGGTTGAATGATGTCCAAAATTTGTTTCGATTTAGCAGTGATACCATAGTGGTGGCAGTGATACCCTTAAAGTTATGGTCTCTCTTTCACCTGTGTGAGGCAGGAGAAAAGGATGGGTTATGAGGAGAGCGGTAATAGTTTTTTGTGATCATTGTTTAACTTAGTGAGAGAGTCACGGTGTGATGGTGGTTATGTTTCAAGTATGGTTTATTGGGGTTATACCTTTCCTCTTTCGAGGGGGTAGAAAGGTAGTCACCTTTCCTCTTGTGCGGGGGTAGAAAGGTAGTGACCTTTCCTCTTTCGACGAGGTAGAAAGGTGGATCTCTTCATCTTTAAAAGGCGGTGGAAGAGATGGGTCTCTTCGTCTATGATGAGCGATGGAAGAGACTGGGATTCGACTGTTGTTCTTTCCCTTTTCAAGGGGGTAGAAAGGCATCTTTCCTCTTGCGACAGGGTAGAAAGGTGGATCCATTCGTCTTTAAGTGGCGGTGGAAGATATGAGTCTCTTCATCCGGGGAGGGGCGGTGGAATGGACTGGGATTCAAGTGTTGCTCTTTTCTCTTGCGAGGGGGTAGAAAGGGATGAAGGTCTCGCCTGAAGACTCGTGTTGAGTTTAGTGCTGGGGTGAACAGTTGGGAACAAGGGAGATAGATCCAAAGATTCAGTGGATCACCATTAGAATCATATAGTTTTGATAAAAAGGAATGATACGATGAAGTATGGAAGTTGACATACATTTATAATGATGGTTGAATAGGCACGAGTTGCCTTAAATTGACAGATAGGTGCTTCCTTTTGCCTTGTGTGCATTGGAATAAGATGATCTGTAGGGGAGGCTACATATATCTTGTAGGGGATGTTACAGGTGGAGTATAGGAGCGACTACAGTTGGTGTTGTAGGGTACATGAGTGAGATGGACTATTTACACTATGGTATTGTGGTACGGTGATGCTCACTATGTATCTATGATGATGATCATGATACTTGAGATGCTCTAGGTTATGTTATCTTGATAGTGGTGTTACAATAATGGTTATAGTAAATAGTTAGCTTGGGTGCTAATGAGTGGATAGACTAAGGGTCTATGTGTGAGATGTTAGTGATGACATAAAGGATTAGAGATCAAGGATTGATGATCGAAGTTCAAGGATCGGGGATCGAGGATCGAGTAATTCATTATGATTGAATTGTTCATGTTAGAAGATTAGGAATCCTATTGTTATTACTACTATGTATGAGGTGTTTGATTATGGTTGATATAATTAGAATGTATGTATCTTGTTGTGTGTTTGATTATGGTTGGTGTAATCAGAAAGTATGTATCTTGTTGTGTGTTTAATTATGGTTGATATAATTGTTGGGAAACATGTAGGCTTTGTTTTAACACCAAGAGGGGGGGTGAATTGATGAGTTTTCAAAATCAAAGTCTTTTCGCAATCTTTGATTCAAAGTAGAAAACTATTCAAACTTTCTTGAATCGCAAGTTAAAGAAAACTTAGTGCAGCGGAAAATCAAAGTAGACTACGCAGATAATAAAGTTGACTGAATGTAAAAGTATAGGGATAGAGAATTCAAACGCATGTTTTTATATTGGTTCGGCCTCAATGCCTACATCAAGTGTCCTTCCAGTACCAGGAAGATAATGCACTATAATGGTCAAGGTTTTTACAACAAGGTGTTTATAGAAGACCTCCATGTCAAAAATATAAAACACCTCTTAAACCCTCTAACCAAAATATAGGCAAACCACAAAGCAAGACTTGCAGCAAGATATCCCCTCTCCTGCAATCTGCAACCCACTTTGAACAATCCTCAAAGTGTACCAAACTCCACGAGTCCAACCCCTATAGTCACAACAGGTAACAACAATCACATCAATCACCACGGATGCCAAACAAGTTCTTGATCAACCTAGAAACACCTCAATTATGCAGATCCTGATCAAGCAATATGCGCAACCCAGTTCTCCTTCAGAAACTCTTCCAAGAAAGACCACAATCGTCTTCTTGATGAGTTCTTGGAGCTCTAAAATCCTGAGAATCAATCTGAAACAGAATATGAAATTGTTAGTTTTCCAAAAGTTATCTGTAAACGATCAGGTCTCGTCTATTTATAGATTTCTATAAATCAGACGCTCCTACAGTCGATTGTGCTACTAATAAAGTCGACTGTATTATAACAGTTATAACAGTTAAGACATAATAGCAGCAATCCAGTCAAACCAATTAATTTCTTAGTCAATGTAGTTGACCAATATTCAATGCTCAACTAACTTTTAAAAATATAGTCGTTATAGTTCATGAGCATAACAGAATTTCAAAACAAGCAACTAATACAGTCGAATGTGTGGCGCACACAATCAACTTCGACACTGTAGTTCACTTTGAAATTCTTTTCAATGTAAAATCTCACATAGCATTGTTTCTGAAAATCTATGCATAGTCACGAGCTTAATTCGACTTCCCCCATAATGAAGTTGACTTACAGCTTGCAGATATGCAACACAATGTAAGTTCATAAATGTGCATGTGGTTTTCATCTTTCAAATCATGTGTAATGCAACCAGATATGATGTAACATATACAAGCTCAGTAAATATGCATTCACATATCATAAAACATGTTCAAAAATATATCAATCAATAAGCAATAGAACATGTAACACATCAACAATACATGTGTTATTAAAATGTGTTGTCATCATCAAAAACCAGGGTGATATAGATATTGTGTTGACAACAATCTCAACAATAATCAGTATGTATGTTTCTTGGTGTTATGATTGTTTTATCAGTAGCTTACCCCATACATGTTTGTGTTTATGTGTTTGTGAATGAAATTATCGACAATGATCATATAATGTGTTATACGTGAGCATATAATGTTACAAATGTTCCAGAGGCGTGATTGACTCGAGAGAGGATTTGGAATAACCTTGGGATTCATTCAAAGCTATTTTGTTTTACAAGTTAAGACAATATAATTGGAGTATTTCCTTCCTTATTTTATTACTCGAAATAATGTAATGGGATAAGGTTTTCTTTAAGTACGTTTTCGCGCTATGATAAAATTTGAATTTTATTGATTTTTAATAGCCCGTGACATTCCAGAAATCAGGATGCTAGAAAAACAAATATAGTTTTTCAAATGAAACAAAAATTAAGAATAACATAATAAAGAAGATAATTTTTTTTATATTACCTATTAAATGAATGGTTTGTGCTATTGAGCACTTAAATAAAGAGTTAAACATTCTTATTGTAAGATTCGGGAAGATAAGAATTTTAAAAATAAAATAGTTCTGAGACTTTGGGTTTTTGTTTGGAAATTAGTGTTCTTGAGTGTATAATTTTGTTAAAACATAATTTTTATGTTATTTCTTTATTTTTATACTTTTGCTTAGGGGTAAAAGGGACTTTTATCTTTATTTAATTGATGTAGAAATTAATTAAGGGGTGGTTCGGTGTTTAAAAACCCTAGAAACTCTAAATCAAAGATAGAAAACAAAGGGAAAAAGGAGATTGGCGTTTTGGGAGAAGAACAGAGAGAGCTACAAGAAGCTCTTAATATAAAGGAAGATTGGTGGTGTTTTGGGGTTGTAGATAAAGTCTTATGATTGGACAAGGTATAGGGAAGCTTACCTTTGTTTGTTTATGGTTGTATGTCATATGTGTTCTTGATTATCTTGATTGGTAATCCTTATTTTGATACATGTGTGTATTATTATGATTACCTATGGTTATTGTTGGGTAAGAGTTTGTGTATAAATCACTAGCGGAAAAACGTTGTTTAACGTCGGTTATTTTGGGTTTTTAACGTCTTCTTCAACCCCGACGTCAATACTGGTGACGTTAATGGGACGTCGAAAATCCATATAACAGACGTCTATACAGACGTCGGTTAGTGCCATGTCCGACGTCACTAAACGTCAGTGCAGGCCTAACCCGACGTCTAAAGGCAACATATAGACGTCGGAGTAAGCATTAACCGACATCTAAGAGCACATAAAGACTTCGAACATGTCATTAACCGCCTTCTAATGTCACTATAGACGTCGGTGTATGCATTAACCGCCTTCTAATGTCACTATAGACGTCTAACATAGTCGTTGTGTCTTAGTGCAGTTTTGTTCCTGTCTTTGGATAGCCAGTAGCACACTCTGTCTTTTGAATTTCTCATGACATTTCAACCCAAAACCAAACCTGGGTTCTTGCTTAGTTCTATTTTCAACCGCAAGAGGGAAAAATTACGGTGAAACGATAACTAGGCAACGACCCAGGGTCGTTTTTGGGTCGAAACGCCACAACAAATCCAAAAGACGCCGTTTTTTCTGGGAGGCAGCTAGCAAAGGAAGAATTTGGTACTACGTTACCCCAAGAGAGGAACAAAACTACACTAAAACACAACACAAGGAAAACAAATTTTAATCAGTTGAACTAGAAGACTAATATAATCGGACTGAACAAAGTTTAAACGGTTTAAATAAAAAAACATGCACCTGGAATGCAATGTCGTAAAAGAGAAAAAAGGAGAGGAGAAGATGATGATGTTATCAGAAGTTGGAATGCAATGGCGCAAGAGAGAAAAAGGAGAGGAGGAAGACGACAATGTTATCAGAAACTGGAATGCAATGTCGCGAAACTACTAGTCTGTTTAACAAGAAATGAGGTGTCGGTTGCTACAAAACCCGATGTCTATAGTTAGCTAGACGTCGGTTATATCACTAATATGACGTCCAAGATAACTTTTAATCTGCCTATTAGACGTTGGACACACGGGGCCCCGACGTCTACGGCGCTGATCGGATTGACATTTCATTTCCTGTCAGGGACGTAGACGACGGTTGTCCTGGGGCGCCGACGTCTATAACATTTTAGACGTCGGCGCCCTAGTACCAGAAGTCGAAGTGCCTGCGAGTTTGGTGAATAGCATTAATTACAGGCGCATAGACGTCGGTCACCTGGAATTCCGACGTCTATATTGCAGAAATTGACTGTCTTCCGCCTTCCGGACAGGCCCATTGGCGTCAAGTTAAGGGAGCAAAGACGTCTTTAACGTTATAGACGTCGGGTTTTGACTATGGGACGTTTAAGCGTCTGGGAATCAGGTGAAGAGCATTAATTGCAGCCAGATAGACGTCAGCCCCTCATCACAACCGACGTCAATGGGGTAGAAAAGACTGTCTTCTCGCCTACCTCAGGCCCTTGGACGTCGGTTTAGGACAGAGGAGACGTCTACTATATCATAGACGTCGTTTGCCCTAATAACCGACGTTGTGTTTACCAACTTATTTACAGTAATGCCACCGTCAATTAGTATACGTCGGGCTACCCTCGAACCGACGTCTTTTGGGTGACGTTAAACAGCATTTTTGCACTAGTGAATGGGCATAGGGTTTATGTAATATTTTCTGATGAGTTTTCCCTATGAATTTATTATGTATGTTTTGTTGGGTTATCCCAATAAAGGGTTTAATGCTAAGGGAGAACAAAGTTATGATGCTTGGGGGTTTCTATGCAAATATATGTTGTAAGTGTTGAGTTATTGGACTCCCTTCCTATGTGGAGAAAAGACCAAATAATGTGGACCATTATGTCTCACTTTGTTTTAGTGGAGATGGGTCAAATTAGTAGGGCATATTAGAGTCATTTGAAGAGAGGGAAAAGCCAAGTGAGACAGAAAGCAAGAGAAGATGTCATTCCCACATAACATAAAACCCGCAGTGGTGTTTTCTTCATTGTGAAGTCATTCACTATTGGATCGAGATGATTTTTGGATAGTGGGTTCCAAACATATGGTTCTTCATTTTGACTGTTCGGATCGACAATCAGAGGTCTAGTTTGGGAGAAACCATCCTCGCATCAGCACCTTTGTTTTGGAGAATTTCATAAAATCTACATTGGTGTTTTCATCGTTGTGAAGTCGTTCACCATTGGATCACGCTGATGTTTGGACAGTGTGTTCTAGACGAATGGTTCCTCATTTTGACTGTTCGGATCGTTAATAGGAGGTCTAGTTTGGGAGAAAACAGCCTTGCATCAGGAGCTCTGTTTTGGAGAATTTTCATCTCTTTGGTTCTCATTTGTAAGCATTATACTTAGTTAGTTTGGCTTATGGAAAACCCTATTTGGTGTTTTTATCAGAGACTCTTTGGATCTGGATGATTCAAGTGATGTATTATATGGTTTTTAGTATGTTTAGATGGGTATGTGATGCTTAAATGAATGTATGATGTGCTAACTATGTTTCCATGTGATCTAGGATTGTTGTATATATGTTTGAATGCTTGAATCATGTCCATGATGTGTTTCGATTCGGCAATAATCGATTATCATTAGTTATAATCGATTATCTGTGTGTTGGTTCTGAGTGTGGTTTCAGGAATAATTGATTATCTGGGATGATAATCGATTATCTCTTCCTGCGTGATGTTTCTGAGTAAATTTCACTAAGATAATTGATTATCACTCTTAAGTTATAATCGATTATAACACTGCATTTTGGTTAAAAATGGTGAATTTGTTGAAGAATGGACGTGGACCAAGCCTGTGGAGTTGTGGAAGAGTTTTAGGTTAGTAGTTATGTTTAGGGTCAATTTGACTTGTAGTTGAGAGTGGAGCATGAGTGAGTGTTGGGATGTACCTGAGTATGTGATTGATGACCATGAGAGTGGAGAATAAGACTACTTGTTGTACCTCGTAAATCTTGGTTCTATTTGTAGATAGGTGCTTTATTTTCCTTGTGTGCATTGGAAAGAGATGATCTGTAGATGAGGCTATAGATTTCCTGTAGGAGAGGCTACAGGTGGGCAATAAGAACGAATACAGTCAGTGAGGTAGGGTACAAGAGTGAGATGGACTCTTTCCACTATGGTATTATGGTACGGTGATGCTCATGGTGATGTTCATGATTGGGATAGTCGTGATGGTGGTGTATCTATCATGATGATCATGGTACTTGAGATGCTCCAAGTTATGTTATGTTGATAGTGGTGTTACTATAATGGTTATAGTAAGTAGTTAGCTTGGGTGTTAATGAGTGGATAGACCAAAGGTCTATGTGTGAGATGTTAGTGATATCAAGGGTTAAATATTAAAGATCGACGATCGAAGTTCAAGAAACGGGGATCGAGGATCGAGTAATTCATTATAATTGAATTGTTTATGTTAGAGGACTGAGAATCATATTGTTATTACTACTATGTATGAGATGCTTGATTATGGTTGATATAATCAAAAGGTATGTATCTAGTTGCGTGTTTGATTATGGTTGGTATAATCCAAAGAAATGTATTTTGTTGTGTGTTTGATTATGGTTGATAT
The DNA here is from genome assembly GCA_027742785.1 of Vigna reflexopilosa. NCBI lineage: Eukaryota > Viridiplantae > Streptophyta > Magnoliopsida > Fabales > Fabaceae > Vigna > Vigna reflexopilosa. Next base: position 13,062,159 of record CM050926.1, read on the forward strand.
GATCAGTATGGATGTATCTTGTTGCTATAATTTTTTTATCGATAGCTTACCCCTACATGGCTGTGTTGTGTGTTTGTGAATGAAATTATCAACGATGATCATATAATGTGTTATACGTAAGGAGATAATGTTGCATACGTTTCAGAGGCATGAGGATGGGGAATAACTTTGGAATTTATTTAAAACTATTTTGTTTTACAAGTTAAGACAATATAATTGGAGTATTTCCTTCGTTATTTTATTACTTGAAATAATGTAATTGTTCTTTAAATACGTTTTTGCACTATAATAAATTTTGAATTTTACCGATTTTTAATAATCCGTAATATCTCAAAAATTGGGATATTACACTAATATTAAAAAAATGATAAATGAAAATATTAAAAAAAATATATTCAAATATAAGACATAAAAAATATTTAATTTACATATAATTGTTATAAAAGAGAAAATTATTTAATATTGATTTCATAATGTCAAATAATTAGAAAAGAAAACAAATTACAATAAAAAATTTATTAATATATATATATATATATATATATATATATATATATAATTGAGTATTTTAATAATTTAAACAAATACATAACAATGAAAAATAGACAAATATTATGATGGAAGCATGACGACAAATATGTACATATCTATTCTTATCTCTATCTTATGTCTAATTAAAAAAAAGTTAAACATTCCTCTTATTTATATTCATATCTATTAATATGGAGATTTTCCCTTATAAAATCGGATTCAAACAATACCCACAAAAACCAAAAGACAAATTTATTTGTGATTTATATTCCACACCAAAATTTAGCTATCTCCATCATACTCTATGACATGAATAACTTGGAAATGATTGTTTGATTAAAATATTCCATAATTAGATCATACTACCCTAATAAATATAGTTGTAGTGTCTTTCATCCATTATTTTATGTACTAGCGAAATTCTAATTATGATTTTTAATCTATGTCAATAAATCAATGATTATTTTATAATACTTGCTCCTTTTTTACGTATTTTAAGGCTATTTTGTATACAATATTTATGAACAGAATAAATTTTGTAGATTTTAATGAAATAGTTATGAATTTTTTTTATTTCATGTCTTTTATTTTTTCTATTACAAAAACATACATAAATATTAGATAAAAAAATAAGGCCATAACCGATAAAAAAAAAAGTAACTAACACAGTCTTGAATTTTAAAAATACAGTTAAATTAAAAAAAATAAAATTTAACACTTCAAAAGAAATATAGAGACTGTCATTATTCTTTTAGATAATATCTGTCACACTCCATTAATTTCCCTCCTTAGTGGAAAACAAGTGTCATGTTTTGGAGTTCTCCCATGATAGTTAGTGGGAGACAAAGTGGCAGCCGCATTTAATTCCCCGCCATCGTGAACCGTGTGGCGGCAGAGAGGGTGAGTTTCTAGAAAATGGAAGACAAGTGGCAGACAGAGAGTGGACCGAACGATTTTAGTGGTGATGATATTTAAAGTTGAAATTCAAAAATGGTACCACTTTCTGGAATCGAAGGGTCATTAGGACCGTTTGGTTTCCCTTAAACACGACCGATCTAAATTGTATTCCATTTGTAGGAGTCAGTTTAAGACCGATCGGTCTTACACTACTGTATGGAAACCTAAATACCTCATTTGATTAGTCATTCAAAACGAATCCCCTATTTTAGAACGTTCGGTCTCATACCGAATGATCAATAACTCAAGGTACTCGGTCATAGACTAAGTACTCAGTTTTATATTAATCCATTTCTTTGAATAAAGCGTTCGGTTTTTACATGCTATAGTTATAACTAAGTACTTGGTCTTGAAGAGTACTCGGCCGTTAGAGGTGCTCGGTCTTGAAGAGTACTCGGCCCTGGAACAGTACTCGGTTTTGAAGAGTACTCGGCCTTGAGAAGTGCTCGGTCATATACTAGCCTTCGGCTAACAAAGTGTTCGGTCTTAGACTAACACTTAACTTATGAAGCATTCGGTTTCAGATTCTATTACTTATTGGAAGTACGTTCGGTCATACACTGAGCGTTCGGCCTTACACATTAATAATATTTCTTGAAAGTACTCGGTTTTAAAATTAATATTTCTCACTTTAAAGAGTGCTCGGTCTTATACTGACACTTAACTTACCCAAGGAGTGTTCGGTCAGATACTGACACCCACTTTCTTGAAGAGAACTTTTGTTATTCTAAAGCATTCGGCTCAAATTATAAAACGCTCGGTATTCTTCTCAATTCGACCGTTCGGTCACTTTCGAATTTTCTTTGATGCTTGGTTTTCTTATCCTTGCTCGGTAAATTATTTGATTTCTTATGATTTTAAGAGTATTCCAGGGAGGAATAAATCATGAATTGGAAATTTATTTGGTAAAGTATGACTATGGTCAGACTCAGGTTCTGCTCTATCCTGATATTCCGTGAGTACGCCTTCTCAGGCATAGAAGGGTAATTCATGCGTGGGAATGGCAGGAGGTCCTTTACCCTCAGGGTATTTCTATTCCGAGGTGGTTCCACTGGACTAACCTCGGGTGGCGGTCTGTTGAGTGTATCCCAACCAGGTCCACTCGGGTGTAGAGAGCAGCGAGCTACATGGTTCATACCGTCCGAACAGTGTCTTGAGAGATTTAATTATAATGATGTTATCGTTCGGTTTCTATATGGATGTATTTGACTTCTGATTTATGGATTGAAATATTGATGTGCGTGACTTATGTGTACGTTTTAAAAGTATATTGAAAATTATTAATTAAATTTACATAAGCTTACCCTTATTTTCCTGTTTTATCCATGTGTCGTTCGGTTTTAACCGTTCGGTTGTTCTCTTCAATGCAATGATCATCCTTTGGGGTTTGAGCAGAGGGCGATCACGAAGATACCTTGGAGGATGCTCTGCAGGCCGAGCTACCTATAGATGCTATGTCGGAGAACTGTGCAGGATCGTCCGGTCCTTAGACTAGATTTTGCTTTCACTTAGTATAGATACCCCCTTTTTTGTAATACCGTGCGGTCAAGTAGTGGACCAAGACCGTTCGGTCTAATTCTGTAAATTGTATCAAACTTCTACGCTGTGTACAGTTTATTTTTTTTATGATATCTCCCGTTCTCTTCTCTTTATTTGCCCCTTTTTATACTGTTCTTTATTATTATTCATGTTAACTCCTTAAATAAATTATAGCTCTTGTTATATATTTATTGGGATGTTACATTAATGGTATAAGAGCAGTTTTATTCCTTAGAATGCCTGTAGGTTATGAGTATGTCTTGCTTGTGCTGTATACTCACATGATCGGTTAGATTTTCTAATCTCTTGTTGTGAACTCATGGACCTTTCTTCTTGTTGAAAACAGAAGATGGCTCCAAGACCTCCTCCTCAACCTGCCGATCGGGATTCTACGACCAACAACAACAGCATGTTGGAGCAAGTCACAGTCGTCCTCCAACAGTAGAATGCCTCTCTAACGCAGCAGAACACGATCGCTCTGCAAAGCTTAGAAGTCGCTCGGGCATCAGCCGAGAACACCCAACGGCAGATGATGCAAATGATGAGGACTGGTACGCAGTCTGGCGGACCGTCCGGTTCCACATTAAACAACCAGGACGAGTGGAGCTTGGAGAATTTCCTACAGCACCGTCCGGCCAAGTTTGACGGAAAGTGTAGTGCTGACGAGGCCGACCATTGGCTAAAAGACATGGAGAGGATTTACAACGCCAAGAGATGTTCGAACGAGAACAGATTGGCCTACACCGAGTACCAGTTGACCGGTGAGGCCAGTCATTGGTGGGGTGCGATGAGAATGATGTTAGAGGACGAACACGCTCCTATCACATGGGAAGTGTTCAAGAACAAGTTTTATGGAGAGTACTTCCCGGATAGCGTCCGGTTCGCCAAGGAAGTGGATTTCCTCCAGCTGGTGCAAGAAGGAATCACCGTATCAGAATACACCGACCGGTTCAAGTTGGTGGAAGAGCCCCACAAAGGAGTGGTGGAAGGGCCCAGGCTGTGGGTCGAGTATATGCGTTGACGGGAGTGGAGGCAGTAAGTTCAGGTAACCTTATCGTCAGTACTTGCTTGCTGTTTGGTGTTCCTTGCTGTGTGTTGTATGACTCGGGGGCAACACATTCCTTCATTTCAAAGGCATGTGTTGAAAAGTTGGGTTTAGCCGAGAGTGAGATGCAACTGGATTTGGTGGTGTCAACCCCGACAGCTGGTGAGGTTAGGGCATGTACTGTTTGCATTAGATGTCCTATTGAGGTAGAAGGGTACAAATTTAAGGTAAACCTCATCTGCTTGCCTCTTCAAGGCTTGAAAGTAATTTTAGGGATGGATTGGTTGACCACCAATCACATTCTTATTGATTGTGGAAAGAAGAAGTTGATTTTCCCAAGAGAAGAAGAGAAGTTAACCTTGTCGCTCGGGCAAATCCGAGAGGATCTTCTTGAAGGTGCCATGTGTTTCTTAATACTGACGCACATGGACGTGAGTGAAGAAAGCCGCTCGGTAGGAAACCGTTCGGTCATTGAAGACTTCCTGGACGTTTTTTCAGATGAAGTGCCCGGTCTTCCTCCCCCAAGAGAGATTGAATTCTCTATTGATTTAATATCAGGAGCAGGACCGATATCCATAGCTCCTTACCGAATGGCGCCGGCTGAATTGGCCGAACTCAAGAAGTAGATTGAAGACCTATTGGAGAAGAAGTTCATCCGGCCAAGTGCATCGCCTTGGGGAGCTCCTGTTTTATTGGTCAAGAAGAAGGACGAAAGCTCTCAGCTTTGCATTGACTATAGGCAACTAAACAAACTGACCATCAAGAATAAATACCCATTGCCGAGAATAGACAACTTGTTGGATCAGCTTTATGGGGCAACGGTCTTCTCCAAGATAGACCTGACGTCAGGATATCATCAGATTTTGGTCAAGGAAGGAGACGTCCAAAAGACCGCCTTTCGGTCTCGGTATGGTCATTACGAGTATGTAGTAATTTCGTTCGGTGTTACTAATGCTTCAGCCATTTTCATGGATTACATGAACCGAATCTTTAGACCCTTCCTGGACAAGTTCGTGGTTGTTTTCATTGATGATATCCTTGTTTACTCCAAGAGTAGAGAGGAGCATGAAGAGCACTTGAGGATAGTACTCGGTGTACTAAGAGAGAAGCAACTTTATGCCAAACTATCCAAGTGTGAATTCTGGATGGAGAAAGTACAATTTCTGGGTCATGTGATCTCGGCCGAAGGAATTGCTGTGGATCTTGGCAAGGTCCAAGCGGTTTTGCAATGGGATATACCCCATTCGGTCACGGACGTAACGAGTTTTGTTGGGTTGGCTGGCTACTATAGACGGTTCATTGAAGGATTCTCTAAGATAGTAGCACCGTTGACCCAATTGACCAGAAAGGACCAACCGTTCCTCTGGACCGATCGGTGTGAGTTGAGCTTCCAGGAATTGAAGCAGAAGCTAACAAGCGCCCCAGTGCTAGTGATTCCGGACGTCAGTCGACCGTTCGAAGTTTTTTGTGATGCTTCCTATCAAGGACTAGGTTGTGTGTTGATGTAGGAAGGAAAGGTAGTGGCCTATGCCTCTCGGCAACTGAAGGTGCACGAGAAGACTTACCCAATCTAGAGTTGGCGGCAGTGGTGTTTGCCCTAAAGATTTGGAGGCATTACCTTTATGGTGCTCGGTTTCAGGTGTTCAGCGACCATAAGAGCCTCAAGTATTTATTTGAGCAAAAAGAACTGAACATGAGGCAGAGAAGGTGGATGGAGTTCTTGAAAGACTATGATTTTGAGCTCCAATACCATCCTGGAAAAGCCAATGTTGTTGTTGACGCCCTAAGTAGGAAGACCGTCCACATCTCAAGTATGATGGTCCAAGAGCTGAACTTGGTTGAGAGCTTTAGGGACTTAAAGTTACAGTGGCAGCTGGAACCGAACGGTATCAAGTGTTGCAGTATGTGGTTTTCAATTAATTTATTTGATCGTATTAAGAGGGAATAAGCAACTGATGAGCAATTGCAAAAGATGAGAGGACTGATCGGTTCCCAGCAAGAAAAGAATTTCAATACAGGGACGGATGGTCTCCTAAGGTACAGAGGTAGGACGTGCGTCCCCTTTAGTGGAGAATTGAAGAGATTGATTCTTGAGGAAGCACATCAAAGTCGTTTTAGCATACATCCCGGTATGACTAAAATGTACCAATACCTCAAACAATCATTTTGGTGGCCTGCAATGAAGAACGATGTCGCTCAGTTTGTATCCTCATGTTTGACTTGCCAAAAAGTTAAGGCGGAACATAAAAAACCAAGCGGTCAGCTACAACAGTTGGAGATTCCCGAATGGAAGTGGGACAGCATAACCATGGATTTCGTGACCCACTTGCCCCGAACGGTCAGAAACCATGATGCTATATGGGTCATAGTCAATCGGTTCACAAAGAGCGCTCATTTCCTCGCTATCAACTTGAAGATGTCCATGTCAAAGCTGGCACAGCTATACGTCAAGGAGATCGTTCAGTTACATGGAGTGTCGTCCAACATCATCTCAGACCGAGACCCCAGGTTCACCTCTCGGTTCTGGCAAGCATTGCAACAGGAGATGGGAAGCAAATTACAAATGAGCTCAGCCTATCACCCTCAGACGGACAGCCAATCTGAGAGAACCATCCAAACTCTGGAAGACTTATTAAGGACGAGTGTCCTGGACCATTTAGGAGTTTGGGATGAAGTACTACCATTAGCCGAATTCACCTACAACAATAGTTTCCAGTCCAACATTGGTATGGCCCCTTTTGAAGCTCTCTATGAGAGAAGATGCAGAACGCCCTTGTGTTGGTTCCAAGACGGAGAAGCGATTCTTACCGGACCAGAAATCATCCAACAGACGACCGAGAAAGTGAGGCAGATCCAAGAAAGACTCAAAACAACTCAAAGCCGACAAAAATCGTATGCCGATAAAAGAAGAAGGTCGTTAGAGTTCCCTGAAGGAGAACATGTGTTCCTCAAGCTCAACCGAACGGCTGGGGTTGGGAGAGCCGTTCGACCAAAGAAGTTGTCTCCCAGTTTCCTCGGTCCGTATCAGATCTTAAGGCGTATAGGACCGGTCGCGTACGAGTTAGCGTTGCCACCTTTGTTGTCCAACCTTCATCCGATCTTCCACATCTCTCAACTCAGGAAGTATATAGCCGATAGGTCTCACGTGCTGGAAGCTAACAACGGTCGTATCAAAGGAGACTGTTCGGTCGAACTGCAACCGGTCAAAGTTGATGAAGTAACGACCAAGAGGCCGAACAGAAAAGCTACTACTCTTGTCAAGGTCATCTGGGATGACTGAACAGGCGACTCTACCTGGGAACAAAAAGAAGTCATGAAGGAGTCTTATCCTCACCTATTCTCGGGTAAGTCCTAATTTTCGAGGACGAATATTTTATTTGTTGGGGGGATTGTCACACCCCATTAATTCCCCTCTTTAGTGGGAAACAGGTGTCACGTTTTGGAGTTCTCCCATGATAGTGGGAGACAAAGTGGCACCCGCATTTAATTCCCCGCCATTGTGAACCTTGTGGCGGTAGAGAGAGGGTGAGTTTCTAGAAAATGGAAGACAAGTGGCAGGCAGAGAGTGGACCGAACGATTTTAGTGGTGACGGTATTTAAAGTTGAAATTCGAAAATGGTACCACTTTCTGCATGCAAACTCTTCGTCTTCAACCTCCAGAAACACCATTTTCTCCTCCTTCTCTCTAGAACCTCCAAACTTCTCTCTAGATTTCTAACCACTTCTTCCCCTTCGATCATCAACCTCCTTCCAGATTAATTGATCCCAGTGTCAAGCTCTAAAGTTTGCACCGATCAGAATTTCGTTTGGACAACTTTGAATTTTTGAAGACTTAGAAACTTAGGTGGGATTATAAGGTAAGGGAAGGTTATAAATTTAATTATGAGTATTTTATTTTAATGATTTTATGAGTACATGTTTTTGTTGAATGTATGTTCTTGCTATTGAGAATTTGTATGTTTAATCTTTGGTATGAAATTAGTTTATAAAGTTATGTAACTTAGTGATAATACTGATTCTGGAATCGAAGGGTCATTAAGACCGTTCAGTTTCCCTTAAACACGACCGATCTAAATTGTATTCCATTTGTAGGAGTCAGTTTAAGACCGATCGGTCTTACACTACTGTATGGAAACCTAAATACCTCGTTTGATTAGTCATTCAAAACGAATCCCCTATTTTAGAACGTTCGGTCTCATACCGAATGATCAATAACTCAAGGTACTCGGTCATAGGCTAAGTACTCGGTTTTATATTAATCCATTTCTTTGAATAAAGCGTTCGGTTTTTACACGCTATAGTTATAACTAAGTACTCGGTCTTGAAGAGTACTCGGCCATTAGAGGTGCTCGGTCTTGAAGAGTACTTGATCCTGGAAGAGTACTCGGTTTTGAAGAGTACTCGGCCTTGAGAAGTGCTCGGTCATATACTAGCCTTCGGCTAACAAAGTGTTCGGTCTTAGACTAACACTTAACTTATGAAGCTTTCGGTTTCAGATTCTATTACTTATTGGAAGTACGTTCGGTCATACACTGAGCGTTCGGCCTTACACATTAATAATATTTCTTGAAAGTACTTGGTTTTAAAATTAATAGTTCTCACTTTAAAGATTGCTCGGTCTTATACTGACACTTAACTTACCCAAGGAGTGTTCGGTCGGATACTGACACCCACTTTCTTGAAGAGAACTTTTGTTATTCTAAAGCATTCGGCTCAAATTATAAAACGCTCGGTATTCTTCTTCATTCGACCGTTCAGTCACTTTCGAATTTTCTTTGATGCTTGGTTTTCTTATCCTTGCTCGGTAAATTATTTGATTTCTTATGATTTTAAGAGTATTCCAGGGAGGAATATATCATGAATTGGAAATTTATTTGGTAAAGTATGACTATGGTCAGATTCAGGTTCTGCTCTATCCTGATACTCCGTGAGTACGCCTTCTCAGGTAGAGAAGGGTAATTCATGCGTGGGAATGGCAGGAGGTCCTTTACCCTCAGGGTATTTCTATACCGAGGTGGTTCCACTGGACTATCCTCGGGTGGTAGTCTGTTGAGTGTATCCCAGCCAGGTCCACCCGGGTGCAAAGAGCGGCGAGCTACATGATTCATACCGTCCGGACAGTGTCTTGAGAGATTTAATTATAATGATGTTATCGTTCGGTTTCTATATGGATGTATTTGACTTCTGATTTATGGATTGAAATATTGATGTGCGTGACTTATGTGTACGTTTTAAAAGTATATTGAAAATGATTAATTAAATTTACATAAGCTTACCCTTATTTTCCTATTTTATCCATGTGTCGTTCGGTCTTAACCGTTCGGTTGTTCTCTTCAATGCAATGATCATCCTTTGGGGTGTGAGCAGAGTGCGATCACGAAGATACCTTGGAGGATGCTCTGCAGGTCGAGCTACCTATAGACGCTATGCCGGAGAACTGTGCAGGACCATCCGGTCCTTAGACTAGTTTTTGTTTTCCCTTAGTATAGATACCCCTTTTTGTAATACCGTGCGGTCAAGTAGTGAACCAAGACCGTTCGATCTAATTCTGTAAATTGTATCGAACTTCTACTCTGTGTACAGTTTATTTTTGTTATGATATCTCGCATTCTCTTCTCTTTATTTGCTTATTTTTTTACTGTTTTTTATTATTATTCATGTTAACTCCTTAAATAAATTATAACTCTTATATATTTATTGGAATATTACAATATCAGTAATGTAATGAGTGAAAACATAAAATCATTTTAATAAAAAAAAAAAACTAATATAATAAACAAATATTTTTATTATTGGCACATTCCAAGCCAATGGCATTAAAAAAGGAAAAAGAAACCTTTAAACTTTAAAGGTAACTAGAAACAAAATGAAGCATAAACAGAGTCATGGATCCTCACACTCCATTTGATCATACACCACACCTAACTGCTCAGGCAGCCTTTCCCTGCGGTGGCGGCAGCTTTTTGGAAGTGTTGGCCGGAGAACGGGTTCTGACGGAATTCTTCTCTTCCTTTTTGTGGTTGGTGGGAGTGGTTTTGTTTTCTCCACCATCAGCACCAACTTCTTTCAGGTCAAAGAAGTTGGTGAGGTCGTCGGCGCCAGTGAAAATCTCCGGTGGCAAGACCTGGGAAGCTTGCCGGCGGTGACGAGACATAGTGGTGGAGAGAGAGAGAGTGAGAGAGAGAGAAGCACAAAAAGTGAAGGTGGGAAGTGAAAATGGAGAATGAAGGAAAGAAAGAGTTTTGAAGTGATTTATGGAAGTGGGTTTTCTATGGAACCGCTGTTTTACATGCCCACGCGCTTCCTGTCACATGGCCATTGAATCTGGAAACCTTTTTTTTTCATGGATTATAGTTTAGAAAAATATTTTTAATTATATGTTACAATTAATTTATATATTCTTAAAATATGCAATAACACACTGATTTTAATTTATAAAAAAATATTTTTTTCTTATTTATTCATTTAAAAGTATTGATATACTAAATCATTCATCAGAATCTGGTCTCATCAAATGCAGTACTAACTTTTTTAATGTCATTTAATAATAAATTGAATTAAACTTATATGTGATGGTAAAATTATTAATATATTCAATTAAACTTATATGTGATGGTAAAATTATTAATATAAACTATCGTTGTTTTAATATTTAATTAATTCAAAATATGAAGAGTATAACAAAATCTTTCACGAGCATTTAATTCTATTTTCAGCTTTTTAAGTTATAAAATGATCATGTGTTTTTAAATTGTTTTTGTTTTTGCATATTTGTTCTCAAAATAATTACGAAAAATATTTATCCCTTTTCTGTACAAATATCCGTTATAGTTTTGTAATTAAAATAGAAAATCAGAAAAGAAAAACACAGAAAACAAAACTAATGAATATCTCTTTATAATATTAGCTTTTATATAGCCAGTATATATGTTATTTTTCAAATAAGAAAACTAAAAAGGTTTAATATTTTGAAAATATTAAATCATTTAATATTTATCACACAAAACTAATGCAATAATTATAAAAGTAAAAAAAAATTAAAATTATTTTATTATTATTATTATTATTAACCGGAAAGAGAAACACATTTGAGTGAGTTTGTCCATTTTGTGGTCTAGTCTTCGTTGAACCACCAAACTTTACCAAAAAGTTTGTGCATCAGTTTTTTTAAGTTTTCTTGCTTCAGATGTGACCAGACAAAATCAACCGTCTTGTTCTTAATATATATACATTATTTGAATTTGATTTTCTTTGGACTACCGTTAATTGCTGGAACTTGAAAAAGTTGATGCCAGTATTGAATGTTTGGTTTGACTTTGGAAATTAATTTGGTATTAAATAAATTGAAAATTTATTGGTACTATGTAGTCAAAATTTCCATTTGTCTGCATTATTTAATTGCAATGTTGACCAAGACACTAACTATTTTATGAATATTTTTATATTCTTTTAATATGTTATTAAATAAATGGAAGAAGTTAAGTTAAATTTATGTTTGATTGCTTATGTGAACTTTAATTTTGATAAATCTTTAATTCTATATTTAATCATCAATCTTTTAAAACTTAAACAAGTTTGGTATATTATCAATATATATTATCTAATTATTAATAAAAAAAAGTTTTGTATTCATTATCATATCTTCTGACAAAAACTTTTAGATTTTTTATAATCTCTTATGTTATTTCTCATTCTATCTCTTTTAAAGTATTTTTTCTCAAAAACACTAAATTTCCAAACACTCTCAGAAAAAACTTTTAACCATCCCTTTCCATGTTTACCAAACAAACAAACAACATCTTTGTAGATGACATCTCCATTATAAGAAAAATCACTTATGTTTACCCCATCAAACACAAATTAGAAAAACTTTATCTTGAACATTAGGTAAACCTTGACGTTTCTTTCAGACAATGAAACATGATGAATAAGAAAATGGTGACTAAAGAAAGTATTGAACGCTCACTTTGCCTAACTTCATATAGAAAATTATATAAAAGGAAGCAAATGATTGTTGTTCAAGGAAAATCCTTTAGTGCCAATAACATTGTCCCCAAATGACACTTTTCCTTTTTTGTAGCAAAGGTGAAACTACCAAAAAGTCTTGAATATGGCTAGAAGTTGTCTCTATTTAGAAGCATTAGGAAGCTCTTACGCTCTTCTTATTTGAAGAACACAATGAAGGAAACCCAACCCAACCCCCACCACCCCCATAACCACATCAAACTCTTTTCCCTACCTTTCTTTCTAAGCCTTCACTTTCCTTTACCTAATCCCCAACCTTTATTTCAAAGCCTTCCTTTTCCCCTATCCACTACTCTCCACCACCTTTCCTTCTAGGCCTTTTTCTTTCTTCAATCCCTCTTTCCCCGCTATATATCTTTCTTCATTTGCACCATGATACCTTTTCTCTACACCTTTTTCGATGTTTATCAAATAAGGGGAGAAATATGCTAAACATAGGTAAGATATTACATTCAAAGAAAGAAATGTAATGATAGATTATTGCATTTAGGACTCTTTGTTTAAAATGCTTATCTGTTGAAATATAAAAATATTCATGTTTAAGTGTTAATTGTTTACTTTGATATGCATATGATTTAGATATGATACTTGTGTTTTAATAATGTATGAATACTTTTTGCTCTAATACACATGTGAAAACTTAAACTTAGATTTGTTTTCTGCTCTGATACACATAAATGTTTACCCATGCTCTAATACACATAAATGTTTATCCATGCTCTGATACATATAAGTTTTTGGTTCATGTTTTAATACACACGAGTTGCATAAACAATTCACGTTTTGCTTTGTTACACACACAAGTTTTGCACAAATGATTTATGACTTATGAAAGTCATATATTATTGATCTTGAATAATATGATAATCGTCTAATACCTTGACACTTAAAATAAGCTTTGCTCTAATAATGATAAACGATATTGCTAATACAAAATCGTCAATAAGACTGAACTCTTTAAACCCCCTCATTTGTTTTGAAGTTTAACAAACAACAATAAACGAAATGAGCATATAACAATATTATCATTAGAAAAGCAATTCAACTAGAATATAAATGGGTTGTGAAAATGCTCTTAAAAATATAAACATCTTAAGAAAAGCCTTAGTGTACTATACCCCAGTGACCGAGCGACAAATAAAGGTTCGTAGCCAAAATAGTCAACTGACCGACTGTTCGACATGCACAAATCAGGTAAGGTGGCTAATCATTAATGGCCCATTAATACGCTTAATGACCATATCAAGGATGAATATATGGTATTAATGGACAGTTAGAAAATATATTAGTAGGTATTATTGGGTTTGATTGCCTGAAAATATATTGCGTTAATGGTTAATCAATGTGCTAGCTCTATAAATATACTATTGACATTCAGGTAAAAGCATTTTTTTCTATCTTAATAAAATAAAGACCTCTTTATGAAACATATCTGACTTGAGCGTCGAAGTGTCTTCTGCAGGTCAACAACCCATCGGAGTAGATTGCATTCTCGGAGAGGATTGGACGATCGAAAGAGAGCAAAGCAAGGAAGGACGACTAACCCTCGGACAAATTCAACCAAAACATTTTGGCACCCACCGTGGGGTCAAGCAACATCCCTATGATACCACGAGGAACTAGACGTGTGCTTGGTGTCGACATCGCTACTTCGAATCAATACCAGGTTTTGCAACAAGAGCAAAAAATTTCATAATAATCTCTAAAAGCATGTTTTTTGTTTAGAGAACTTTCAGGAGGGTCCGTCTCTGGATTCATCCCAAGCATAGTGTTAGATTAATTCTCTTTTGGGGGAAACGCGTCTGATCACTCAAAGGAAAAGAAGTTTTGGACCATCCGAACGACAGGGACGATCTTAAAATCAGAAACTCTTTGCATCTTAAGTTTAATTTCAGTTAATAATATATGTAGCCTAACGTTGAAGGAATAATATATGCTTTCATTCATTTGTTTTTCAATAGAAATTATAACATCAATCCGCTCGATAATTCCATAGACGAAAACTTCGACCAAGATCGAAAAGAGAGATAAAAAGCTCCTCGGTTGCACCGCTCGGTGATTCCATAGACTAACACCTCGACCAAGAGCAGACAAAGCGATAAAAAGCTCCTTAGTTGCACCGCTCGATGATTCTATAAAACGAATCTACCTCGACCACAAAGTTTCTCGGTAGAAGAAGACAATCAACCGTGATCACATTCGATCTAGCTGTCCCTGCCACTACTTAACTGCCTGACTTATCAAACCCCTTCGCAACTGTAAACAGTTGCTCGGGGCTTGGGGGCTTAATGTATTATACCCTAGTGACTGAGCAACAAATAAAGGTTCGTAGCCAAAACAGTCAACCAACCAGCTGTTCGACAGACACAAATCAAGTAAGGCGGCTAATCATTAATGGCTTATTAATACGCTTAATGACCATATCAAGGATGAATATATGGTATTAATGGACAATTAGTAGATATATTAGCAGGTATTATTGGGTTTGATTGCCTAAAAATATATTGCGTTAATGGTTAATCAATGTGCTAACTCTATAGATATACTATTGACGTTCATGTAAAAGCATATTTTTCTATCTTATAAAGACCTCTTTATGAAACATATCTGACTTGAGCGTTAGAGTGTCTTCTGCAGGTCAACAACCCATCAGAATGGATTGCATTCTCGGAGAGGATTGGACGATTGAAAGAGAGTAGAGCAAGGAAGCAAGACCGACCCTCGGACAAATTCAACCGAAACATTTAGTAAAAACACCATTGTATTGAATAGACGTACCACTAAATGGTTTCCCTATTTAATGCGTCAATGGGAGTCTTGTTTAATGCAACAAGCATTGTACATCACTAATCGATGATAAAACGAACTCTCAATATATCTTGATAAATGAAAGTGTCAAGAGATGTTTTTGGAAGTACGCCAAAAGATCTTAAACGAAAGACACCTTGCTACACACATTTTTGAATGAAAGAGAGAAAAACTTAAAGAAGAGTTTACAAAGGCTAGACAATACCATGTTCTAAATTATCAGCTTCATCCAATGATGAATCTTCATCAAATGCTTGGTATCTTAGTGAAAAGGTTAAATGATCAAATCCTACTTGTACACTAGAAAATGTAAAAAACACTTTGTTATTCTGAAAAGGCAGTAAATGTCATTAAATACTTTGTGCAAATTTCCTATTGCACACATCCACTTACTTCATCCTATACAAATTAGAGGTAAACGTTAAAAATAAATAAGACATTCATGGGATATTCTGTTTATCAAAACTCGTGCTAGAAAAATTATGTTGCCTACTTTTGTCAAAGTACTGAAAAAGCAAGCTTGCTCTGACAAGTTGACTTTAACCAATGATTGTTACATACGATAAGACTAAGGGGACTAAAGATCAAGGCAAAGCTTTATCTAACAGATATCATTTTTAGAAGCCTTTAAATAGAAGATCATTCAAAAAGAGAATCAAGTGAATATCATATAGAGAAAAGGCTCAAGTTAACAATGTTGAGAAAAAACTCAAGCACACGAACTCAAAAGAGAATATCTGAGAAAGAGAAAAAAAGCTCAAGCAATAAAAACACTCTAAAGCTTCATTGATATATAAGCTTACTATTGTAAGAAGAGATAAAAGAGAAAGATTTTGTGAGTCTATTGATTGAATTGTATTATATATATATATATATATCCTCTCTGCGAGAGTTATTATCTAAGGACTTGTAACCAATCTTTGATTGTGTATTCCGAAGAAAATTCAAACACTTTATGTTTAACTTAGTGAGGTTAAACAGTAGCTAGACGAGTTTGTTTAGTGGAAACCAAGAGTGGGTGAAACTCAACTAGACCACATATCTGGAAGATATTTGGATTGGCTAGGGATACTAGGAGTGATGAAGAATACTGCACAACTAGGAGTGGCTGAAACTTAGTTCTAATCAGAGTAACGGTGGTTACTTGGTGACCAGTGCATATTTATGCCCGCATTTTAGTTTTAATTTTAAATTTTTGATGGAATTATAGTTTTTAAATGGTTGATTTGAAGAGGATTTGTGGTAATTGAAGTTATCGAGTTTGGAAATTAAAATATCTTAAAAAGTGATTTTTAGTTGCATAAATTATTCTCGAAAATTCTAATGTTTTTTAATGCAACTGAAGTTGAAGCCTGATTCATTTAAAGTATGAAATTAATTGGTCCAAAGTTACAAAATGAGTCCGAAATTTGAAATTCTAGAAAGAAATGTTCAAGGAGCTGAACACACTTTTAATTTTACATATATACGCCATGACATTGATCCT
The DNA here is from genome assembly GCA_027742785.1 of Vigna reflexopilosa. Taxonomy (NCBI): domain Eukaryota; kingdom Viridiplantae; phylum Streptophyta; class Magnoliopsida; order Fabales; family Fabaceae; genus Vigna; species Vigna reflexopilosa. Next base: position 13,078,550 of record CM050926.1, read on the forward strand.
TGCACTCATCAGTGAACAAACCAAAACGTGCCACATGATCATCCCTGCCACATCATTATCTTCAACCTGAAAAACCTTAATTCTCTTAGGTACCATCTTTTGCCTTGCGCCGCCACCAGACCAACCTGCCACTATGACACTAGCCACCGCGAAACCTCCATCTCACCACCATAACTCCTCTATTCTCCATCGAAACCAACCAGAAAATAGAATTATGACTTGCAAATCAACCATGGTAGCACCACTAACTTCACACCATGAAGGCCAATCACACCACCTTCGCGCCTCCATAAGCCAAAATGATTCAACCTTTAGGAAATCCTACAAACCCCAAGATCAAAATCGCAAAAGTCCCCTTTTCCTTAATCGTGTCATGGACCACTTATAAGGAACCAAAACCACTTTGAAAGGAATCACAGGCCAACTATCTTCAACCTCTTTGATCCAAACCTACAAAGAAAACATGCCACCATGAGCTTCTTCACCAACTAAGTCGTGTCACCACCTTCTCCTTCGCGGCGCAAGATTCCCCTGCACTCCCAATCATCAAAAACCTTAATTTAGGTGGAAGGAGGGGACTGCCACATGTCAAACCCGAAGTGGACAGTCGACAAGTCGTCCTTGGTCAAACAAATTAATTTTGGTCAAATAAAAATGGGGCTTAAGTGTAAATATGAAAATCTTATGGGCCTCTCTCAAATTTTGGCAAAATAAGGAATGTTAAATTGAAATTTTGAGAGAAAATCAGTAAATATTTTGTAAGATAATATGGAAATATCAATAGAAAATATCTCCCAAATATTTTATAATTATTTTAATTTGTTAATTACTTGGAAGATATTACAACACCAGATAAAAGAGACTTAAGGGAAGCAAGAACCATCATACATTCACTCAGACTCCTCCACTAGGAAGCAATCATCCACCATTCCTCTCACTTTTATTTTACCATGTATTCCACTCCACTCATGGAGGGCTAAGCTTCTAGGGTTATTCCACTATAATTTCATTATGGATTATGAGGTTAAGTTGAATCCACTTTTGAAATTAAAAGATGTTTGAGGAAATCATGATTACCACGAGAGTAATAAAAATGAGTGAACTTCGGGACTTGTTTGCCCAACATATGAAAAATCAAAAGGAGAGTGAACAAAAAGAAGAATCACATAGGAGGGAGGATGAGAAGTACAATCAAGCTAGGAAAGACATTTCATTCTTTGGTAAGGACATTAGTGTTTTAACATACTTAGCTTGGGAAATAAAAAAATGATAAAATACATCCTTTTCTTGCTAGAGATAGTGAATCCTCTATTCTTAACATATATTTTTCTAGATTAAAAGAACATGCAAGTGAATGGTGGAATCATAGGGAATATAGTTTCAAGAAAGGTAGAAAATCCTCCATTCATGATTGGTATGAACTAAGAGCTTACATAAGAAGAAATTTTGTTTCTCCTTCAACTAAGAGAGACCTAGAGTTAATGGGAAAACTCATTCAAGAGGGAAAAACATTTATGAAAGGTCTAGATGGTTTATCTCATAGAGAAATTGAATTTAAGGAAAAACTTGAGAAACTCTTGGATGAGAGAAAAAAGAGAGAGATTAGAAGGAGAGAAAAGGAATTGAGAGAAAAGAAAGAAAGAAAGAAACGAAACGAAAAGAGAGAAAATGAAGAGGAAGAGAGAAGAGAGCAACAAAAGAAGAGCAAGAAAAGAAGAAGAAGAAGAAGAAGAAGAAGAAGAAAAAGAAGAAGAAGAAAAAGAAGAAGAAGAAAAAGAAGAAGAAGAAGAAGAAGAAGGAGAAGAGAAAAACTTAGACAAAACAAGTATTCAGTATAGCTAAAGCGTCTAAAAGAGTTAAAAGTTAAATGCTTGATACTTATCATACCTGAAAAAGGTATTCAGTATAGCTCTCAAAAATAAACAGGTTGAGACAATGTCTCTAACAAAGCATCTTAAAACATATAAAAATCAAAACTTAAAAGAAAGCTTAAACAAGCTAAATGCTATCTGTCTAAAAAGAGACAAAACCAAAAGAAGCATTTACTTGACTAAACGACACCATGAGCTTAAATAGTACCTCGTTTAACAATGAAGTATCTATACTATGCTTGGTATCTTTAGAGGAAAAAGCTTAATTGCAAAATACTACCTAATAGTAGAAAATAAAAAAGCATTTTGTTATTCTGAGCAAGCTTTAAATGGCATTAAATGTTCAACGTTCAACAACAACAAAAGTATTTGTTGCATGCACAATTTACTTTATTTTTGTAGATAAGCTATTGTACACGCCTCCATAGAGCTACAAATCAAATATCAAAAAGGGTGGACATTAGAGACAAATGAGATATTCACAAAATGTTCTTCACTTGAATTCATACCTAAAAATATCATACAACCTACTTCAAGCAATGTTCTGAAAAAGCATGCCTGCTCTAACAAGTTGGCTTACACAATGTCTGTTGTACGAAGAAGAAGGAGAAAACATGAGTATATATCAAGGCTACAAACTTAGTCTAATAGACAAATATCCATGAAGCCTTTAAATAAAAGATCTCTCGAAAGGAAAATCAAGATGATAACTTAAGAGGATAGTCAAGAGAGAAACTTACAATGTAATATGCATCTTGAGAACCTAAAGAGAAAGAGCTCAAGAAAAAGAATACATCTGAGGTGAAGAAAAATATTAGAGAATAAAAGAGAAGAGAAGAGAAAAAAGAAAAGAAATACTTTCACGCTTCATTGTCATATTGCTTACTATTGTAAGAGAAAAAAGAGAAACACATGCGAGTGTTTAAACTCCTTTGTATTGTAATCAAATCCTCTCTACGAGAGATATAGTCTGAACATCTTCTAAGCAAACATTAATTGCAATTATGAAGATAATTAAAAAACATACAATGAACTTTGTTTGAGTTGAGGAATCTTGGCAAGGTTGCTAAGTACCAGGAGTGGTGCGAATAATTAAAGGAAATCTCGGCTAAGGTTGCTGAGTACCAATAATGGTGGGAATACTCAATGGAAATCTCAGCGGAGTTGTTGAGTACTAGGAGTGGTGAGAATACTCAAAGGAAATCTCGGCCGAGTTCCTGAATACTAAGAATGATGCTATTACTCATTTGTAATTGTGTGAAGATTTTAGTGGAACCCTCTACGGAGGAGACTGGACGTAGCTCAGTTGGAGTGAACTAGTATAAAATTTCTTGTGCAATTATCCCTTCTCTTGTCTAAACGATCCTTTTACAAAAACCTGCAGTTGTGTTTTGATTTCTAGACATAAGAATCTTCCAAGCTAAAACGTTTACTTTTCATAAAGGAAGTTCTTACTAAACGCTACGGTACATATTCTAAATAGCACGTCAAAATATTCATTCATTTATTTATCTAGTCGAGCATCTAAGCAATTAAAACAATTTTTTTTTTCAAAAGCTTGATAATGTTCTATATCATAAGGATTGCGAATGATTTTCCATTAACACTATTCAATCTCCCCTTCTAGTGTTTTTCAGGTACTTCATTCTTAGGTATTAGTGCTTCCATAACAACCTAGTGAAGGGTAACAAACCTTTAGCCTACACGGTCGAGACAAAAAGGGTTTTCTTTGTTGCCGTTGTACTCATCTCTTGATTGATCTTACTCGGGCCTTCAGCTTGACTATTATCCTTCAAGGGTGCGGGGATGAGTGACACTGAGTGTTGTGCCGATTGCTCATGCCGGCCGGCGACATGCTCGAATCTTAGTGTGGCTAGCTTAGCTTCATGTCTCCTTTGCATCTCCTGCATCTTCCTCTGCATTTCCCTTATCAACCCCAAAGGGTCTTATTGTTCGCCCATATTTCTTATGGTCACCATTAGGTTTCTTCGTTTGTTCTCGGGCCCCACAGTGGGCGATAAAATGTTTCAGATAGCGGGGTCAAGAACTACTCCTTCACACTTTTCACCAGTCTTTCTATGTTGCTTTCAATATCTGTTACCGTTATTATCAGTCTCCTTCCTTCAATCCTTAAGTCGAGCAGAGATATACTTGTCAAAGGCACTCTGATGCTTATGTCAGTTAATGAATATGCTCGGTTATCACAATGTAGTCTTAATTTCACAATAAATGCAATCACCTACATCCATACCTTACCTTTGTATTTATAGGTTTTGAAGTTGGCTTTTAATTAAGGTTGGCCCAATTATGGTCCAAGATTTCATAAACATATTTTACTTTGTTAATCATGTTGGATTTTTGTTGATGGTTTTAGTGTTTAGTACCAATCAATCATCTATGGAAATTGCAACTGACCGATCTACGCTACTATGGGATTTTGAGGAAATGTTTATTATCTTGTAAGAGTTGACTGCTCAGTGGATAAGAGGGCAGGTTAATCGGACACTTATATAATACAAATATCATTTTTATTTTATTCTATTACTATTCTTGTTCCATTTATTTAAGTAAATGTTGTAAATAGACAACATACATTTTTCTTCATTATAAGTCTTTCTTTTGTCTGAACTCTGTTCACAAGTGTTATACCATTGATTCTAGTACTTCTCAAAATTGTTTTCAAATATGACTTACAAAAATAGAGGTTTTTTTTCTTCATAGGAAACCATGATTATTACCTAGACCCAAATATTAATAACAAGATTAAAATAACATCTTATTACACCACATAGCTATCGTCATCATCTTCAACTATAGCTTTGTTATTTGTTGTCAATAAGAAAAGAAACTTGTGTTAAAGAACTCATTTTAGAAAATAATATATATTTTATGAAAAATTTATTCTAAAAATTTTATTTCATAAGCCTTGTTCGAAAACAATTCTTGTATATTCTGAAAAGTTTATTCAAAGAAGTATCATATATATATATATATATATATATATATATATATATATATATATATATATATATATATATCATAACATAATGCATTTTATGTGTTCTAGTAAGTGTATTTCAAAAAACATGTTCCAGAATCCTATTCAAGAAAAATTATTCTGGAAAGTTCCGAAACTTTTATTGTTGAAATCATGTTCTAGAAATTCCAATAAACTTGTTTTGGAGGATTGCCCATAATATGGAAGTTACCTTTAGGAAGGGTAACGTATCATTTAAAAATAATGGCGTTGCAGTTAAAAGTTTTGGGGGCGTAGAAAGAGAAAACCTAGGAAGACAGGTTGGGTTGAATATTATTAGGGTCAATCCGACCCACATTTGACATTCAATAGACAGTTCTGTTGAAGGTTGTAATAAAAACATAAAACAAAAATATATAAAAACTAAAAGCACCATATTTTCATCAGGAATTCTATAGTCCAATTCCCTGTTTTGGGTGGTGGAAAAGTGACGCCAAGTGGGTATAAGAATTTTAATTTCCAATTAACTCAGAAAATTATTCATTTAACTCATGTTTCTGTATTTCACTTTGTTTTCTTTCCTTACGTTTTCTTAAATCCGAGTTTCACACACTACGTGGAATGCTCTTTAGGTGTTCGATAAAATGCTTCAACTGAATCTTTGTAAATAAGGAGTTGTGGAGATTGTAGAAATTAAGCAAAAAAGGTTTTAGTGAGGTTGATAGTGCATTTTCACGATTTTTGTAGTCTGTCTGTAACATGTATTTATTTGCAGGAACTGGATAGTTTAGCCCCGTTGCATTCACCGTGTAATGGAGGATCCATCGTTTTTTGATCGGATGATCAGTCATCTCCGTTCAACTTGCAAGTATGAATTCGTTCATGTGATCCTTAATTGCCAGTGTTAACTTGCTGTATATGACAGATTTTTGTTAATCATATTTATAGTGAGCGTGATTATAGTAATTTGATTCGTAAATGTTTCAAGAATAAGATACACTTTTGTTCTCTCAACATATCTTGAATAATGTTTTATTATCTTAAGAATATAATATTATCATCTTCGGGAACATGGGGGAGGCTTTGCACACTCATGCTATTAAGCTGCTTGATATGTTGTGCATATTTGACTAGAAAAAAAATTTCGGGTAGGAGAATTATATAGGTCTATTTGGGTTTTTTGAGAGTGGATGACTCTGTTTTAATTTCTTTATGGTGTCATCTTTACGTTCTGCCAAAAGAGCACTCATTGTGCTATGACTGAGTCATTTAATAATTTCTGTTGGCCTATTGAAAACTTCTTTTTCTCTCTATATTTTATCTTCATCAAGTACTTGTAGTCCTGGATTGGTATATATATTGAGATACCAAAAAAATATATTTAATTCTTTTTCCAATCATGTCAAAAAGTGTTTGGAAGCTAATTTCAAATCTTCATATATTACTAATGAAGTTCGGTAGGGATTGACTATGGTACGGTAGTTTCCATAAACTCCAGGAATAGTTGTGTTGTTATGGCGCACTTCCGTAATGCCTTTTTCATGGGATAGTTTTGACTAATCTGATTCTCTTTCTACTATAAGATGTTAATATGTTTTTGGAATTTTTGTGATAACTGAAGGTACTATACTGGTTATCCAAAGGATCTTGGACCATCCAAGGTTATTCATTTTACATCTGAGCGTGAGTTTGTCACACTTCTTCATGAAGGTTTTCCTGTGGTTGTTGCATTTACTATCAGGTAATCTGGAGTCAGCTGCTGAATTCTTACTCGGTTCCCTCTATTTGAACTTGACTTTGGTTTTAATGGAAAGGAAAAGTGAAAAGATTTAATAATTACTAATAACTACTACTTATTTGATAATGCAGGGGGAATTACACTCGACATCTTGACAAAGTATTGGAAGAAGCTGCTGTTGAGTTTTATCCTCATGTAAAATTTATGCGTGTAAGTTATTTTTCATAATTAATGCGCTCGTGCAACTGTTGGCAACCATATCAATAGCATCTCTCGTGATGCAGCATAGCTCCTGTCTCATTACATTGAACCAGAACTACAAAAATACAAACACATATACTCACACAGCACAGTTCATCGCGACAGTTTTCCTGTCTTTTTATTTTATTGCGTGATTATTATTATTTTCTTGGGTTTGGGCTATGTATTTTCTGTGCACTCTGTAGCATATTATTGTGCATTGATGAAATGGTTTTATTCTGGAGCTTTGCAGGTTGAATGTCCGAAATATCCTGGGTTTTGTATAACTCGGCAAAAGAAGGAGTATCCATTCATTGAAATATTTCACAGTCCAACACAGGTATGGTGTTCCTTACCTGTTCATCACTGTCTCATCACTTCATTGCATAAATTTCCTTCGGGAAAAGTCATGTAAGATTTTCTTTTAATGGAATGGTTGATCAGAAAGCACGTATTCTGCAGCAGCAATATGGTTTCTATTAATCGGTTAATCTGTTCATTGACTACCACCCCATGTAAATCCTTTTGTAATTTGAGACTTGTGTTCCTCTATACAGGCAGATAAACAGGGAAGGGTGGCTGATCCGAATATTACTAAATACAGTGTTAAAGTCTTGCCTGTAAGTTGTTTTTGTTTAAATTAAGTCTGGATTGCACCTTGAGAATCCTTTTTCAGGCTAACTGATACCTATCACTGATTATTATTATTATTTTGAATTTTTAACTCTTCTCAAACGTATGTTTATAGTGAGTTATACATAGGTAGTAAGTCTAGTAATCTACCAGTAAGTCACTAGAAATTTATCAAAATTTTGTACATGCCTGACATACACTCACTTGCATCTGTGAGATGTAATATTTTATCCAATTTCAATTTAGTATTATGTACTTGCAGTTCAACTACGATTTAAGCCCTTATGGATTTAGAGAATTTTTCAAGCGACACGGTATGTGGTCATCAGATTCAAAGTAAGTTCCAGCGGAAGGTTTTTATGTTTCATATGTTGAAGAGCCACCTGATCATAGTCTCTACCTATCCTATCTGTCAGTATATCATCACAAGTTCACAACTAATGGCCAATATTATTTGGTTTAAGTTCTCGTCAGGGGCTTTATTCTTTGTTCCTTTGTGTTGCCATCTTAGTATTTCCATGTTTATGTTCTCCAACTTCTAGAATAGAACCTACAAGACGTTTCTCATCAAACCCTATCTGTTAATTTGTCTATCAACTACTTGAATCCTCGAGGCTTCTTTGGAAAGCAAGATAAACTGCTTGTCTTAAAAGTTGGATATGCGATATATTCTTTTGTGTTCTATATATTGAGTGAAAAATTATTGCAATGGTGATATATGTTTTGAGTATTCATAATTTATCATGCTTCTACCATATTTGATGTTGATAATATAGTTATTAAACATTACATCATGTAATAACTTTAAAACAAATCTATATTTCTTTTATCAGCCCTAGTCATACACAGTCATACACTTATATTCTCATAATTTGTAAATAAAAAGTCTTTCTGAACTTTTAATAGTGCGTAACATTTTTTACATTAGTTTCTAAAGCTATAAAAGAAAAAGGATCCTTAAGAGTACAACTGTCAATCGCATAATCCAATTACTACATAAAAAATTCGAGTCAAGCAACAATAATATCGACATATATAGAGAGAGCAAAATAATCTGAATTCACAATTTTTCATAAAAGGATTCAAAATTTCAAGAATCAATTTCAATTTTTCTTATTTTCTGGAAGTTATGCGAGAACATGTAATAATTTTAAAAACCAGAAAATTGATTTACCCTTCAACAGTTTTCTTTCGTGGAAATTTATCAGTATTTGGAGGGAACTTTGGTATCATGTCAACCCTTTACGCTTGGGGAGGGAAAGTTGAGGAGAGGTTCTAACTAGGGGCTTCTCCCCCACCTCCAAGCTTTGCCCCTGCACTTTTAAACTTTTTTTTATATGTTTAAACTATCCTTCTAAGGTAATTTTTTTTTTCTTTCCTATAATTATCCCATTTATATACCAACCAGTTTTTTGTTTTTATTTTTTTTAAACGTGTTTTACTCATTTTAGTTTAATAAATTATATTTTAAAATATTAAAATATTAACACATTAAATTATACTAAAATATTGGATTAAATTATACCCAATAACATATATTAAATTATACTAAAATATTAGATTAAATAATACTGATAGAATTATTTGCAGCCTTCCCAGGCAATGGAGACCACAAGTTATAGTTCTAAGAATCTAAAAATGTCTTGATGGGATGAACCTAGAGGGATTTGTTGGAATCCTTAAAGTCCACGAGTTGGAGCTTCAAAAAGATGGTATGCTAAAGAAAGAAAATAGCATAACTCTCAACGCTTAGAAGCCTACGAAAAGGACACCAACAAAAGCATTCAAGAGTGAAGAACTCAAGTAAGAGTCTAACGAGGAAGAAGACTCTAACGAAGAAGAAGAGAAAGATGAACTATCGTTCATCATAAGGAGAATCCACTCTATGTGGGAAAAAAAGAGAAACATTTCCTTCAGAGGGAAGTATAAGATCAATCTTGAGAAGTATCAGAATCGCGTTCTGCTTGTCTCTACCTGCAACCACAATCAGACCTGCAGAAACCAGATTTAACACCATAGAACCATCACACAGGGATCCAATTCAAAAATAGCGCCTCCGGAAGCAACGCGAACTACATCAACCCTAATCAGACAGCCATGGCAACTCTTGCCACGACGGCGACATGCTTTAGGGATTCTAGTGATGGTGGCGCAATTAAGGGTTTTTGTCGCAGAGTTGCAGGTCCAGTGATGGTGATGGAAGAAGGTTGAAACGCGGTGGCTGGCGCGAAGGTGGAGAAGAGGGGTAGATGAAATTCGTGCCTAGGGTTCTATTTCTAGATCTGATTGAGTTTCCCTCTTTGCAGGTGATGGATGCGTGCGACTTGGAATGGTTGCGATTGCATTCTCTAGTTGACGGCCATGGATGTGCTCATGGCGGAGAAGATGAAGATGGTGGTCGGGCGTCCATGGAGTTTGGACGAGAACGAAGGCGCTGTGGTGGCGGCTTTGGGTGGCGGCTTGCGGGTTTGCGCATGGTGGCCGACGGCGTGGTTGAACGACGGTGCTTGTGGCGACCCTAATGGCTGGTGATGGTGGCGGCCTAATGCTAGGGTTTGGTGGAGAAGAGAAATCGTGAGGCGAAGGGAGGCAAAGATGAGAATCGCAAAAGTGTGAGAGAGAAATCGTTTGGGTTTTTTATTTTAACCTAAGGGTACTACCTCACTTATATTTAAAACCGGTGCCTAAACCCTTTAAGTGCATCAGTTACACAGCAAACCGATGCCTAAACCATTTAAAATTCATATTATATGCCTCGGTTGGCCTTCTACTCGAGGCAGTAAAATCTATAGGGATCGTTTCATATATAACCACTCAATATTTGAGGAAATGCCACCACGCTTTTATACGCTTCAGTTTCAGTAAAACCGAGGGGTATATAGCGAGTTAAAAAAGCTTTTTTTTACTAGTGCAATTCAAATTAAGGAGAGTTTAGAGGTTACATCTTCCCCAATAACAAATGAGATTAGTTCTCCACCATCATGGAGAAACTAGGTGTACAATGGAATGGAATGAAGATAGAAACCCTAGAAAGAAAAGAGGAGAGTTATCACCATCCCCAAATCTGCCACCAAAGGGGTGAAAAACGTGTTTTTGTGCTTAATCCATCAAGAGATACAAACCCTACGGCGTCTGGGTCTTAAATAGATAATAAAAATAACAGAAAACTGGTCCAAGCCCACTTCGTCGACGCTCAACGCCCCAACTTAGGGTGCCCGGGCGTGAAACAGCGAGTACTGGCACTCAGGGCCCCTCAAAGGGCGCCCAGGTGTGCTACAGTGCAAATTCTAGCGCTCAGCGCCCCTAAAAGGGCGCCCAACCTTTGGACAACAACTTCTGGTTGGACAGATTTTTTTAGCACTACGTTTTTTTCTCTTTTTCTGCAGTTCTGCTAGCTCTTTGAGTTCCAACTCCTTCATACTTTGACTCCTCTTCCAAATCACTCCATTAGCCTACAAAATTAAGGGAATTTAGTAATAAAATCATTAAGTATAACCTTAATTCTCTTATTCACAAAACTAAAGCAAAAACATGAGTTAAAACAAGTTTCTAAGTCAAAAAGGTTGCATTTAGTATCAAAATTGAATCATAGATAACGGTATATTCAACCGTTATCACAACGCCAAACTTGAAACTTTGCTTGTCCTCAAGGAAAATGTAACTTGGCTTACATAAAATATATATACTACAACGGTCTAGTACATTAAAAAGCATTTTTTCTTTAAGACGAGTAAATCACTCATGTATGCTCATCATAGAAAGATAAGTCAAGAAATAATGATGTCTTAGCCAATTAAGCTTCAATTATGGTGCTCACATAACAATGAATACACAACAGATGCGAAAAGATGATAAGTGATCAACAACCAAGCAAAATGTTAACTTGTAATACATGGAACCATTCCTCACCAAAGAAAGTGTTTCACTCAAGCACTCAAAAGTATTTCACTCAAGCACTCAAAAGTGTTTCACTCAAACTCAAAGGTGTATAGTGAGGTGTCAGTGTCTCTTTCACTCTGCTATCACAATGTCACATAAATCAACTTTGTCGTTTATTTAAACACATCAAAACACATTCACAAGCAAGTTATCATCACAAGGACTTTCTATGGCTTGTAATGTGGTTGGGCTAAGAAGAAAATTGGTTTTTCTAGACAACAAAATCCTTGAGTTAAGAGAGTAAAAATAATTCCTTTCAGATTAACCATAATCTCTCTTTCTCCTTTATATTTGAGAAACCATTCTCATCTTACTCCCAACTTTTCATTCATTGAGCTTTTCCTCTCTTTTTTCTTCTCTTTTCTTTTCAATTCTTTTTCAAATTTCCCCAACAACCCCAAACTTGAACCTTTCTCCATACCATAAAAATATACTCAACTCAACTTAAGGTAAAGATTTCAAAAAGGTTTTCACATGTTTAGGTTTAAGGTTCAAAGGATAGAACAAACATTGTTCTTTTATTGGGTTCAAATATTGCATTGGCTTATATGGGAGAAGAACAAATGGCCTTGATTATATAACACATGCAAGCAAATAGTTCAACAGAAAAACTTAGGCAAAATCAACTATGATTCCAAAGCAATAACATTCAACAATAAAACTTTGGAGCCCAACCTCTCACAAGTTAACTCAAGTTCCACAATTTAATATACATCATGCCAAGCATATCAATCACAATTGAAACCCTGCATCTATTTTAAACAATTATGAGCAATCATTATCTATGCTTAATAGCTAATTCAAACATTAACTCAACCATGCATTTCAAAACCAGAGAGCAACACAAGACAATATTACTCATCACAAAATAATTCATCAACCATTGCAGAGCTATTCTTTCAACCAAATACATAGCTTATTAAAAACAAAACAAAATAATTCAAACAATCATAAAAATAAAATAAATCCTGATATTATAGCATCCGTCAGTAGATGTTATCTCTCATCGTCAGCCTCTTCTATAATAGTATCCATCAGTAGATACTGTCATCTGAATCTTCATCATCATAGCATCCATCAGTAGATGATTTAACCTAGTAGCATTCATCAGTAAATGTTGTTAGTAACATCCATCAATAGATATCTAGTAGCATAACATCCATCAGTAGATGCTAATCTTTCTTATCTTCATCGGCATCGATCAGTAGACACCAATTTTTCTCATCTTTATCGGCATCCATCAGTAGATGCCTAATCACCTAACATCCATCAGCAGATGTCTAGTCACCATCCTTTTCCATAGCAGCATCCATCAGTAAATGCTAGCATCTAGATCTTCATCATAACAACATCCATCAATGGGTGTTGTCCTCTGAATACTCTAGCATCCCTCAATAGATGTTGTCCAACATCCATCAGTAGATGTTGTCATTACTGCAAAACAAAATAAAATCCAAATCACACAAATAATCAATTAAAAAGAAAAAGTCAGAAACTAGGTTGCCTCCCACTAAGCTCTTGTTTAATGTCATTAGCTTGACACTATTAAGCCCAATCCAGATTTTTGATGTTGGCGTTCTTCCTTCCTTCATGACACCAACAAAATCTCGGCAATTTTCTTGTCACCAACTTCACTCTTCTACAATAAGGAGCCTCATTCTCAAGAACTCTGTTTTCCTTGATAGTCTTGACAACCCATAACCTATTCTTGAATTTCACTGGTGTGCCGGGTTTGGGTTCATCACCTTTCACATCAGGGTGTTGTGAACCAATTCCCCTTTCTTATCTGCCTTCTTCATTATCTGTCTTCTTCGTTTCCTATTGGCAGTCTTCTTTATTTCCAAACCTAAAAAGAGAGGTCTTGATGATCTTGTGCTCGTAGTACGAATTTTATCCTGCATACACTAAAGAACACTACACTAGAGCACACAATTAGCCCAAAATATAAAAAACAGTAAAGTATATTTTTTTATTTTCTTCTTTTTTTTTCAAAGAAAGATAAAGTCTAATTGGTTAAGAATCACACAAATAGAATAGTTATAAAAGCTTGATAAACAAAATTTTTAATCCCCGATAACAGACTCAAAAACTTGTTAATGAATCGGCAAGTGTACTGAATCGTATCAAGTAATATAAAATGGTAAGACCAAGTATCGTGTCCAAAGAGACTCATGGCACTAAACAGTTGTGCCTTTGCTTAACCAATTAAGACTGAAAGCAAATTGTTGGTGTTTGAATGCAATTACAGAAAAATAAACATGAATGCAATTTGATCAATTGAGGCTAAACACTAGAATGAATGGATGAAGTTGATAATATGAGATGATAATGTTCTTAGGGTTTAGATTTCACCTAATCACTCTCATGCATAAACAAATTCGTCTTCTTCATTAATGTTAATGCAACTTTCAAATTTACTTAAAACCCGATGTCTCAGTGAAGAAAGCCTATCCTTAATTATTAGTTTACAATGTCTTGTCTCCCTGGCAATTAATTATGCATTACATACGCATAGAAGCTTAAGGCAACCAAAAGTCATATCTCCATCCGTAGGTAATACTGCTTTTGGGAGAGATTCCCCAGATCTAGATTCCCCTGTATGTGTCCATATCAACGAAATCAATTATCATGCTATGAATGAGTTAAACAAAGCAATGCATAGAGTATAGAGAAAAAACCCTAACAATTAATGAACGAAGCATATATCAATAATAAGAATAAATTCAAATACAAGAGAGTTTGGAGGTTACATCTTCCCCAATAACAAATGAGATTAGTTCTCCACCGTCATGGAGAAACTAGGTGTACAATGGAATGGAATGAAGATAGAAACCCTAGAAAGAGAAGAGGAGAGTTGGCACCATCCCTTAATCTTCCCCCAAAGGGGTGAAAAACGTGTTTTTATGCTTAAGCCATGAAGAGATACAAACCCTAGGGCATCTGGGTCTTAAATAGATCATAAAACTAACAAAAAATAGGTCCAAGCCCACGTCGTCGGCGCTTAGCGCCCCAACTTAGGGGGTCCAGGCATGAAACAACGAGTATTGGCGCTTAAGGCCCCTCAAAGGGTGCTCAAGTGTGCTACAGTGCAAATTTTGGCGCTTAGCGCCCCTAAAAGGGCGTCCAAGCTTTGGACAACAACTTCTGGCGCTCAGCCCCCCTAAAAGGGGTGCTCAGCTTGGACAACTTTTTTCAGCACTGCGTTTTTTTCTCTTTTTCTGTAGTTCTGCTCGCTCCTTGAGTTCTGACTCCTTCATACTTTGACTCCTCATCTAAATCACTCCATTAGCCTACAAAATTAAGGGAATTTAGTAATAAAAGCATTAAGTATAACCTCAATTCTCTTATTCACAAAACTAAAGCAAAAACATGAGTTAAAGCAAGTTTCTAAGTCAAAAAGGGTGCATTTAGTATCAAAATTGAATCACAGATAACGATATATTCAGTCGTTATCAATGCTTAGTTGCCCAATTGGTGATTGTATCTTTGCTTAGTTGATCAATCTGTATAGAACACATTGGATGGAATGGATGTATTGCATTCGCTTAGTTCGCGATTATGATAGTATGATTGATCTTCACTTAGTTGATTCATTCATGTTGGATTAGAGGTTATAGTAGTTTATTCATGAGACTCTTGCACTCTATTTGTCATGTTGCTGCTCTGATTTGGCTCAATATTCAATTTGTTTTGTGCTTGCGATTGGGTATACGCTTAGTTGCCTAATTGGTGTCTAATCTTCGCTTAGTTGATTAGGTTGTATGGTGCATTACTAATTGGACTTGTAAATTGCATTCGCTTAGTGTGTAATTTTGAAGACCGAATTAGTCTTCGCTTAGTTGGGTGATTCGTGTTGGATTTGGATCAGAGTAGTGTGTAATTGTCGTTAATCTATGATTGGAAGCATGTAATTGAATTAGTGACCAACCGTTTTTATTCTGTGTTTACATCTATGTTTACATTTGTGTTTTAATTTAGTTCATTTGCATTCACAAACTCTTCACCAACCTCCCCTCACTATGTGTTTGACCTAATTCTCGAACCACATTTGGTTCTTGAGAGACGACCTAGGAGTCACTTCCTAGTCTTATACTGCATTCTTATTGCACATTAAATTTGACTCGGGTGCGACACGATCATCACCCCTCATGCATTTCATTTGCATTTTGTCTCTCTTATGTTGTGTTATGTTTTATGCTATTTAATAAAATAAATTTGCCTTATTTCTTATTGTATCCTACTTATTTATGGCTTATATTCAAGGGGAGTTCTCCAATTTAGGGGGAGAATTTTTTTTTATGCATAACTCTTTTTAATAATGATCAAAAACGGGGAGAAATATGTTTAAAGGCTTAATTGTATTTATCTTTTGTTTACTAATCCCTCCTCTTTAAGTTATGTATGAGTTACAGATCAGTACAGGTTACAAAAAGCTTTGAATCAAAGAATTTTTTATCATCATCAAAAATGGAGATTGTTAGCATAAAGCTGAAGAGCAAAATTTTTGATGATGTCTCAAAGTCAAGTCTCAAGTGCTCTTTTTGCAGGAATAACTTCATGAAAACTTGTTTTTATGTTAAAGCTTTTGTAATTTAGTAGATCGATGTATAAGGTGTGGTTTATAATTGATTATAGGTTTAAACCCTCCTTTGGTCCTCTTATTTGTGTGTCAATCTCAATTTGGTCATCATATTTTTTTTTGTCTCAATTTGGTCCTATTATTTGTAAAAATGAGGCAATTAAGCCCTTTCCATTAAGTAATGACTAACGCCGTCTGCCTGTGATGAGTTGTAATTCTTTTTAGCTATCGTGGCAATATGTTTTAAATTAGATGGGTGTTGGTTGTATAATGAAACCTTCCACATGGCAAAGACGTGTTATGCTGTTAGCCCTAACACTTAACATGCCCTAAGACTTGACTTTTAAAGCAACCGTAACACTTATCATCCTCACAACCGTGGTTTAGGGAAGAAGATTTGTGGAAGCAGTGGAAGCAGTGGAAGGTTTGGAAGAAGTGTTCAGTTGAGGTGACGAAATGTCTGGATCGTCTTCTTGTTGCAAATGCACGGGTTGGGGCTTTCAACAAAGTTCTACTGGTGGGAGCAGGTTGGGAGGAAAACCCAGTTGTTATTGTGGTTCGAAAGCAGTGTTCCGCATCGCCAAAACCCCTAAGAACAAGGGCAAACGATTTTGGGGTTGCCCTCACTTCAAGGTAATTTGTGTGATTTGATTTGTGTCATTTTTGATTTCGTTAACTTGGGGGTGAGTTTTCTTCTTCTACAGGGTGGGAGTGAAGATATGGGTGGATGCAACTTCTTTCAATGGTGCAATGAAGAAGTCATTGATGAACGAAATTTGGTGATTCTTGATGAAAGGTCTGCAAGTGCGAGAAACGACGAAGTGGGTGGAAGTATGATGATGGAAGAAAGAGATGTTGAAAAGCTAAAATTAGCTTCTTTGGAGAAAAGTCTCCTTATTTTGGAGAAGGGCATGAAGCTGTTAATTGGGATGATGTTTGTTACATGTCTGTTTAATGTAATTTTGATTTCAATGTTGATGAAAGTAGGTTGATTTCTTAGGAGGTTGATGAAAGTATGTAATCTAATTTCATATTAACAGCAATTAATTTCATATTTAGAAAAGGTCCCTTGTTTAATTTCGATAAAAGTGTGACAAAGATTTTGATAATGATTTGTGATGTTTATCTATAAAACTATTGTCAGCTTATTTCAACAAGATCTTCAAGATAAGCTTATCAAGACATCAAACAACCAAGCAGTTAAATTGTATTCATTAACCAAGAAGTTAAATTGTTATCAACAAGCACCAATGAAAAAGAAGAAAATTAAGGTTTATGACAATTAAAATGAACAACGAGGAAGCCAAATGAAAGAGTTTTATAACAATTAACAACTAGTTTGTGTTCCCAACAAAGTCAATCCACAGAGTAAGGCTATTACTGGATGTGGACCCTTAAACAGACATTACCAATAACACTAATAATCAAAAAGACCTGATAGCAACATTGTCTTAATCAGTACATGAAAAACAACTGACATTACATTTAAAAGCTAAAACCAAAAAAAGGTGACATTTCATTGTTCCCAAAAAAACTGAAATATGACTTCATTCATCAGCAGTAGGCACGTGTGGTGTTTGATCAGAAGGTTGCTCAACAGGAGGTATTGACATTTGTGTTTGTTCAGTACGTTGGTCAGCAAGAAGATCTGGTGTTGTTGGTCGTTGTGGACAAGATCTTTTGTTGTGTCCAAGTTGTTTGCAAACAGCACATGCTTTTTTGCTCCCACCCTTTCTTAATTCAGTATCATTCTTCTTCAACTCCCAACTCTCTAGCCTTCGTGTTTTCTTGGGTCTGCCAGGCATTGTCCTCTTCTTTGGGGGTAAGACATCTGGATATGAAGTTTTGTCCCAGAGAACTTGACCATTGATGGGGTAAATGATGGAGTTGTAGGTCTCCTCATAAGTAGACTTCCTGTAGCAAGTACCAATATAGTCTTCTGCATTTACAGTCAAGAACTTCATTGCAGTGATGGCATGAGTGCAAGGAATAACAGTAATTAACCATTTTCTACAACTGCATTCATTCTTGTCAAGATTGACAACAAATTGCTCCCTAAATTGTGAAATGTGGATGATTTCAAATAACTGATCTGCTGACCATCTATCATGGGTACAAAGTTAGAAACAAAGTTAGAAACAAAGTAAACAAAGATGACCATGTTTAAAGTTAATTGTAGTATTAAAGTTACCTTGGTATCCAATATCTCGTTAACCATGACTGCTTTTGAAATCTGTTTAGAACCTTAGGGCACACACTACCTTGATATAGTGCCATCTTTGTCCTGTTCTTAGCCCATCTCTTCATGATGTAAACCCTAATCTCTTCCAACATGGTGATAATTGGTTTAGTCCTAGTGTGAACTAGCACACTGTTGAAGCCCTCACACATGTTGTTCACAAGAGTGTCACATTGTGATCTAGAGGTGAATCTAGATTTTGACCAATATCTGGGAGTAACAATATATGTCAAACAAAATATAAATGTCAAAGTAAAAGAAGAATAACGTAGAGTAAAGTGAATACATACCTAGGTGCAATTGCAATCAAATACTTAAATGCTTCTACATTGATCTCTTTAATTTTCCTCATTTCAGCCTCCCATAGTTGTGGATATGTGGCTGTTGCTGCCATCCACATCAAACGTTTAAGGTCTTTTCCAGGAAATTGCTTTCTAAAGTTTGAGTACAAATGTCTAATACAAAATCATTGTTCTACCCCAGGTAGAAGTGCCTCAATGGCTGTTAACAGACCCTACAAGTTCAAATACTGAAGTCAGATGAGGTTTATGTGAAATAGGTTATAATTAAGCTTTGTTAGGGTTGACTGACCTTTTGTTGGTCTGAATAAATGTACATGCTCCACATACAGCTTCCCCACCAAGATCCCCAATCAGAAGGTCCAAGAACCAAGTCCACGAGTCTTTGTTTTCTACCTCAACAACAGCATACGCAATGGGCAGAATTTGTTCATTTGCATCTCTTCTCACTGCTGTTAGTAATTCCCCTCCATACTTTCCTTTCAAAAAGCATCCATCCAACCCAATAATGGGTCTACAACTAGTGAAACTATCTTTGCATGCTTTCAAGCATACATAAATTCTGTTGAAGATACACTCACCATTACTATTTTGAACCTTTATTTTCACTGTTGAACCTGGATTTGCCCTGAGAAGCTCATGACCATAATCATAGATTCTTCTATATTGTTCCTTGAATGAACCATCAACATTATCTTTTGCCATGGCTCTTGCCCTAAAAGCCATATTTCTGGAGATTCCAACATTCCATTTCCTACTCACTTTATCCCTAATGTCCATGACTTTCATGTTAGGGTTCTCTCTAACAGCTTTTTCCATCCTTTTACTCAACCACTTAGAAGTGATCAACTTCACATTAAAATCTCTACTACAAGTGTGATCATCAATAACTTTTCTTAGCTGCCATGACTTGGAACGAGAACTAAAGGCACAATAAGCATACCATTTGCATTTACCATTGCCCCCAAGACATTTAACAATAACCCTCTTCTTGTCATTCTTTAAGAATTTTAAATTTCTACCATTACTTAGTGCATACGTCCTAATGGCCTCTGTGAATTCCTTTTTCTCAGTAAAATAAGTTCCAACTTCCCACTTATATTCTCCCAAACTTTTAGGCATGCTAAATGTGGGGAACAATGTTCTAGGAATGGAACTTTCATCCTCACTATCTGGACCACTATCCAACTCATCTGACACCCACTCATTGTCAGATAAACCATGTACATCATGCATGTCATCATTACCACTTGTCCATGAACTGCAGGGTTCTTCACTCACATTTCCTTTAGAAGTACCAATGTTATCACACTGAATGGTAACATCAACTAGACTTTCTTGACTGCTAGACTCATCTACATTTTCATCCTCATTATCCTCTATATTTTCATCGTCATCCTCATCTTCTTCTACATCTTCTAGCTCGAATTCATCTACATCATGCACCTCAACCTCCTCCAATTGTGTTACACCTTCAGCCTCACCCTCAACCTCACAGTCAACCTCTCTCTCAACTTCTCTCTCAGCAGGACCCTCCTCCAATTATGTTACACCTTCAACCTCACCCTCAACCTCTCTCTCAACAGGACCCTCCTCTAATTGTGTTACACCTTCAACCTCACCCTCAACCTCTCTCTCAGCAGGACCCTCCTCCAATTGTGTTACACCTTCAGCCTCACCCTCAACCTCTCTCTCAACCTCTCCCTCAGCAAGACCCTCAACCAGACTCTCAACCTCACCCTCAACCTTTCCCTCACCATGACCATTCTCCATTTCTGTTCCAACTTCAACCTCACCCTCACCCTCCACTTGTGTTGCAACATCAACTTCATCATTAACAGCACCACCAACCCAATCAATCATTTCAATTATTTCTGGTGCATTCCTATTATGAACAACGTACAAATGAACTTCATCATTTAAGATTGCAATATTAACCATATGCAAAACACCCCTATCATCAGTCAATAATTCTAACCTCTCTGGCACCACTGACTTACCTCCTAAACTGTACCAAAGTTCTTTAATGTCTGTATGACCTAACTCTTTCATTGATGCTATTATTCCAAAGTAACAGAAGAGGTCTGGATCACAAGACCAGTGTGTTATCTCTCCATCAAATTTTAAATTACCATTATCATCACTAACAAAATGTCATGTATGATTGACCACTACTTTAATACGGTCATCCATGTTATACTATTTTTGAAGCACAACCTTTTAACACCTGTACATTGGGGGAAAAATATATTATCAAGGGGACGGGATAAACTAATAACTAAGGAACTGTAACACATGAAGGGGACAGGGGATAAACTAACATCCCCACTAAGGAAACACTGGACCAGCAAAAGGGGACCACTACTTTTGGGACCACGACAGCGTACACATCAACACACCAACTGCAGTTTTTGGAACCACTACTTTTAAAGAAATCGCAGAAATCAAACAACAAAACAACAAATCAACACATTCTAACCTAAACACAACAACAACATACCAAAATCGGGACCACACGAAACGCACTACATATTCGTAAACATAAAACATAGGAAACTTACCTTCACTGACGTCCAAGGTCAATTCGTTGCGTCCACGGGCAAGTGATGGTCTTCGTCTTGCACTTAGAACTTCCATGAACAAAAGGAGATTGAGAGACCTATTTCTGATTTCTGATACTCACCAAATTCCCAATTTCTTAAATCCCTAATTCCCCTTTTCTGATTCAATTAAAATTTCTCAATTTAAAACCTAATTCCACGTCAAAATCTATCATTTTTTACACTAAAATCCACGTAATAAAATTCCTTTAAGTCAGCTAATTCTTTGTGCACCACGTCATTACAGGCAGACGGCGTTAGTCATTACTTAACGGAAAGGGCTTAATTGCCTCATTTTTACAAATAATAGGACCAAATTGAGACAAAAAAAAATATGATGACCAAATTGAGATTGACACACAAATAAGAGGACCAAAGGAGGGTTTAAACCTTGATTATATGTATTGTTTACTTTAAGTTGCGTTACAAATCGTTTTGAATAAGAAAACCTCATTTTATACTCAAGATAATCGATTACCACTTATGATAATCAATTATCAATAATCGATTATGACTTGCTATAATCGATTATCACGAGAAATTATGAGATTTTTCAAGCAAGTTTTTGACCATTGTGCATTCACTAATGCATAATCGATTACCATATCTGGATAATCAATTATTACACGCTAAACAGATGATAACGAATTTTTGGAGGTATCCTTGAGTGAGATCTCTATAAATTAGACTGGGACTCTCATTCTAACATACAACATACAAAATAAGTGTATTTCAAAATTCTTATCTACAGTGTGTGGTGATAAGTGTTCTAGGGTTTGTGTAACCCTTGTACTGTGGCTTTGAGAACTTGGTGTGTTGGCATAGAGTGAGAACTTTCACTGGGAGTGTGATTGAGTGTTGTTGTTGTTGCTGAGTTGAAATTCTGTCATCCTTTGTGAAAAAAAAGTAGATGTTCATCCTTTGTGAAGATTCAAAGGAGGTGGTCATCATTTGTGAAACATTCGGAGGAGGTGGTCATCCTTCGTGAAGCATTTGGAGGAGGTGTTCTTCCTTTGTGGGTTGTAGGGGAAGTAAGTTTCATCTCTTGGGGTAACAAGAGAGGTGTTCTAACCTTCAACTTTTTTATTTTATTTGTGATTGTAACAGTTTGTTGATTTGTGCCAGTGATGTGTTAATTCTCGGTTGAGATTAACAACTTGATGTATGATCTGTGTGATCCGAACCAGTATAAAAATTACGTGTGCAATTTTCTCTCTTCCATACTCTTTAAATTTGTTTAAATTGTTTTAAGGAATTTTTATATTTACAAGAAAATTATTAAAAGAACAATTTGCGATAAAAAACCAATTCACTCCCTCTTGGTTTGTTGAACGTGTTACTCATTCTGCTGTACTGCTCTAGCTGTATCCTCCGAGCAATTTGGATGAGCAATTAGACCCAAAACTTAAGACTTCAGAACAACTTTCAGAAATATAGAGGTTTTTCTGTTGAGAGGATGGAGAGTTTGGTCTTTGTGATGGAGGAAGTTTGTGAAAATAAAACAACAATAATATTTTAACATTTAAATTTTTTTACATTTACTTAACACTATTTTCATTTTTTTTATCTTCCTTTTTTATAAATAATAAAAAGAATTACTTTTTTTAATGACCATTCACTAGTGCAGAAAGGGCTTTACACGTCTGTTATTTTTGGCTTTTAACGTCAGATCCCGATCCGACGTCTTTATGGGTTACATTATTGGGACGTCGGACTCTATAGGTCAGACGTCTATATAGACGTCTGACTCCATAGGTCAGACGTGTATATAGACGTTGGACACTATAGGTCAGACTTCTATATAGACGTCAGACTGGGTGTAAGCTGACGTCTAAAGGCCCTATGTATTTGGTCACTGTAATCCATTGGACATTAGACATGGCACTAACAAACCTCTATAGACGTCGGACATGGCACTAACAGACATCTATAGACGTCGGACATGGCACTAACAAACGTCTAGAAGGTGTTTTTTTTTAAATTAATTTATTTTTGCAATAAAACCACACCTGAAAAACAGAAAATTGTCCCAGAACATTATACTATAATATATATATATATATATACACACACACACATACATATATATATGCGTTTCAACTAAACAAAGTTGTAATTAATCTAAAAAACAATCCAAAACCTAAACTATCAAAATATAAACTTAAACTAAACGTAATTAATGTTCAACAAGAAATAAAAGTCTTCCTAGCTCCATCTTTGCAGAAGATAAGCTGTCCACTTCTGTCTTATCTGCCTAATTGTGTCCTGGTATAGGAGATGTACTCTTAAAGTGCTGCAAAATGAAGAAAGATTCATTATGTTTTCATATATGTTCAAAGATGAATTTGATTTGTAATGTATTGAAGGTAAGCATCATTACTTCATTTCACTCATTTGTAATGGTAGCCCGAATGATGGTCTTAATCCAAGACATGACATAAAAGCCACATTCCCGTGAATCTAGTCGCTTGTTACACTAAAATGACAAACTAAATAGTCAAGAATTTAGATCATTCAATAACTTAGAAAATGAATTAGAACTATAAATGACTTACAACCTTTGGATACAAGACTTGAACTAGCTGACCTCGGGATTTACCCATAGCTCTATTTACATTGAAAACACAAGGTAATATTAATATAACTATATTTATCATAAAAATTGAAGGTCAACATGAATTTCAAATCATTTTTGGAGAAACACTTACCCTTGAAACATGTTTCTCAAGTCAGGTTTCATTTTCCTATGCAGCGAACAAAACCTTATAATTTTACATTGTCTGGGAATGATGACCATCAGCTGCCAATGAGACCTATCATGAATCATAAATAGTTAGTAAACTACTTAAGTAAACTTTAATGAACTTTTACATAAAACAACCCATACCCATCAATGTATGTCACAAGGTATACGTCTTTATTTGACTCAGTCATCCATGTTTGCAAATAATTTTGTTTCCTTTGAATTGTATTACCAGAAGGTTGAATGGTCTGAGGTTCAACAAATCCATACATGTAAGACTAACCTTGGTCCACAATGATTGTGTCCATGTACCTAAAATAACAAAGTTAAGTTGTTAGAAATTAGGAATCTAAATAAAACTAATATAGAAAACAAAATTAACTATCTTACATGCACCATAGTTGAATGATGGAAATATTCAACATCCTGTCTCCCCCAATGATCTGCAGTGCATCATTGAATGTGATATATACTGGCACATTGCCATAAAAGGTTCTTCTCGACCTTTGGGACGTCATCCCAAGATGCATGAAGGATAGAAACATGGGTTTTTTGCTAACACACCCAGATAATCCGTTCTTCCACATAATTCGTTCCTCGTGACATGGTAAGTTGGTCCAAAATTCTCCATGCCAAGTCCAAACGGTATAAGTTCTCATTATGTCGAACATGAATAGATGGTCACGCATATTGCCTAAGTCTTGGAGTATTTGATTAAGACAACGAACACAAGGACAAAAATATGTCCCGTTCACAGACTTTGCATTTTGTTCAACATATTACAAGAACTTCGAAACACCCTTCTCATATTCTTCACTGATGCGACGTTCATTCATCCAGCTTCGATCCATACTATGTTCGTAACATACTTCATCAGTTTCAATTTTGTAACTCTCACAAGGTTAGGCCCTACGCATTTAGAAAAGTTATTTTTCATAATTTGCTAAGTCACGTCCAAAGAAGTCTAACATGTTAAATTTGATAAGATTTCGTCAATATTTCGCATTGGTCTCCGAAATACATGAAATGAGAGTGGTCAAGGATGACCACAATCAAATATGCATTCGGAGAACAACACAAACTGAACCGAAATTTTATCAATCTTATCCATAAACTCCAACGTACATGTTATAGCAAATTATGAAAAATAATTTCCCAAACTGTCCAATCGGACAATTCAAAATTTAATACAAACGATTAAAAGATTAATCGTTTGTGTTAAATTTCAAACGGGAACTAAGTTTAACTCAATGATTTGATACTTATAATCTAACATGCCAATCATAATAACACAAAAAAACTTTATCACATGCATATTCAAAAGCCAATAACACTTGCATACCTAAAAGCCAAAAACATGCATATGCAAAAGCCAATAACATGCATACACAAAAGCCAATAACATGCATACACAAAAGCCAATAACATGCATATACAAAAAGTTTTGAACAAGGAAGCTAACCTTCTTAGCATATTAAAAACGCAATGGAGGGAAATAGAGTGCATGTCCAAAAATGCAGGCCAAAAAGGGTCAAAAACGCCGCCCAAGAACACGCCAAAAACTGCACCAAAACGCAACGAAAACGCATTTTAATCGGTTCAAATGGAAGATATTTCATCAAAGAGTAATTTAATCGAAGTAAAAGTAAGTTTAAACAGTCCAAAAGAGAGAAAATGCACCTGGAAATGCAAAGCTGCGGAGAGAAAACGATAAGAGGAAGATAATGAGTAGTGCGCGTAACTCCCCGCGGGTTCGCGATTTGTGATAAAATAGGCATTTAGACGTTGGTACCCCAAGTGACCGATGTCTACATGAGCATAGACGTCGAGGCCCTTACTAATATGACGTTTAATAGATTTAAAAATTAATTTTTGCGGTGCTTATGGACGTCCGATGTAGGAGGAGCTGACGTCTAAATACATATTAGACGTCGGTCTTGACGAACCGCCGTCCAAAACCACCTTTTCATTTACCTGTTTAGGCCATTAGTCGTTTGTTATAGGGGGCCAACGTCTAAAGTACCATTTAGATGTTGGGGTGGCGAGATTAGACGTCCAAAAAATGACTTTTCGCATTCTGGCATGCCCATTTTGGCGTCCAATGGAACAATCAGACTTTTAGTGGCTATTTAGACATCGGTGGTTGCCTAGTCGAACGTCTAAAACCAATAAAAATTTAATTTCTACCACATTTTTGGCGTCTGATTGGACGAACTGATGTGAACGTCAGTACAAACATCGGTCCTCCAAATATCCGACGTCTACATGTTCAACTTATTTACAGAAATGCGACTGGTCAATTTTTACATTGAATATTATGTGATCTAACATCTAAGGGGTGACGTTAAAGGCATTTTCTGCCCTAGTGATTGTTTCTCACACAGTGGATTATTAAGTGGTTTTTCTTGTCAATAATCTTTTTTCTCTCCTAACATATGGCAAAGCTAGGATTAGGCAAAAATAAGTATACTATTTTCTAGTTCAGTTTTGAAAAACTGAACTTATTAAATTTTCAGTTCATATAATTGTTTGAGAACTGTATCGTGGTTTTCTTCACTCTCTTGTTTCTAGTTATTCCTAAAATGTGAATTAGAGTACACGAGAGCTCCAACGAAAATCCATGTTAACCCTGCCTTAGCTCTGACTTGATGCAGCTATTGCCCACCATGACCCTATCGTCGAAAGAGGGCTCCAACGAAAACCCACGGTGACCCTGTGATAACGGTTGAAATACCGTTATTTTTATACTTAATTTTGATACTAAAAACACTCTTTATGACTTAGAAATTAGCTTGAAATCATGTTTTTTTCTTAAGTTATGAGAATAAGAGAGTTGAAGGTGGCATTATTGGTTTTATGTTTGGTTTTCCTTGTTTTGACAGGAATTAAGGTGATTTGGAAGAAGAAGTTGAAGTAGCAAGGAGTTGGAGTCAGGAAAAGCTGGAAAAGTAGCACAAAGAAGAGTCCCAGGTGGCGCTGAGCGCCAGTTTCTTCTGTCTCACGCCTGAGTGCCACCGTTGAGCGCGAGTCAAGTGCCACAACCACCGCCTCAGCGCCCTTTTGGGGCGCTGAGCGCCGACGACGTGGGCTTGGACCTGTTTTTTGTGTTTGCTCGAGATATTTAAGGATTTGGATGACCTAGAGAGGGTATCTTTTGACAGAAAGAGGCGCAAAAACACTCATTTCACCCCTCGGTGGCAGATTTTGGATGCGGAAGCTCCGATCTTCAACTTTTAGGGTTTTATCTTTTATTCTTTTCCATATTTCATCTAGTTTCACCATGTCTATGGTGAACTAAACTTCCATTGTTGTTGGGGAAATGATGTAATCCTTTGAAACTCTCATGTATTGAATTGATTTATATTATAAATGCTTTACTTCATTAATTGTTAGGTTTTTTCCTCTATGCTCTATGCATGCTTTGTTTAACTCATTCAATTGCATGATTGTTGATTTTTTCATTATGGACACATACGGGGAAATCTAAAACTTGGGAAATTCTCCCAAAAGCAATATTACCTAGACATAGGGATAAGAGGGTTGGTTGCCTTTAAGCTTCTATGCAAATGTAATGCATAATTAGTTGCTAGAGATACAAGACATTGTGAACTAGTAATTAAGAGTAGGCTTTCTTCACCGAGACATCGTGTTTAAAGTAAATTAGAAAGTGACATTAACATTAATGAAGAAGAAGAATTCATAAATACATGAGAGTGGATAGGATAAGTCAAAAGCCCCAGCAACATAATCATCTCATATTTTATCAACCATTCACCTGTGCATTCTTTTAGTCAATTGATCAAACACTTGTATTCATGTTTATTTTCTGCATTATAAACCAAATGTTTTTGTTCTCAAGTCTTAAATAATCAACAAATCACATGATTGTTTAGGCCGTGAGTCTTTAGGGAAAAATATACTTGGTCTTACCAATTATATTACTTGATACGATTCGGTACACTTGCCGGAGTCTTAACACCCTGCCTTGACTCTACCGTAACGCACAACCGTTGTCGCCGGGACCTTGTCATCAAGGAGAACTCCAACGAAAACCCACGATGACCCTACTCTGACCCTGCCGTGATGCAGCCGCTTCCCACCGTGACCCTGTCGTCGAGGGTCCCTATCGCATTTGTTATTACTCTAATCGTCGAGGGACCTGGTCGTAGGTTTTGTTGCATTGACCGTCGAGGGCCTTGTTTTGTTCGTTGTCGTACTGACCATCGAGGTAAGCAGTGATCCGATTATTGTGTTCTGAGTTTGCCTCTCTCTACCTTTGCCTCTTTATGGCACTGCTTTACTCTGTGCTTTCCTTAAACCTATGATAAACGCGATTCTGAAATCATGTCCAATTCTTAAATTCTACACCACTATTCGAATATGTTGCTGATATTTGACAAAGGTTACTCAAGAATGACTTCAGGTTCTTTTGCATAAGAAATATCAGTAATATGGTTAGATAAAACTGAGCAATTTTTAGCATCACCAATGTATTTCTTTGACTTGCAAACATGGTATACATTGTGAATTTGAGAAGTTCTTGGTAACTGTAACTTGTAGGCACTGCCCTGATGTTATCCATCACTGGAAAAAGGACTATAGTACTTATGAGCCAATTTTTCATTAATTCTAGTTGTTGTTGAGCCTTGCCTATAGGAATGGAGTTTCTAATAAATTTAATCTCCTACTTGAAACTGTCTGTCAACTCTATATCTATTGGCCAATTGCTTCATTTTGTCTTCAGCTCTCTCCAAATGAAACTTATGAAATCTTAACATCTATTCCCTTCTTGTAAGATTTCTGTCTAATTGAGTGGGGAGTTTTTGCGACAAATCTTTTTTGTCATTAATCTGTCCAACTTTGAGCGGGGATTTTTGGATTTTATTCATAGTACGGAGGTTGCTATCTGATTGATGTTGATATTGGGGGGGGGAGGGATAGTGAACAATCTGTTTAAATTTCAGATGAAGAAGATCACAAAACCTAGATGACGGAATAATGAGAGAGTTCAACTGTCTTCTTATTTTTTAAATGCTGAACAATACAATATTTAAATATAAAGGAAACTTGGCTAACACTCTCCACTAACCACGTCTAACAACCCTACGTTAGTGGTGCTAAAAATAACTTAAGAACAGAAACTCAAAATTGCTCCTAACAACTAGCCAAAAAACCAGCAACAGGCTTTTGACAAAGTCTTCCAACAAAGTAGCTAATTTTCTCTGACATTTATTCAGCTTCTTACGTTCACATGTGAGCTTGAATTATGTTGCAACACCTCCCCTTAATTCAAACTCATACATACCAATTTTCTCCATAAAGAACTGATGTTTGGCTTGAGTTAAAGCCTTGGTAAACAGATCTGCATTTTGGACGTTTGTACTGCAAAATCTTAGAGCGATTGTTTCCTCTTACGTAAGCTTCCTTATGAAGTGATGTTGTACTTCAATATGCTTGGTTCTTGCGTGAAACGCTGGGTTTCTTGTCATAGAAATTGCAGACCTGTTATCACACCATATCTCAGTTGCTCCTTCCTGCTCATAGCATAAATCTTTTAAAAACTTTCTAAGCCAAACAGCTTGTCTTGCTGCTGCACCAGCAGCTACATATTCTGCTTCAGATGATGACAGAGCCACAATATCCTGCTTCTTTGAGCTCCAGGTAATAGCTCCTAAGCCAAGACTGAAAACTGACCCAGATGTACTTTTCTTGTCATCCAAACTGCCTGCCCAGTCACTGTCTGTGTAGCCAACTAACTTGAACTCACTGACATGTTCATACAAGATTACATAACGAATTGATCCTGCAACATACTTCAGAATCCTTTTTGTTGCACCTAGTTGTTGCTTTGTTGGAGAATGCATGTATCTTGATACCACACTTACACTATGAGCAATGTCAAGACGTGTGTGAGTGAGATAATTCAGACCACCTACAAGACTTCTGAACAGCTTTTCATCAGTTTTTCCTGTGCCATCCTCCTTTTGCAGCTTCTCACTAGAATTCATAGGAGTTTTGACAGTTTCACATTTTTCCATTGAAAATTTCTTCAGCAAATCCTCTGCATACTTCCTCTGGCATAGAAATATTCCTTCTTCTCCTTGCTTTACTTCTAGTCCCAAGAAATACTGAAGCAGTCCCAAGTCTGTCATCTCAAATTGCTCCATCATTGATGCTTTGAACTCATTTAGCAACTTCTGAGAGGAGCTAAAGTAGATGATGTCGTCCACATAAAGACAGACAACAATGAATCCATTCAAGCCTTCCTTTTTTACATAGAGAGTTGGCTCATTCTCACTTCTCTCGAACTGATTTTGACGGAAGAATGATTCAATCTTGGTGTACCAGGCTCTTGGAGCCTGTTTTAGTCCATAAAGTGCCTTTTGCAGCTTGTAAACCTTGCCTTCTTCACCATCTTTGACAAAGCCGAGTGGTTGCTCAACAAAAACTTCTTCTTGTAAGTCTCCATTGAGAAATGCAGATTTTACATCCAGCTGAAACACATCCAATTTCCATTGGGCAGCCAAAGCTAATATCACTCTTATAGTTTCAAATCTTGCCACTGGTGAGAATGTCTCCTCAAAATCGATTCCTTCTTGTTGTGCATACCCTTTTGCCACCAACCTGGCTTTGTGCTTCTGAATACTCCCATCTGAATTTAACTTAGTTCTGAATACCCATTTAAGTCCAATAACATTCTTCTCTTCAGGAAGATCAACCAATTTCCAAGTCTCATTCTTTTGAATGGACTTGATTTCCTCCTTCATTGCATCTTGCCATTCAACATCATCTTTAGCTTCATCAAAACTGGTTGGATCTGCTGCCATCAGTGCAAAGTCACAGTTTGCATACAAGTCAACAAGAGTCCTGTATCTTCTTGGTTCAGAATTATTCAATGAACTTGATGATGAAGGACTTGAAGAAGATGATGATGAGCTGTGATTTGAAGATGATGGTGTTGTAGGAGGACTTGGAGACTGCTGATCATTTCTTGGCACAATTAAGTCCACCCCTGAATCATCATTCCCTATTGTTTTCTACTGAGTACTGTCACAACTTTCTCTTTGCTCCCAATTCCAGCCTGCATTCTCATCAAACACAACGTTCCTACTGACCATAACCTTGCTAGTAAGAGGGTTATACAGTCTATATGCTTTGGATTGAGTAGAATAGCCAATGAATACACATTTCAGAGATTTATCATCTAGTTTAGATCTCAAATCAACCAGAGCATAAGTTGTACAACCGAAAACTCTTAAATGACTTATAGATGGTATTTTTCCTCTCCATGCTTCAAATGGTGTCATATTCATGACTGCCTTTGTAGGAGAGACATTGAGGATGTACACTGCAGTGGCTACAGTTTCACACCATAAGTTGTTTGGTACACCTTTAGCTTTGAGCATGCTTCTTGCCATCTCTACTATTGTCCTGTTCTTTCTCTCAGCTACTCCGTTTTGCTCTGGAGTATATGGTGCGGTCAATTCTTTTCTTATTCCTTACTCCTCACAAAATGTGATGAATTCATTTGACAAAAATTCACCACCTCGATTTGTTCTTAAGGCTTTCACACATAAACCAGATTGTTTCTCAACCATAGCCTTAAAAATTTTAAATTTTTCAAAGGCTTCAGACTTAGCCTTTAGAAAGTAGACCCAACTCATTGTACTGTAGTCATCAGTATTAAAAAAGAAATACTTACTTCCACCAAGAGAAACTGTCTGTATTGGTCCACAAAGATCAGCATGCAGTAGCTCTAAACTTTCACTTGCTCTCCAAGATCTGCCACTAGGAAATGGTCTTTTTGACTGCTTTCCATATAAGCATCCTTCACACAACTCAAGCTCACCAATTTTAGGCAGCCCTTGCACCATGTCTTTGGAACTCAGAAGCTTCAGCCCTTACACATTCAAGTGACCATACCTCAAATGCCACAGCTTGGCATCATTATCTTCTTTAACTATCAATGCTTTGCTCACATTTCTAGATAAATCAAGAGGGAACATTTTGTTTCTCCCCATAATAATTTTTACTACAACTTCTTTGGATTTCTTATCACAGATCAAACAGAAATCATTATCAAACAATACTGAATATCCAGAATTGAGTAATTGACCCACACTTAGCAAATTGTGAGCCAAATTTGGCACATACTGCACATCATATAAGAGCTTAGTGTTTCCTTGCTCAGTTTTGATTTCAATTGTGCCTTTTCCTTCCACTTCAAGTTGTTTTCCACCTCCAAGCCTCACCTTGCTCTTTAAAGATTCATTCAGCTCTCTAAACATAGACTTGGCACTTGACATATGGTTGGAGCACCCACTGTCAACATACCACACGCCACCTCCTACATCATTTCCAGCTGCACTTTGTGCTAAGAACAACTTTTGCTCATTCTCCACAAAATTGGATTTTTGATCTCCCTTTTGTTCATCCTCCTCCTTCTTCCAACAGCTAGCTTCTTTGTGGCCTGGCTTCTTGCAATAGTAACATTTTAGTGGACCCTTATATGATTGCTCTTTTCCTTCCTTATTCTGTCCTCTTCCACGGCCCCTTCCTCTTGAGCCAGCTCTACCTCTACCTCTTCCACTAAATTTCCCTAATTTTTCCTTGTTTGAGGATTCTCCTTTCACATGGAATGCCTTCTCTTCCTTCTTCTCACCATTTCTATTGAGCCTCTCCTCATGAGCTTGCAAGGATCCCATGAGTTCGTCAAAGGTGTAATCAGCCATGTCCTTTGACTCTTCAATAGTCGTTACAACATGATCATATTTGTTTGTAAGACTTCTTAGAACTTTTCCAACCACATGCTCATTGGTCATTGTTTCTCCATATGACCGCATTTGTTGTACCACAGTGGATACACGTGACAAGTATTCTTGGACAGATTCTTTGTCCGTCATTAGAGTTGTTTCAAACTCTCTCCTTAGTGATTGCAGCCTCACTGTAATCACCTTCTTATCACCTAGATACTCTTGCTTTAGAGTATCCCACGCCATCTTAGATGTGGTTGCTGAGGCAATTCTAGGAAAGATTTCATCATCCAAGGCTTGTTGTATCATAAACAATGCCTTGGAATCTTTCTTTCTCTTCTCTCTCAACTGCTGATCAGGTTCTGGAGGTTGAGCATCTTCAAATCCTTCTTCAACAAAACCCCATAGTTCTTGAGACTTGAATAATGTTTTCATTTTCAAGCTCCAAAACTGATAATTTATGCCTTTAAAAATAAGCAATTGTGAACTGGCGATTCCTGATCCATTGTTCTGCATTATGAACAACCTTTTCACTCTCTAACCGATGTTTACCCTTGAGTGCTCTCTCCTCTCACCCAACAATTCCCTGGATATGAACCCGGATAATAATTAGTTGCTCTGATACCAAATGTTTAAATTTCAGATGAAGAAGATCATAAAACCTGGATGACAGAATAATGAGAGAGTTCAACTGTCTTCTTATTTTTTAAATGCTGAACAATACAATATTTAAATATAAAGGAAACTTGGCTAACACTCTCCACTAACCACGTCTAACAACCCTACGTTAGTGGTGCTAAAAATAACTTAAAAACAGAAACTCAAAATTGCTCCTAACAACTAGCCAAAAAACCAGCAACAGACTTTTGACAAAGTCTTCCAACAAAGTAGCTAATTTTCTCTGACATTTATTCAGCTTCTTACGTGCACATATGAACTTGAATTATGTTGCAACACCTCCCCTTAGGAACATCAATTGCTTACATGATTGTCTTACACATTAACACATTATTGGGACTCTGGGTCATGTAAGTCATTGTTAGAAGCATTAAGTTGACACACACTATTAAGACTTTGGGTGTTGTGTTTGTAGATTTAGGGTATGAGATGAGTTAAGTGAGTTACTGCAATGGCTTTTGCCATGGAAATGCTCATTGGAAATGTTAAACTATAAAGATGAAGAGAAACATTAAACTGAAAATATTGTGTGGTTTATTTATATTGAGAGAAAGAAATGAGTACAATACATGAAGGGTATTTGATATCCTCTAATAATAAAGATATGATCCTATAGTAATACATATATGATCTTGATATTTTTTTTATAAAGATATGATTTTGATATCTATAATTATAACACTCTCCTTCAAGTAAAAATATATAAGTCAAATGTATTCAGTTTGCTATAGAATTGATCATTGGTCATCTTAGACATGAAGTGAATGTTTACTATTTGTTCACTAGATTTGAAAACCGAAGATTATTGTTCTTTCATTTTATATGTCTGTATATTAGTCTGAGTTTCTATACCATTAATAATTTCAGTTTGTACGTGATCCACAATTTGAATCTGGACATTTTCTTTGGAATTAGTATTTACTCACATAATTGATACTTCTAGCTTATGTCATAGGCTCATAGCATTTCTTTCTACATATTTTATTTCACGATTACTGGTAACTAGAATTTATACTATGATATGAACAATTTAATGCAGTTCGGTATACTTTGTCCATCCCTAATTAGAGCAACATGAAGAAATAAAACACGAACACTATTTTTCATATTTACATAACAGAGTAGAGTAAATACATGATGTGGAAAAAAAAATAAAGCGCAAACATTTTTTCCCATAATATACAGATGATGAACATGGAATTATAATGGTAAAAGAAGAACTTAATGTTTATTAAATAAAAAGAGTTATACCAAAAGTCAAGTTGATACTAGTTTCTATCTGAACTCAGGTGACAAATTTTGAAGTAAGAAGTCTTTTCTCAAAGGGATAAAATGACATGAACAAAAACTAAATTAACTCAGATGAGATGAGAGTCATTAGTTACTGAAAACTGAAACAACCATGTTGATCCAACTTTCCACTACACAACATTAAAAAACATAATCTCTGCAACAGTTTCTTAACAAACTTAATCTAAGACTCATTTTTGAAGGTGAAGATGGCCAAGTTGACATCATTATGTGCGATGAGTCGACCAGCGACATTACCACCAAATGCAGAACCATGACGGGTGGAGAGGATGACCCCAAAGGAAAAGGAAGACGGAGGGATGAGTTCCAAGAGAGGGGTGTCTTGATTGTCATATAAGTAGGAGCCAGTAAGAGAAACTATGTTGAATGGCCCATAAACCCTTACATCAGGGTTATCACGAAGGGTTACCGAGGCAATGGTACCAGAGGCACTTTGAATAGTGAGACTGGTGTGATTTATATTTGTCAAAAATTATATTTTTTAAGATTAAATTTGAAAAAAATGATATACCAGTGAGTATCCATTTTTAAGATAAAAATTTATTTATAAAAAGTAAATAATTGAAGTTGAGGATTAGCGAAAGATTATAACATTTTAATAAAATGTTTCTCTATTACTTTTCAATTAATTTAATAAAAAATATTTGTTTTAGTGTATTATTTTTGTGTTATTTGTTTAGTGATATGAAAGTCAGACTGACTTTATCTCTTACAAAAAAATATATATTAATTGGTCTGATTATTTTAACCTAGTTAGTAATTTGGAGTTCAGAATATAGGTATTTGATTCTATTTTATATTGAAATAGAGTTTTGATGTTTGTAGTCAATATAATTATTTAGGAGGCATAGCATTTACATTTTGTTCATGGGTTAATTATACTTTTAATTTTATACTTTAACATTTGAATCCTCAATGTTTTTGTGGGGAGTAATAGGAAAATGAATATATGTATTTATATCACTGTTATAATTAAATTATACAAATAAAATAATGTATCTATAATAATATATGAAAAATTTATATAAATTTTTTATTCTACTTATAATACTATTTTAAAATTATGATACAAAATTTACAGTGAAAAAATAAACATAAAAAACATATAACAATATGTAATATAATGTTATTATTTATTGTACATAATTTCTTTACTTATTTTACTTTTAATAATATTTCTAAGTTATAATGCAAAATATAAAAAAAAATCTGATATAACAAATAAAATATAATGAAATATAATAAAAAAAATAATGGAAAAAACTAATAGATAGAAACTCGCACTTAAAATTAAAATATTACTTAAATTGTGTATCTGATTTTTTATAATTAATTTTTTATTATAACAAAACTTTGATATGATATATAATATATAATATATGATAGCAGCAACTCTTTTTTTTCAAACATTCCTTATATTAAGATATTAGATTGATATTTAAAAAACTGTACATTTTGTATTTAATATACTTTCATATTTAATGCTCATTATATATTAATACTTTCATATTTAATGTCCATTATATTTTATTCTGTATTTATGATTTATAAAATATAATATAATATGACATTAAATATTTTGTTCTGTATGTAATATTTTCATACTTATTTCCCTTTTGTATATTATTTTATGTAAGCTCTTAATCACTAAATGGTAATATAATATGAAATTAAATACTTTCTTCTATTTATTTAATGCTAATTGAATTTTATTGTTTTTATTTGTAATCATTTATTATAAAATATTAATTGCTGCATATTTAATGTGTGTAGGCCTACTAAAGTATTACCCCAACTGTTTTTTTCTCAAATTTTCTATTCTTTTTCAGGTTGAAAAACTGTATACTCATATATCTTTAGCTTAATTAATAATTTTGTCCTTATATATAAAAATATAATTCACTTTACTTCTTATATATAAACTCAATTAAATTTTTTAATATTTATTAAATATAATTAATTTGATATTTTTTGTGAAAGATATTATGTTTTAAAGTAATTAAGATCTCATATGTCAAACCATAAAAGTCCATATTAATTTTATTTGACAATCAAATTTAAAATAAAATATAATAAGTCTAAATATAAGAATCAAATTATTAAGTAAGTTTATATTTTTTAATTTTGGTAAAAAATAAAAAAGTAAAATAAAATATTTTAATTTGAATAGTTTGATAAAGTTTTTATATTTTTATAATTATTTTAATACATTTAAAATTTATTTAAAAATTGTTGGTAAATATTATGTTACATTACTAAGTATCAACGAATTAAAAAATTATAGTAATTTTTAAAATTAGTTTTCGATTCATTAGTATGAGTTATAAATAATAAATCTCAACTAACATTATTAATTTGTTATAGCAATTTATATTTCCAAATTATTAAGTTTGTGGAAAGATCTAGAAAATAACATTTTAGGAGTGATGATTGTTCAAAATAGTGAAACTCGATAGTTATAAATGAAATTCATTATTTTAAAACGCATTATCTCTTTATAAATTATTTTTCCAAAGTTCTTTGACTTTTCTCTAAGATTTCTTCTTCTTTACTCGTCTGATTGAAGAACCAAGACAGTAGGATTGATCTTGGTAGCGAGCTCTTAAATTTCGATCAATCAATTTCTCTATTTGCATAAGTTAAGTTTCAGCTCTTTTTCTTGGTCTTTTTTTGTGATTGGTTGCATGTGAGCCTTCTTTCACTTGAATATGTCTTTTTAATCATTTATATGAGTTTCTGTTGATTAGTGATTCTAATGATGTTCCCTGATTGTATTTATGTTGTTCCTAGGTGTAGATAGGACATCTTGTGAGCTTGAAAGGAGTTTGGGTTTCTTTTGCACAAGTTCATTTGTCTCTTAGGTAAGAAAAACTAATTGAATTGTTTTAATGTTATAAATATCTTGAAATATGTAATTGTATGATTGAATGATATGATGAAATTGACGTATTGAATTTATTATATTGGATATTTGTATTGTTTAATTATCTTGGTTGAGTTTTGTTGAATGGAGAACTTAGGGTCAATCGAACCAATTCGTATGTGTCTTAACATTAAATGTTTTTTTTTTACCAAAGTACTAAGCAGGTAATACCAATTTGACCATTTGAACAAATTCTAATTTTCCAAATCATAGAGTTTTCATTTGTTGTATTCTGGTACAACACTAAATAATGACAGGCTACTGTTTAACGCTAGTTCATTTGCAGGACTGGAAGCATTTTAGCTCCAAATCGTTGAGCTTGAGTTTTGTACCGCTAAGTGATAATGGTTGATTTCACCGTTATCTGTGATTTAATTTTCATACTAAATGAACCCTTTTTGACTTAGAAACTTGCTTAATCTCTTGTTTTTAGTTAAAGTTGTGAATAAAGAGAGTTGAGGTTAAAAGTTATGATTTTTATCACTAACTCCCTTGATTTTGTAGGAAATTGGAATGATTTGGAAGAGGAGTTAAAGTACCAAGGAGTTGGAACCTAGAAAGGACTGAAAAAGCACCATAAGAGAAGGCTACAGAAGGTCGCAGGATCCCTGGTTGCCCTTTTTTGGGGCCCTCAGTGCCAAAAGCTCGCATGGACGCCTGACTGCCTCATTTCTAAGGCCCTCAGCATTGGACCCTTGCATTGATGCTTGGGTGCCCTTCCTGGGGCGCTAAGCGCCAACTTCAATGTGTCGCACACCGCCTAGGCGCCCTTTGAGGGGCCCTGAGTGCCATCCTTTCACACCACCGCCAGGCTGCCCTAAGTTGGGGCGTTGAGCGCCAGCGACGTGTGCTTGGACTTCGGTTTTGCTCTATTTAAAGATTTCTTCATCCTAGGGTTTGTATCTTTTGGCAGTAGAAACGCAAAAACACACTTTTCGACTCTCTGGAGGCAGAATTGGATGCGGGAGCTCTCCTCTTCAGTTTTTAGGGTTTATCTTTCATTCTCATTCCATTGTACACCTACTTTCTTCAAGACAATGAAAAACTAAACCTTATTTGTTTTTGGGGAAGATGTAACCTCTAAACTCTCATGTATTTGAATTTGTTCTGAATCAATTTATGCTTCTTTCATTAATTGTTAGAGATTTTTCTCCTGTGCTTAATATTTGTTATGTTTTAATCATTCATGGCATAATTTTATGGTCTTCTTTGATATTGGGAAATACCTAGAAACTAGGATCTGGAGAATTTCTCCCAAAAGCAATATTGCCCAGGGATGGGGATAGGAGGTTTGGTTGTCTTAAGCTTTTGTTTGTAATGTAGAATTAATTATTAGGGATGCAAGAGATTGTGGTCTAGTAATTAAGGATAGGCTAACTTCGTCGAGGGATCAATTTTTAAGTAATTTAGAGAGTGACATTAACAATTGAATGAAGAAGATGAATTGTTATATGTGTGAGAGTAAGAAAGGTGAAATCTAAACCGCAACAATATACCCATCTCATATTCTCAATATCATCCATTCACTTTTGCGTTTCTCTTCAATTGATCCAATTTGCATTCATATTTACTTTTTCTGCACTTTGCATTCAAAACCCCCAAAATTGTTCTAAAAGTATTAATTAGTTAAGCAATTACACAATTGTTTAGTGTCTTGAGTCTCTTGGGAAACGATACTTGGTCTTACCAATTATTATTACTTGATATGATTCGGTACACTTGCCGAGGTCTTAACACTAAGCATCATAAAATGCGAATGCTTTGGAATTGGAAAATAGTAGGGCGCCGTTAAACACCATCTTTCACTACATGTTTAGGGAAAATCACAAGACTACCTTAATTTTAATACCCCTCATTTACCGGATCTTACATTTACCCCTCCTAAAAAAACTTCATCCCCAAAAATTCCACTCAAAAGGAAGCATACACCATTAAAATTTTCAAATATCTGTCTACAAATTACATAAGTTTTCATAATACTATAACAACAACAATTTCTGAACAGATAAAAAGAACACCAACACATAATAATATAATCATAAAAATCTTTCATCACAACATTAACATCACAGCTAAACCAGTCATAAACCAATGTCGCTTCCTTCTACTGTGTCGTCATAAGTTGTTCTCACTAACATGGCGATTCGAGTCGTCTTCCATCACAACTTGAGACTATCTCCTCGACTTCTCAAGGACTAACGAGTAAAAACACTGATACTACAAGCATCAATGCACTATACGCAACATGATTCGAAGCCTTTTAGCGAGACATTCACCTCCTCGGGCAGAAGGAAGTGACACTCGAATCTCTATCTTTACATGAGACTCCAACATCCTTAACATAGTGTAGTATGAAAAGCTCACACATGACTGACCACAGTACAAGAAAATAACATAGTTTAATGTTCACATCATGATTCCATACATATTCTCAATAACATGCTTTGTTCATCAATCATATTACTCATAACACAATCTCAATACATTCCACACTTAATCTCAACAATAGACATTAACTCATCAACACAAGTTCTATTAAACCATGATAATTATTTAATTTAATAAAACAAGGCCATGAAAAGAAAACAAGAAAACAAGAAACAACAAATCAATAATTTAAGAAATCAAGAATGTAAGCTCCTCTTGGTCAATACTAAGGCTTTATCTACAACAAATCTCCCTTTGCACTAATGTTTTTTGTAGGTAACCATTTTGTTCCCTCTAAGAATGTCTCTTTCTCTCTCTCCTTCTTTTTATTTCCCCAATGGATAGATTTTCTATAAGAGGTGTCTAATATAGTTACAATTATGTGTGAAATATACATAGGGTACTCTATTTATAATAAAAGCCCATAAGGAGTAATAACAACCAACTAAAATAAAAGATATAAAGATAAGATAAAATAAATTTATGTTTAACTTAATTAATTCTGATAAGTCCTTAGATATGTATTCTATCTTAATATTTTCTAACAATAATATTTAATTATATATAATTGTGAAGACTCCAGCAAGTGTACCGAATCGTATCAAGTAATATAAAATTGTAAGACCAAGTATCGTTTTCCCAAGAGACTCACGACACTAAACAGTTGTGCTTTTGCTTAACCAATTAAGACTATAAGAACAATATTTTGGGGTTTTTTGAATGCAAAAAAATAAAAGTAAATATGCATGCAATTTGATCAATTAAGGCTAAACACAAAAGTGAATGGATGATGTTGATAATATGAGATGAATATGTTGTTAGGGTTTAGATTTCACCTAATCACTCTCATGCATAAACGAATTCATCTTCTTCATTAATGTTCATGCCACTTTTTAATTTACTTTAAATCTGATGTCTTGGTGAAGAAAGCCTATACTTAATTACTAGTTTACAATGTCTTGTCTCCCTATCAA
This sequence comes from Vigna reflexopilosa, assembly GCA_027742785.1. Lineage (NCBI taxonomy): Eukaryota > Viridiplantae > Streptophyta > Magnoliopsida > Fabales > Fabaceae > Vigna > Vigna reflexopilosa. Next base: position 13,119,474 of record CM050926.1, read on the forward strand.
TTAATTTTGCATTACATACGCACAAAAGCTTAAAGGCAACCAACCCTTTTATCCCTATGTCTAGGTAATATTGCTTTTGGAAGAATTCCCCGGATCGTGATTTGTAAGATATCTCTCAATAACAATCCTAGGGAGAGAAGATGAGAGCTGTCACATCCCCAAATCGTCCAACCCTAGGAGTACAAAATCTCCTGATACTTACAAATCATAAGATTTATGCCATACATGAATAAAACATCACAAGCATTTGAGCAAAGAAGAATATCTCTAAAATTTAATGAAAGAAGCATATATCTATAATAAGAATCAATTCAAATACAAGAGATTTAGAGGTTACATCTTCCCCAATAGCAAATGAGATTAGTTCTCCACCGTCATGAAGAAAATAGGTGTACAATGGAATGGAAGAGATAAAACCCTAGAAGGAGAAGAGGAGAGCTCCCACATCCCTAAATCTTCCCCCAAAGGGGTGAAAAACGTATTTTTCTGCTTAAGCCATCAAAAGATACAAACCCTAAGACGTTCAGGACTTTAAATAGGGCAGAAAAATAATAGAAAACGGGTCCAGGCCCAAAACAGATTATAAAAATAGCAGAAAACTGGCCTAAAACACGCGTCGCCGGCGCTCAGCCCAAAAATGGAGGTCAGCGATAGGTGCAGCACTCAAATGACGCTCAGCGGTGGCGCTGAGGTGCGAAACAGAAAAAAAACTGGCCCTCAGCGGTACAAAACTGCCGCTCAGCGCTACTTGCGGTGCTAAACTCCACTCTTGTTGACTTTTCTACACTCTGGTTGACTTTTCTGCACTCCAACCATTTGATACTTTGACTCTTCTTTCAATTCATTCCAATAACCTACAAAATCAAGGGAATTTAGTGATACAATCATCAAGTATAACCTCAACTCTCTTATTCACAAAATTAAAGCAAAACCATGAGTTAAAGTCAGATTCTAAATCAAAAAGGGTGCATTTAATATCAAAATTACATCACAGATAATGGTATTTTCAACCGTTATTAATAATAATATCCGAAGATATCTTTTAATTAACAATATCTCAAGATATATTTTAGTTTGTAACTATATAACAATATCCAAGAATATCTTTTAGAATATCTAACAATATCTAATAATTTGTTTTTCTAATAATAATATCTCTTTTAATATTTAAACCCATAAAGATTATATCTCCTATTTTATTTCAACTACTTTCTTTTTTAAATAACAACTAAATCTTCTAAAAGATTTATGTAATATTTTTTTATTAAATTTTCATATTATATAATCTGCAGGTTTCTCCTTTCTATATCGTCCTGTTTTAATTTATGCACCTATTTAATAAAAGGTAAAAGACCATTTTGTCTCTAGGCTAAAATGTAAATATAATCAAAGAAAAACCATAATAATTATGTTCTGACAAAGGTGTACACTCAATAACACTAATTACCAAACAAAAACACCAAAATCACAAGACTACCTTATTTCTAATACTCCTATTTTACCAGATCTTACAAGTGATGTATGATAATATCATTATATTTTTTTATGAAGACTATTTTCGCACATTAGCTTACTTTGTTTTCTTGTTTTTGTGTTATTTATTTTATTATGATCACCTTATTAGTGTGATCATATGAGAGATAAGTGTTTAAACATGTCTGATAAATGTAGCAAGACTTTGTATTTTAGATATATTTATTATTATGATTATTTTCAATTAAATAATTCTATTAATATTATATCTATAAGTTTGAGCCAAATCTAATTTGTTTGATCAATTTTACAATATTTTATTTTATCAATTGTTTGAAATGTTATAGTTTACAATAAAAATAATCAACTTGTGATATTAATTTAAAGAAGGGATCGCATTAATTTATCTATTTAGTATTTAAAATGAAAAGATAGAAAAATGAATTAAAAGTAATTACAACGTAATTCTAAGTGACATTATTTTACAATTGTAATTTTAATTATAGTATAATAATAATATTTTTACATAATTTAAAGAGTCAATAGTGTGATTCTAACAAATATTCAAAATGTTTTTTTTTTTATTTTGTACTGTTCTTCTTTTCGTGTCTTTTGTCTTTAAAACAGGCTACTTTGAATATTTTAAATTATTTGTAATATACTAAAATCAATATATTTTAAAGAGACACTAAAAGAAAAAAAAAACAAAATTCAACATTAAATTCACTGTGATAAATTTACCTTAAAAATAATATAACACAATCTGGCATTAAATATTTATTCTGTATTTAATATTTTGAAATTCAATATATTATATATTTTTAGTATATTATATGCATGTAACATGATATTATACGTTTTTTATAATACTTATTACAACATATTTTTGAATTTGAACAATGAGATGTACATCATTTATATGACGTCAATTGTACACAAGTTTCATTTGATTTCAATAACTTTTTAATTCAATATAATTTTTCAAATAAAATCATAAATAAATCAAATATAGAAATAAAAATTCATTAATTATATATGAAATCGTACATATTAAGTCAAAGAGATTAGAAGAAAAGAAGGAAATGAAAAATAAAAATAAAAATACTGGTATGCATAGATGTACGGTTTGAATTAGATCATATGTTAATTTATGATAAAACAAATCTAGTATGAGTATTGCGAAAGGATGGTTGATCTTTTGTTTATTGGAAAAACGTTGTTTAACGTCACCCCAATGACGTCGGTTACCGAGTAGCCCGACGTATATGAGTGCACGGTGATATTAGCATAAATAAGTTGGTAACTAGACGTTGGTTTCAAGGAGACACGACGTCTATAATATAATACACGCCCGCTCTGTCCTAAACCGACGTCCAATGTAATGAGGTAGGCGAGAAGACAGACTTTTCCTGCGCCATTGACGTCGCTTTTGATGGGGCCCCGACATGTACTAGAGTGCAATTAATGCTCGTCACCTAATTCTCAGGCGTTTAAACGTCGAGTGGTCAATCTCTGACGTCTATAGCCTGTCCGGAAGGCGGGAAGAATAAAATTTCTGTAAAATAGACGTCGCTTTTCGGGGACCGCGACGTCTATAGGCCTGTAATTAATTATGTTCACCAAAATCCGAGGCACGTCGACGTCCGGTAGCAGAGCACGAACGTCTATAGTATTATAGACGTCAACGCCCCTTCACAACCGTCGTCTACTTCCCTGACAGGAAATGAAACGTCAATCGGTTCATCGCCCTAGACGTCGGCCCCCCTGGACACCGACGTCTAATGGCATTCAAAAAGTCACTTTAAATGTTATCTTGGACGTCAAATTAGTTAGATAACCGATGTCTAGGTGACTATAGACGGCGGGTCCTGGGGGAACCGACGCCCCATTCCATTTTAAATAAAGCGCAGACCCTTCGCAGCATTGTAGTTTCTGATATCATCGCGTCTTCCTCCTCTCCTTTTTCTCTCTTGCGGCTCATCTCCTTTTTCTCTCTTGCGGCTCATCTCCTTTTTCTCTCTTGCAGCATTGCATTATTATTTCTGATAACATCATCGTCTTCCTTCTCTCCTTTTTCTCTCTTGCCGCATTGCATCCCAGGTGCGTGTTTTTTTATGGTTATCGTTTAAACTTTGTTCAGTCTTTCATCGATTATCTTCTGGTTCTGGTTCAACTAATAAAATTTGTTTTCTTGTTTTGTGTTTTAGTGCAGTTTTGTTCCTCTCTTGGGGTAACGCAATACCACATTCTTCCTTTGCTAGCTGCCTCCTAGAAAAAGTGGCGTCTTTTGGATTTCTCGTGGCTTTTCGACCCAAAAACGACCCTGGGTTGTTGCCTAGTTATCATTTCACCGTAATTTTTCCCTCTTGCGGTTGAAAATGGAACTAGGCAAGAACCCAGGTTCGGTTTTGGGTTCAAATGTCATGAGAAATTCAAAAGATGCAAGCTTTTTTTTGGGGGAAACTAGCAAAGAAAGAATATGCTACTGGACTATCCAAAGATAGGAACAAAACTGCACTAAAACACAACCACTATATTAGACGTCAGTGTAAACTGACGCTATAGTGATTTTAGACGGCAGTTAGTGACATGTTCGATGTCTTTAAGTGCTCTTAGACGTCGGGTATTGCTTTCTCAGACATCTATATATTGCCTTTAGCCGTCTGTTTACACGCCTGCATCGACGTTTAGTGACGTCGGACATTGCACCAACTGACGTCTGTTATGTGGATATTCGACGTCCCGTTAACATCACTGGTATAGAAGTCGGTTGTGAAGAAGACGTTAAAAGCCCAAAATAATCGACGTTAAACAACGTTTTTCCACTAGTGATTGAATATATTTGATGGATAAGATTCAGTAATATTTATGATATCTGAATATTAATATTTTGATGAAATTGAATTGTTTTTAGTTATTTAATTTTAATTTTCAATTTTTTTTACTAAAACTTATTTCAATAACTTTTGTAATATTTTATTTTTGTGAATTACGATAATTGTATAAAGCTAACACATAAAAAAAAGTCTTTCATAGCCAATAAAGATTTTATTTTTATTTCATTTCTCTTTAACCGATTACATTAACTGTATAATTAATTAAAACACGTTCCTATGCTAGTACATGTTTGTTAATGCATTGAAGTGTTTAGAATGGAAACTATTTTCAAATTTGGTTAAGTATGAAACTTAACCGATTACATTATTTTCCTAATATGTTAAACTGCGTTTCTTGTGAAATCATTTTCTTGAAAAGCCATAACTGTCAATAATGCTCATATTTGAATATTGTTGGCTTGTATGATTTGTATAATCGATTGCATGCATTTTTTATCTTTTAAATCTGATACAGATGTAAAACTGTTAAAGGAGAAGGAAAAACTTAACATATTACATTATGTGCTTAATTGATTAAACTGTGTCAGTTTTTGATAAATCTATAAATAGACGCATTGATCGCTACCTCAACATGATTTTATGATCTTACACTTTCATAATTGATTTGTTTGGTGAGAATTAATTGTAGGAGCATTATAATCTTCTTGGAGAATCAAGATTGCTTAATTGGAAGGAAACTCATAAAAATTCTCACAAAGAAGTTATTCTTTCACATTGTTGATCTATTTTGAACTTGAGGTGTATTCTGTCAGGATCAGTGCCTACCTACAATCAAGAGGATTGTGTTTCCCTGTTGCTGCAAGCTAGGAATAGAACATGTGTGTTCTAGTGATTAGAGTTGGGATTTCTTTACGATTACAGAAAGTTGGGATTACTTTCTGGGTTGAGATTCGGAGGTGATTCACATCTTGTGCTATAAGGAATATTGAGTTGGGAAAAGGGAGTGCATTAAGAGGGGAGTTCTCTGTATTCTTGCTTGTATAACTCTATCATTATAGTGGTTCCCTTCAATTGTTGGGTTTCTTATCTATGCTTAATACTTTTATCGTTTAACTCATTCGGCAGAAGATATTTGCCTTTGTCGATACGGAGACGTACGTGGAAGTCATGAACTGATAGGGAATTCCTTGATTAAGCAATACTGCCTAGAGATAGGGGTAGGACGATCAAATGTATTTTGCTTCTGTGATATATGCATTGCTAATTACTCAGGGAGACTAGAGATAGTAAACTAGTAGTTAGTGATAGGCTCTTTTCGCCGAGAGATCGGGTTTAGGGTAGGCAAAGAAAGTTTGCATGACAATTAGATAATAAAGCGGATTAAATAAGAAAAGTAGATATAAGAGGGCGGATAAGATGAAAATGTAAACCCCAACAACTCCATTAATTCATATATTTTCTTTGCCAATTGAATCACTTGCATTTGCATGTTTATTTTCGTTTTGCATACAACCACAAAATTATTTCTTTCTCAAGTCTTATGCAATCAATCTACATGAAAGATAAGGCCTAAGAGTCTTATGGCAGAACGATACTCGGTCTTACCGATTATATTACTTGATAACGATCTGGTACACTTGCCAGGGGTTTAACATAAGCAAAGTGCTTGTGCTGCAAGGAGTTGACATCAGCAATGAGCAAAAGTGCCTCTGGAACTCTTTAAATGTTTTTGACCGAGACTCTGTTATGTCTCTTGGCTTGGTAAAGAACATAAATGGATGAAGCTTTATGGGGGAAGATAATTATGGGCATAGCACTAGAAGCACTATAGCTGCAATTGAGGAACGTACCAACTTCTTCCTTGAAATAAAATTTGAAAGGTTCACTGCTGAACAGATCAGATTTATGCATGACAAATTTGACAACTTTGAAAGGAGATATGGTACTGCTCAACACCAAGTGGAAGAAAGTTCTTCTGATGAGGATACAATGGAATCTTCTTACTCAGCATAGGGCTTTTAGGAAATCTTGCTTGTTGTCTTAGTATCTTTGTGTTCTGGTCCAATTAACCTTTGTTTGTTAAATGTTCCTTTTAGTTTTTAGTTTCTTTTATCTTTTGAAAATGGCTTAGATTTCAATTTTTTTTGTTTACTGGTATATATCTGATTGTAATATCTTTTTGGACTCTCATTGAAATCAAATGTTTAGTTTTAATTTGATCAGTACTAAATTGATAATTGAATCAGTCTAAATCAAATTAAAATCGACTCTGTGTTTGACGAAGTTGATTGTGCATATGTTTACTGTTACATTAATTCTTCTACATATTCAATTCATATATGTACTACTTTCTTGCATTTAAATGATTCTAAAATGCTTGATCTACAAAAGATCTTGAAAGGTTTTACAGGAAACATTGCTTTTCGATGAACCATTGAAGTTTCAACTTACTTGGAGAGCAATGCAAATCGACTGAGAATATGGATCAATCGACTAACTGGTTAACCGGGGTTATAAATTCCATGATTTGGAATTTGGTTATTCTGTTATTTGATCATATTCTATACTGTTTTCTTTCAATATATCTCTGTTTATGATTGATTGATATATCTGTGAGATTATATTGTGAGATTGTTGATTGATTGTATCTGTGCTAAATTGATCTGTTACAAATCTTTTGACACAATCCTGATACATGCTTTTGTATGCTCTGAAATCTGTGATTTCTGTATTGTTCATTTGAATTTTGATTATAAAACATGCATAATGACAAGGGGAGCATTTCATTATAGTCTAGATATTTCACATGCTTACACTTTAGGGGGAGATTATTTCTTTATCATGTGATTATCTGTGACAGGGGGAACATCATTGATTGATTAATATGTTTATATTGATGCATCTTTGGCAATTCATTTTATCAACATATCTTTATCATAGAGCATACCTTTTTGCTAATGCACAAAGGGGGAGAAAGCTTGAATGTTTTGATTGCTTATTTGCTTTGATATTGATTGCTTGATATTGTTTGATACATAGTATATATGTTGTCTTTATGACTCTCATATATTCATTTTTAATCTGAGAAAGACTTCATTTGTTTGCTCTGGTATATTGATAAAATCATTTAATCATTTCCTCTTATACAGTTTGATTACAATAGCTCTGATACAGTTTGATTTTGATGGAAACCCATTTAGGGGATTCCATTCAAAGAAGTACCAACTTAACCTAAGGCTAAGAAAGGGAAGTTGGAGAAGGACTTTTAAAGTTTTTTTTCTTGTTTCTCTCTAAGCCTTAAAAAGATTCTAACTAATAAATACTTGTAATTTCTGTTTTGTTGGGTTCAATAAAATTAGGAGGTCATGTAACAACCAGCCAAGGAGTTGTTTAGCCAAGAGAAGCAAAGGAGTAAAAAGCATAATTTTATCACCATATGAAGCCTGACGTGCATTCAGCACCAACTGTGATCTTCCAGGATGCACAATACACGTGACGCCTCCAACTAGAAGCCCAGGCCTCGTTGCACTCTTCTTTCCACACCTCTAATACGTGGCAGCTGATCCATTCCATGCAGCTGATCAGTAGCACTGATTGTATTCACCGTGAGAGAGCTTGGGTGCTACTATAAATCCCATTCTTCTCCAAATTGTTTTCACTTTTGGAATATAGGCTTCAACGTTATGGGTGGGTAGAAAACCTTATAATAAGAGGTATAGTCTTATTAAAATTTCGTTTCAGTTCCTTCTATAATTACAGTAATTGGGTTGGGTGCTGGGTATAGAAATTGGAAATGTATATTGGGTAGCGTATGAACTCTGGAAAGAGAAGCTTGGAGAGGTGTTGCGTTGATGACTAGATGATGCCAAGGTCATTGTATTTGAAGCAGTTAATAAGATTAAGAGTGAAGAATCATTACGTGTGGTTCTTGAGTACGTAGGAAGTAATCTTTGATGAATAAACCTTTCATTTTGCATGGTCATGGGTTGAACTAGTAAACTGGGTGAAATTCTTGCATAAAGTATTTTAATATGTTAATATTGGGTAACCTTGATGGCTTCAGTGCAGAGAATAATGTTTGTAAGTTAAGATATTTTCTTTCGGCCGTGTGATGCGGGAAATAATTCTCTTCGGTAGTGTGATGTGGAAAGATGATGGTTTGGTAGTGATGACTCTTTCGGCCGTGTGATGCGGGAAAGAATTCTCTTCGGCCGTGTGATGCGGGAAGATGATGGTTTTGGTAGTGATGACTCTTTTGGCCGTGTGATGTGGGAAAGAGGTTCTCTTTGGCCGTGTGATGCGAAAATAGGGTGTTGTATGATTAATACTGAATTGGTTCATGAATTATGTGGTTGTGTTGTTAATACTGTGATAAAATATGTTTATGATTAAATTCTTATAGGTTTAAAATGATTATTGTATTTTGGTGTGTTATGATATTTCTGGATGCTGACCCGTGTATGTTGTGGTGTTGTTTTCCACCTACGATGATCACTCTTGTACGGGAGTAGATGGCGTTGCAGATAGGATCGGGTCGAGGTAGCTGACGAGAGTTGGGATTCAAGTTCGGGGATTTATTAATGTTTTCTATTATTGAAATGTTTTCAGACTTGGTGTTCTTATGTAAACGAGATATTCTGAGATTTTGGAACAATAGTGACGATTATGTTTTGCTTCTGCATTTTCAATCGAATAAAGTTTATTATCTTTCATAAATGTTTATGGAAATGCTGTGTTTCGAAAAAAAAATTGGGATGTTACATTTGGTATCAGAGCCAGGTTTTCGAAAAATCTTTTGGGGCTTTGGGAAGTGAGCTCGACTAGCTTTGTTGTATGATTCCAATCTTTGTATGATAGTTTTCTTATCTATTGGTGTTTATAATTATCAAGATGTTGAGACGGGAAGGAACTACTACTCCTATTGATGCTACTGTAGAGCTTGTGCAAGCCCTTCGGCAAATTGCTCAGGTGTTGCAAGGGCAGTAAACAAGTGAACCAAACACATGTACCTAGAGTGGGTATGAATGACTTCCTGTGCCACAACTTTCATATCCCAGCTTCTAAAGAAAAACGTAAAAGAGAGAATGAGAAGGGTCCCTAGGGTCTGCCCCCTTTTTTACACATAACCTTAGACAAGTGAATCAGCCCACAAGTTGGGCCTCATAAAATCTGGCCAAAAATTAGGCCCAATAACTAAAATATGCCCAAAATACCTAAAATTCGAATTTACAATCTAATTAATTCTGAAACGTTGATGTGGCAAATGGAGAATGATGTGGCAACCCCTTTAATGTCCCAAAATAATAATCCAACAATTTCCCTACAATTAATAATGAAAATAATTAACCTCGGATAATTCAAATTAATTAAAATAAGAATTTCTGGTCAAATTAAGCACAATTAGCAAAAATGGGGAAATAATAGACATTCAAGCACAATTCCCTAATTAAATCAAGTACAATAAGCTAAGTGAAATCAAGAAAATATTGACTCATCACATAGCATCCTTCTAGCTTTTGCCCAACCTAACTAGGAGATTGCTATCATTTGGTATCAAGAGCTTAGGCCTTTGGTCCTTTTCTATCCTTTATTGTTCCTTGTTTTTGATGTTATTTCCTTACTTGTTATGTTTGTCTATCTATCATTTGTTATCGTAGTAAACTGTAATGATTTTAAAAGTTAAACTACATCTTGCTTAGTCATCCAAAAAATAAGTATTTATAGTCAAATTAAAGCCCTTTGAGTCTAGGTTCTAACACACCAAAATACCATTTCATTTGGAGTTCTGTGAAGAAAGTTATGAATATAACACTCAACAAAGGTCAGAACTGCCAGAATGATGTCATCAACATTTTTCAAGTTCTATTTTTGGTAGTTTTGGCTATTGTTTTGTGACTTCTAAATGCTCCTAAATGTGTTGGATATCATGTTCTTAGTTTTTATTGAGTCTTTAATCATCTTTTGGTTTAATCATTTTTGTTGATAGGGAAGCATAGTGTTAGTTAAACCCAATCCCTGTGATATTTGTTTTTGATGATGACAACACATTGTTAATAAAAACACATGTATGTGTGTTATGTGTTATATGTGTTTATGCTTATTGTGAAATATGCACATATTGTGATTGTCATATTTGATTTGACATATTATGTTGATTGATGCATACTGCTATGTTTGTATAGTGATTATATTTGTGTATGGACAATATATGTTTTGGAAATATAAAAACCATATGCACAAAAGCATATATGCATGACTTAATCGATTATAGTGTTGTGATAATCAATTAAAGGTTATCAGACAGCTTAAATTTTAAACTCTGGAAAAGCAACTAGTTTTGAATCGATTACGTTAGTTGGTAAATCGATTAAAACTCGTGTCTTTGCACATATCTTTTAAATATGTCCTGTGATGTGTTTTAGAAAGAAAAGTTTTCAAAAAATCTGCTAAGTGTTAAAGCATAATCGATTACATGGATTATGTATTCCATTAAGTCTATTAAGGTTTGAAAACTGATTTGTGCTTGTCATAACTGATATAACGGTCATATTTTTAAATATGTTGACTATGCATTTAATGAGAATCGATAACATTAATTGAACATTCACTATGTGCTTTGACTGTTGTTAGTCTATTACATGTGTTTATTGTAACCTATTACATTAATATGGTAATCGATTGAATTACGTTAGAATTGACAAAAACTATATATTGACGCATTCATTGATATTTGGGAGTCAGATTGATGACGAATTCGAAAGATAATTCTATATTTCTATAATTTCATTTCGTCAAAAGTGGAAAGACTTTGTCTGGATAATATACTATTTTATCATTATACTATTATCATGTATCATAAAATTTTCATATGTGGATCGTGGGTGTTGGTGAAGATGATAACTTCATTAAGTTTTATGTCCACTAATAAGTAGGGTCGGGTACAGTTTACTTAAAAACTTTAAACTGTAGTTAATCTGTACTTCTTTGTACTTAAAAAAACTGAAACTCTTTTTACTAAAAACATAATTATATTGTTTAACAGTTCAATTTAAATATACTGAACCCATTTTATTTGTATTACAGTTAACTAATTAACTGTGGTTTAGGTTTCGTATTTTACATTCCTTTCTTATTGTGTCAAAGCTTCGTTACTTTTGAAGACTCGCCGCCGTCGAAGCTCGTTGTCGTCGAAGCTCGTCGCCGTCGAAGGCTCGTCGTCGTTGAAGGTTCGTTGCCGTCGAAGGCTCGCTGCTATCGATGGCTTTGCCGCACTCGTCGCCGAACTATCGAAGGCTTTGCCACACTCTGTCGTCGCCGAACTGCCGTCGCTTAACCACCATATTCGAAGATTCTGAAAAAACTTCTCTTTAGCTGGAAATAGAAGCAAATATGCAACCTAAAGGTACGCATGTTTTTCCTGTGTTGTTCAAACACTTTTGAAATGCATTCTTAGTTGTTCAAACATTTTGTTAGAAATCTGGTAATGATTGCTTGTACGTGGAGGGAGCATCTGGGGTTCTTCCATCATCAGTGACTAAGGTACTTTATTATTTCAACAAGGGTTTAAAATTACCATCTGGGGTTCTTCCATCATCGTATAACACTGCACCATGCTTTTCCAGCATTTATGCTATTGCTAGGTACCCATCATGAAACCAAGTGTCTTGTCAAATTTGTATGAAAAAGGAGAAAAATTAGTAAAAGAAGCACCAGGATGTTCACTTAAAAGTGCTTCTCAGCGTTCAAGTCACTGGGTGTTTGTTATGTATAGTAGGTGTTTTAAGTGTTACTTTGAAAGATGATACTTACATTTTTTGTGTACTAGAAAATTGGTAAGCTAGAAAAACGCTTGATTAACTTGAATTCTGTTTCAAGTGTTTTTAAATTGGTGATTTGCAAGGAGGTCTCGTTACGATTGCAGTGTTGTGAAGTGCAGGGGCGCACTTTCACTCTAAAGGTGCTGGTTTACTTTTAGCTTTATAAGTTTTGTTTTTTAGATTATTCAGAAATCAACTTTCTGTTTTAGCTGGCAAGCTTCTTTTCATGTCGTGTTAAATTTTTGAAACTCGTGTATTACTATCTATCATAATGTTTCTTATATCTTCTGAGTCTACAAAATTTTTTGTAAATATTCTTGTAAATATGATTTAGATCAAAAGGAGGAGGAAAGAAGTTGGTGAACCTGCAAAGTTTATGATTGACCCGAGTAAGTATTGGTCATGGGTTTAAATTGAAAGTTCGTTAGACACTTAAAACACCAATTTTCTAATTATAAGAAAATTGAAGAGCATACATTTGACAACAATGTTTGGCCATTGGAAATCCATTTGGTTTTGATCACACCCTCACAGTTGGGGTTATAAGTGGACTTAACCAAGATATCTTTAGTCAAACTGGGGTAACAATTGGTGGTGGTGTTGAAACTGATGCAACAATAAATCCTGGGAACAAGTTACACTAGGCTCCTTTCCATATATGAACTAGAAATAGTTCCCTTTCTTGAGTTTGGTGTTGTTTACTTGGTCAAAATGTTTTCTTTTTCTTTTTCTTTTCCATGATGGTATTGAGTGTTAACTGGTTGTTATATCAAATGTTGCATTTCTTACTTTTTCCTATGATGTTTACAACGGAGGCCTCCTTCTCAATTCAAAAGGAAGCTTAATTGGGATTAATACTGCAATATTTACTCAGACATGCAAGTTATTTTACCATTACAATAAGAAGGAATTAGACTATTGAACATTGATGTATATATGAAAATTATAGCTGAGAAAATCTTTTGGGTTCACTTGTCAAAAAAGTTCTATGACTCTTTCCTTCATTACATTTTATCTTGTGTTTTTTAGTGTATGACAAGTTTGTTATTATTGATCTGCAGTATTGTGTTCGTGTGGAATTTGAATTTGTGTCCCCTGAGAATGTTGAAAAGTAGAAAAATTGGATGTAGTCTTCTTAATAGTACTTTTATTTAGCAATTTAGCCTTTGTCCTGTTAGATGTTTGCCTTGAATTCACAAGGCTTGATTCTTTTTTGGGATTATGAAAACAGGCGAAAAAACTGCTTCATTTCAGAATATTCAAATTTAGTTTCAAGGAGTAGATTTAATCCAAATCTATTTATGATTTAATGGGATAGCCACATTAGGATAAAACTGTTTTATAGTGGGTAATAAAAGTAATTAGATACACTGGTTTTAGTTGTTCGAACCTTGTTGTATCAGTTTCGGAAGTTTTGAAAATGTTATATTTTTTTTCTGACCAATCTGAATCTGCCGGGACTGTTTTAAATGGATATTTCAGTTATAAATGGATCTATTTTACTACATGGGTGGTCGTGAACTGTTACCTATGAGTACCTCAGTTATCATGTACTATATCTGATATATGTGGTCATGAATTGTGAGTATCTCAGTGTTCTCATGTACTATATCTGATATATGCATTATAGTTATAAAAATAGTTAACTGAACTGTTGCAGTGTAATTGAACTTAAAAATAGTTCAATTCAGTTTTTTTGAACTATTTTTTAGTTCAATTCAATTTATTTGAATTATTTTATAGTTAACTATAGTTGTTTATAGTTAAGTGCACTATAGTATACTTTGTCCACCCCTAAACATGAGTGTATGGGAGAATCAGTTTCCTAACTTATTCTAATATGCAAAATGGATGGTGAAAGAATCGATCACCTAACCAATTTATGCGTGCTTATTGTATGGAATGGAGAATGGGTCAGTAAATTTACTTTCATGTAAGTGTGTGAGAATTAAAGAATCGGCTATGTTGTATTTGTGATGTTCTGAATCTGATGATATGATAAGTCAATTATTGTAAAAATAATAATAAATAAATCTAAATATTTATTCTTTTACTATCATTTAATTTTTTTAAAATAAATATTTTTATCTTATCCAAAACTCATTTCATATAACATCAAGGACAATTTTATAATTTTCATTTCTATTGTTAAAACCTTTTTTTATTAATCATATTAGTAAAATCATTTACAAACTTTTATAAATATTACTTTAAATTTATTTAATAATACTTTGACATATAAATTGTTCATTTATTTGATATTATCTTTTCTCACTTTTTTATTTTTTTCTTTTTTAAAAAATACAAAAGAAATTATTTATAACCATTTTATCGTTGTACTATATGTTAAACAAGTATAAAAACATATACCATTAATCCTTTTGAAAATCCACTCAAAAAAATAACACAGTTTTACTTTCAAATTTTTGAAATTAATCTGCTCACTCTTTCACAGATGTATCATCTAAAATGATCACACTCTTAATTAATGTCAAATTTAGTCCCAAATCAACGAGCTTTGTTATCTACTCTTAGATGATTTTTACCTGATAATAATGGTGAAAATGTATCAAAGTATCTAAAGATGGGATTGACGAGCGAGTTGCAGAGGATTTCCAAGACTTTCCATGGTCAAAAATATTATCTCAGGTTTCGAAGGAAAGAGCAAAGACTTGGGGCTTGAATTTCTTATCTCTTTCTCCCTAATTTCTAATCTTTCTAACCAAAAATAGAATACACACATAACAAGCACAATGAAGGAAATTTCATAGCCATACATTTGCCTGACTATGATAGTCATATTTTACTATAAAAAATAAGAATTTTATAATAGTCGTATTAAAACTTCTATAATTTACAGAATTCTTTTGTAGTGATAGTTTATTGATTACAAATACATTTTATTTGTCTTACTCCAAAAGTAACATGTATTTTCAAGAATACTCAATAAGATTAGTAAAGAGTGGCAATGACTTTAAAGAATATATTCTTGTAAATATTGGTTAGAAATTGCTGTGATCCAAAATAATATTTACACAAGATCAGTCAAGTGTGAGTGTGATTCGAAAGAGAACTTGTTTTTACTCCACATTTGTAGTGTAGTCTATCAGATGAAACATTAAAAAACTTTGAGTACCTCTTCATTCTCTAATCTATCTATTAAATTAACTCAAAGGCAGATAAGACTTTAGAACTCAGTTTGTAAATATCCTTATCGGATAATCAAACATACATAATCCAATTGTCTAACTGCACACTTTCAAACAGTATTTACAAAAAATTGCATCACAGTTTTTGAAGTATAGTACGATATTTTATCATCAAAACTAGAAATAAGAAGTTAAAATTTGATATACAAAGGTGTCAAACTTTATTATACGTGCAATTCATTGGTATCTAATGAGCTGGATCATTCTAGATACTTGAGATGATGTGCACAAACAATCATTAATTCATAGATGAATATGATGCACATGGATTTATCAGAAGTAGTATCAAATAGAATAATAAATTCATCTTGCTTTTCAATTAATGAAAATAATCTGAAATAAATAACCCATAATTTAAAGAACTCGTGAAAATAAACAAGAATTAAATTATTTAATTAAATGCACAATATTTTTTATTCTAAAAGAAGTGTGTAGGGGTTGCAAATACAAAGAAATAACATGCAACTTTATCTTCTTTCTCTTTCATTTATCACCATTCCTTAACATTAAAACAAAAGAGTAAACGCAACCATTATTAATTGAAGTAATTCATTGATATATTGATTGAACAAGCATGCCTCTTCACACATAATAGCTTTCCACCTAAAGAAGCAAATAAAACCAGGTGGAGAACTTCAGCTCTTATTACACTCCAACGACACATTATATATAATAACTAAAGCTAACCAAAACAAAACGAACCACCAGAAAAAAAAAAAAAAAAAAAAAAAAAGTTGAACATTACATATATTCAGACATCTTTCTAAGTTATTTGTTGTGTCGTTGTTTCCTTGTACTCACTTTCACATCATTCATCACCCTCGAGCTCTACAACTGATTATATTGAACGTTGGTCGTCGCCACCCTCTGTAAGATCATTAGGGTTGTTGTTATCATTGTCGCTGTTATTGTCATCCCCTTCTTCACTTTCAGCAGCGAACTTTAAAATATCAGGATTCTTGAAGGTGGAAACTGTCAAGCTGACGCCCTCACCGGCGACGACTCTGCCGCCGATAATGCCGGTAAAGATTTCGCCGTTAGCGGCGGAGAAATTGATTCCAAAGGATAAGGGACGGGGAGGAGTGGCTCCAAGGTGAAGGGTGTATTCGTTTCTGTATAAGTAGGAGCCAGTGAGGGAGAGTAATTTGAATGGCCCATGGAGCACGAGGGATGGGGCTCCATGGGTTGAGTTGCGAAGGGTTACGCTATTGATCATGCCGATGGCACTGATGATGGAGAGGCTCACATGGTCTTGGTGAGCAATATCAAGGATGCACTCCATGATGTCCCTGTTTGGATCCACAGTGACAACCACAACCTTTACGGAGGGCTCAGTTGGTAGGGGCATTGGCAGAGGGATGGGCTTTGACTTGTTCTTGGAACCTAGGGGTCTGCCACGTGGCTTACTTGAAGATGGGTTCGTGACATGTTGATTGGCGGAGGTGGTTGTTGGTGGTGGTGGTGGTGGTAGCGGCGGTGGTGGAGTGCGTTGGGAGGAGGAGCCAATGTGGTGGTCCTCGGAGGAAACGGAGTCTGAGTTAGCGATTGGCGTTGGATTGTTGCTCATTGTGATGATACAAGTATGAAGATGTGTTGTGCAAGGATTGTGAAAATTGAAGAGACTTGATTGTGATGATGAAGCTTTGTTTGTGGGGATTTTATAGTGTGTGGTTGTGGCAGTGACTTGTTGAGGAGAAAACAATCAAGGGGCATTCAGGATGGTTTCATGAAAGAAAAAACAGTGTGCTGATGTGGGCTTTCAAATTGGATATGCTTTACCCAAAACGCAACCGCATTGGTGAATTTTATCTGTGAAAAATAATAATATAATTTAGGATTAAATATGTTTTTTTTCATTAATAAAATAGAAATTTAAATTACTCTTTTTTTTTAATTTTGATTTAATTTAATTTTTTAATTTAAAAATACGTTTTAATCAAATTTTTAAAATTTATTTAATGTTTTAAATCTATTTTATGATAATATTTAAATTGTTTATATTATTTAATATAACTTTTTTATTAATATTAATTAAAAAAAATGTTTAAAATTTAAAATAAATTTAATAAAATTTTATTAAAATGATTAAATTTACATTATTTTAAAGATAAAAAGGAATTAATTTTACTTAAAGTTAAAATGCCAAAACATATTAACTTTATAATTTATGGTTGATTAGTTTAATTTTTTAAAACATTTATTAAAATTTATTGTGAAATAATATTATGTAGGAATTATATCATAGATATTATTTTTCAATAAAATTTTATTCGTAAAAGTGTATTATAATTTATGGTTGATTAAATAAATATTTTGAAAACATTGATTGGAATTTATGAGTGAAATAATCTTATATAGGAACTATGTCGTAGATATATTTCTTAATATAAAAGGAAGAGTGGTAGTGATTACTCATTTTAATATATTATTTACTTAGGTTAATATAATGTTAGACTCATTAATTAATGCATGAGGTTTTTATATTTTAAAAGGGGTGTTGTCTCATGTACTGGTCCCACCCTCTAATAAAAGTCATTAATTTAGTAATGTAATTGTAAAATACAGGTGTTTCAATATCTTTTACCTTTTCTAGAATATGTTTTAAATATAGATAGATTCGTTTACTAGCCATTATAAATTAATTGAACGGAACACGCTATTTCGTTAACTTGAAGTAAATTTAATTCAACCTAAAATTTATTCTGTAAAATTATTTGAAAATTAATTGTTTGAACTTATCTCACTCGTACAAAGAGTGTTTTCAATGAAAATGTTCGACATTCGTTATCTGATATCAGATCTAAAAATAAGTACGGTGACAAATTTATATTCTTTACAATGTTTTCATATTCGTTGTCCTGTAATGATATTTAAAAATATAGTTAACCATCACTTATCTTATAATAGATGTTATTTGTTTTGCAAGTGATGTTATATATATATATATATATATATATATATATATATAAAATCTTGTTCGAAAGTCTTTGTTATCAACAATACTAGCTTACAAGAACACAATTACATAATTTAAAATGTCGAAGTCCATTATAATTCGACGTAATATTGATCTAAAGCATACAATTAATGGTGTCAACTACTCATATGTCCATCACGTCAACTCTGTCAAATGTTTTGATGTTCTATTGCAAATATATCGTCAAATTGTCGCTTGCATTGGACGTTTAATATTTGATTAAAAGAAAAATGAAATAAAAGGGAGTAACCGAATAAATAGCTTAATAGATTTGGATTTCATTTCAAGTTGTACCATTTGAAAATCTTCCCTAACCAAATTCATGTTAACTTTTTTCCTTTATTTTGTCGTCATTCCTTCACTAAACGAAGACATTTCTTTGTTAATGATGAAGGCATGGTGGCAAACCAGAGGAAAATGTTAATACTAATGAATTTCAATTTGACCCTTTGAAAACCTATCCTAGATAACTTTCGTAACAAAATTCATGTTAACTTTTTCCTTTTCTTTTTTGTTAATTCCTTCACTAAACGAAGACATTTCTTTGTCGATGATCAAGGCATAGTGGAAAATAAGAGAAAAATGTTAACACTTATGAATTTCAAGTAGACCCTTTGAAAACCTACCATACATAACTTCGGTAATCAAATTCATGTTAACTTTTTTTATCTGTTTTAGTTCTTTCCCTTCACTAAACAAAGACATTTCTTTATTATCCATGAAGGAAAATGGCTAAAACAGAGGAAAATGTTAACACTTATGAATTTTAAGTAGACTCTTGAAAACCTATCCTACATAACTTCCACAACCAAATTCATGTTAACTTTTTCCTTTGGTTTTCCATCAATTCCTCCTTTAAACGAAGTCATTTCTTTGTTATCCATGAAGGCATGGCGGAAAACCAGAGGAAAATGTTAACATTTATAAATTTCAAAACATTCTCCATTATTTTGCTTGTTTTAATTATTTTACTTCCTGACTTTGGTTATAATGTATTCCATCATCTTCGGTCTTCATTTTAGATGTGATTTGTAAATTCGATTTCATTTTGAAATCCTCTAAGGTACAGGACGTCGGTCATCTCAAAAAAATGTCGTCAATCTTCAGGCCTTTCCATCGAATGTACTCAATATTTGACGTCAACTATATAAATTTAAAATATTTTTAAGTTGTTTCCACCATAGAAAATCAGATAGCTCTGAATTCTAATGGTAGAAAACAACTCCAAGCCATTTAAAAAATGACCCATACAATGTTAAAGGATGAACAACTTTTTTATATCATTATTTTAGTTCTCAAAATTGTTTCAGCATTAAACATATTATGAACCATATTTCTTTTTCCTAAGCACTTCCCTTTCAGTAAGATAACTTAATCATTTCTGTACTATAAAAAACATTTTGCTCAGTTGAATGTCAAAGGACACCTTCATATGAACTGAGACATGAATGAGGCACTTTGACATTCAACCGGGCAAATTGAAATTTGAAGAACAGACATGTTTCAAAATCTAAGGAAAGGGAACGGGCCAAGAGATAAAAAACATGAATCTTAATATGTTCAATACCGAAACAAGAAACAAGTCATTACGTGATATTCAAGCCATATTTATACATGAACGTACGGAATGTCGGATTCGACGTTCAAACATCATTCAGTGAAAAAGTTAATAATAAATCTCGTTTGTTTCATATAAGAACAAATTGACCCATAACGTCGAATGCCAATGGCGTGGGACGTTATATTGGATGATTAAAAAGTAAAATTAAAAAACAATAAAAAATTGTCGACCTTTGGCTTGTGGTTGAAGAAGAGATCAACTGTAATTATAGATGACGTTCATCATGTAATAATGCTCAGTAACTGACTAACACCATTTCGTATGGACGTTGAAGCCCTACCAAGTTTGACGTTCATACATCAATCATAGAAAAATTAATATATTTTATTTGATTCATACAATAACAAATTGACTACCTGTCCCCAAGAAATTGTGTACTTTTCAATTATCGAGGTGAGATTTGGAGGGGTGGAAGTTAAAAAGTTTGATGTGCCCCTCTGTATTTATATAATTCCACTTTAAATTTTGCTAAGTTAATATAATCGATTCTAAATAATAAAGAATCAATTCAAAGCATTATAAATTAAGAAATGCAAATGAGCTTTTAATGATTATTTATGGTGACAATGTGATTGGTTATTTATTACACGTTTGTTAAAATATTAAAAAGCATAGAAATAATGCATGAGAGAGTTCAAATTTGTTTTTCTAATAATGTTAATCATAATATTTTATTTATATTAATAACTTATTATAACTATTAAATTTTTCAAAGTAATTTATTTGAATGTGAACAAATTTTTGTTCTGAGAGTTCATTTCAATTTTTATCTTCGTTGTGGACTTTTTATATTTGAATTTTTATAACCGCTTATGTAGTTGCTGGTGATTGGTCCATTTAAAATATACAGATCAATAAAATAGTGATACATTGTATATTGTCAAAAAGTTGTTAACATATCATGGTCCTTAACAAAATTTTGGTTGTACAATCATAATCTGGCCTGGCCGTCTCGACTATTTGCTTAGACTAGAGGTTGATAAGAAAGAGATGGAGACTCCTTAATCTAGTAGGTTGATAAGTTACGGAAGAATCGCAACAAAGATGTTAATCTTTATAAGAATTAGAGTTCTAAACCAATAACCAAAATTCAAATGCATATTATGACTTCCAAAGTGGCTACATATATATTTGGTGCCCTACATACAGGTATAAATGTTTAAGGCACCTAAGAAACCCTAAAAGAAAGTCCAATGACATTCGATCGACCTTCAACTTACACTTATGTTAGTCTGTCTCGACCTTTAGTCTGAATCACCCATCCCAACATTCATTTATAGGGACAACTAGTCTCGGCCGTTAATCTTCAACCCAACTTAAAATCTTCCTTAATCTTCGACCCAACTCATTTTGTCTTAATTTTTGGCCGAGATAGGTTTGTCTTGACCTTTAACTCGGGACGAGTCTAGTACTTCGATAAAACCTGACCATTTTCGATACATATTGTCTCTTCTCGATCTTTGGCTTTTGGTTTGATGCATCTCAATTGTTAATTTGTCTCAATCTTTTCTGCTAACTAACCTATCTCAATTTTTGTAAACAATAATCTATCTTTACCTTCAGTTTATCACTCAACTTAATCGTTTTTTAAATTTAAAGTATTATTTTTTAAAAATCAATTAAAGTCTTTTAGTATAATCATACATATCTTTTAGTTTGGATTTAAAAAAACATGCATTTCACATAACTTTTAATAATATAATAATATTTATTATGATTTTAATTATTGTGATATATAACTAAAACTGAATTCTCATAAATTATTATTATTATTACTATTATTATGAAATGAAAATAATATTTTAAATCAATAAATTTTTATTCTCTTTAAATTTCACCGACAAATCTTTCTTATATTTTATAATATGTAATAATTACAAGATAAATATACACAAATTCATAAAATAAAAATTTTAAAAAAAATATGTAAATCTTATCTTAAAATATAATGGTAATGGGAAGTTATGGGTGGTTTAAATGACAAAAAGGAAACAAAAGGGCGGGAGGCTGAACAAGAAAACGTCGAATATCCAAAATATTCGACGTATCACGTGTTTTTTGTCAATTTATACGTCAAAGCCGAGTAGAATTTGACGTATCGTTTGGATTTTTAAACCAGAGAAGTTGAGAAGTTAAAAACTACTAGATTGTGAAAGACGTTCCGAGAATTCTATTCAGACATGGCTTCTTCATCATCATCATCAAGAAGAAAAGAGAAGGTTGTCCGGGTTACAAGAAACGCAAACCCATCTGGATGGATAAGTGATGAAGAGATCCAAGTAAAGTTTTTATACTTTTTCATTTAAAAACTGTAGTTCCTCACAGGTATCTGGACCTGCAATTGTTCAAGAAAGAAGGTTTCCTTTTTCAAGAATGAATTGCATATCAAGGGCTTATTGATTTTGTCCAGATGAAAGGAAATTGCTATCCAGATTTGGTAGAGGTTTTCTACACACACTTGAGGGTTGTCAATAGGGTCATTCACTCAAAGGTCAAAGGTGTTAACATTACTATTGACGATAATGTTTGGTCAAATATTGCTGGTCTGAAAGCTGAAGGTTTGGCTTCTCATATCCGTGATTCTGAGTCAAACATGTGGCTAACAAAGACATCTATATATGTAAACTGCTTAAGATATCCAGAAGGTACAGGGTGGATAAGTAGTACCTACATGATGGCTTAAACAAGGAGGAGAAAATTATTGCTTATGTCCTGACTTGGCTACTGCTACCTGGAAGATTGAAGGAGGACAGAATGTCAACAGAAGATGTATTTCTGTTGAATGCTATCAAGACAAGAATCTCAACCAACTGGGTTGCGGTTCTAAAAGACCACATGATCGTTGCAGGAGATGATTATGCACACAAATTGCCATATAGAGTATTTATTAGCAAGGTGTTGGAACTCTAAGGAGTATATGTATCTGAAGAAGAAAGAATTGTGTGCAAAAGGTCACAAGAAATTGGTATACCAAGTTTGTCATCTATTGGGCTGAAAAGGACTGAGAATGGATGGTTCTTCACTGATGAGCAGAGTCCACCTACTCGTGGTGAAGATCATACTGAAGATTCTGACGATGAAGATTCAGTGGAATCTTCTTGATAATAATAGGGACTACTTTTCTATGTTTTTTTTTAATTTTTCAATCATGGCTATTAAGCCCCCGCTGGTTTCTCTATTTCCTTCGGTATTATTTAGAAATGCAATGAAGATTTATTTTAGTAAAAAATGTTTTATGAATTGTGAATGATGATTGCATTGTATGTGGACTAACTCTGAATCTAGTTGAGAAGAGAAGATTATGCAGTTCTGATATTGATAAAAAAACTGATCACTGGTTAAAAGTGCAAATTTCAATACAATGCTAACTTGAATCAATTAAGGAAGAAGTAAAAAGAAAAAATTTCATGTCTGATTTTAAAGAAAATAGAATATAAAGTTCGCCACCATCTTCTATTAATGGAAGAAAACAACGTCGAAGACCTATTAAATACGACGTTATTTTATTGCGACCACAACACACCATTAATGCTTGCAGCATATTTCAATTCCCTTAACGTCAAAGCCCCGCCAACCTTCGACGTTCTATGAGAGGGGAAATAAAAAAGGATTTAATGTACGGTACTTTTTTATACTTTGGCTTCCAATAGAACGTCGAAGGCTATGGAGCTTTGACGTTTTATTTTTATTCTCAAAATTTTTTCATCATTACACATATTATGAACCATATTTCTTTTTCCTCAGCACTTCCCTTTCAGTACGATAACTTATTTACGGTGTAGACTATAAAAAGCATTTTGTTATTGACTGAGTCCTGAATGCGGCACTTTATTTAGGATGTAGACTATGTTAAAGAACAATAATTTCATATAACTTTTAATAATTAAATAAAATTTATGTTTGCATCGAGTGTACTCAACGTTTGACGTCAATAATGTAAATAGATTCTAAATTTAAATTGTCCTTAAATTGTCTCCTCTCTTTGAAATCAGATAGCTCTGAAATCTAATGGAGGAGTACCATTTATAGACAATTTAAAAAAGGAATCATATATTGTTAAATGATGAAGTTGTACAACTTTTGTAGATAATTATTTTAGAGCTTAAAATTGTTTCAGCACTAAACATATTGTAAACCATAATTCTTTTTCGTAAGCACTTCCTTCATACGAAATGACGATGAATGAACCACTTCCAAGTTAAAGTTATCAAATTGCAATATGAAGAATAGAGATGCTTAAAAATCTAATGAAATGAAAGCTATATTTATAAATGAACCGATGACGTACATCGAGTGATTATACTTAGTAACTGCCACACGCCACCATCTTGTAAGAACGTTGAAGCCCTGCGGAATTCGACGTTCAAACATCATTCAGAGAAAAAGTAATAGATCTCGTTTGATTCACGTACATAGTTTAATTATGCTTAGTAACCGCCAATGTGTATGAACTTCGAATCCCAGCCGAAAACGACATTCAAACATCATTCAGAGAAAAAGTAATAATTGTAGTTTAATTCAGATAAGAACAAATTGATTTCCCGCAACCCAAAAATGTCTACTTTCAAAAATGTCTACTTTCTACACACCTTCCTATCTCAATAATTTGTCTTAACCTTGGCTTTATCATTCAACTTAATTATTACTGAAATTTAAAGTATTATTTTTTAAAAATCAATTAAGGTCTTTTAGCATAATCAATTTAAAGTATTATTTTTTTAAAATCAATTAAGGTCTTTTTTAAATTGATTAATGTTTTATAATACCTAACTTAATCATAAAACTTTTAAAGGTGAGGGAAGAAATATAAGGTATGGGAATGTCGTTGAATCTAATAAAAAAAATTCATTTATGGTGTACACTATGTTAAAAGAACATTAATTTCACATAATTTTTCTTAATATAATAATATTTATTATGATTTTAATTATTCTGATGTATAAACTTAATTCTCATTAATTATTATTGTTATTATTTTCTTTCTGAAATTATAATAATATTTTAAAGAAATTAAGTTTCATTCTCTATAAATTTGACCCCAAATCATTATTATATTTTACGATAAATTTACACTAATATTTATAAAATAATTTTTTTTTAAAAGTATGTAAATCATATCTTAAAATATAATGGTAACGGGAGGTTATTGGAGATTTAAAGGAAAGAAGGAAACAAAGGGTGGGAGGCTGAAGAAGAAAAGAGATCGAAATGTACGAGTCTTTCTTATATTGGCGACTAATTAAGAGAAAACGTCAAATTCCCACGACGTTCTATTTAATGCTCTCATGTTTAAAAGAAAAAAGTAAAAAAAGAGGAATGGGTAAAACTTTAGGCGTCCCATACTAAGTCTAATCCCCTTCAAGGCGCCTGTTTTTACCGGAAACATCAAATTATTTTGGTCTACGACGTGGTTTTTAAATATAATGTTGTATTCGACGTGGAATATGAATGTAAAAACATAACACGATCTCACTGTTTGTTCGCGCTACCATTTTTGCTTGAACTTTCTTCTTCGTGGACAACTGCGATAAAGAAAGAAGCTTATTTTCAATCTTTTTTGTCTTTGTAATGTCATTTGGTTCCCATTTCTAAGGTTTACCGAATGTTTTTCGTTTATCTTTAGGATGTGTTTCGTACGTGATCAGTGAACTCATCATTTTCTCCAGTGACACCATTTCAAGTATGTTTTTTTTAATCTTTAATATCTCATACGTATGATGTATGTGCTCATGT
The DNA here is from genome assembly GCA_027742785.1 of Vigna reflexopilosa. Classification (NCBI taxonomy): domain Eukaryota; kingdom Viridiplantae; phylum Streptophyta; class Magnoliopsida; order Fabales; family Fabaceae; genus Vigna; species Vigna reflexopilosa. The sequence goes on from CM050926.1 coordinate 13,145,141, forward strand.
TTGTGTTGTGTTTTTCAATTCTAGACGTATGGTATATGTATAATAGTTTATTTTTTCTTTCAACGTATGATATTTGTGTTTGTTCTTTGTCAGCGAACTTCGTCATCTTCTCTAGTGTCACCATTTCGTTGTTTGTTCTAACTATAATTTACTAACTTTGTAAACAGGTATACGAGCTCTGGATCAGGTCAGACGAGAGAAGGTGGTAGATCTGTGACTCGGATGCCTGGTGTCACATCCCGTCGGGTTAATGATAAACCATTGCCGGTGGAGTTTGATCCTAAAACATTTGTGGTTATAGGGGAACATACAACAGAGTTTAAGAGTTGCTTGGGCACGCTGGCAAGATTTCATGTCCCTATTCTCGCTACCCATTGGGGTGATGTGTCAGAGGTTGACAAAAATCTACTATGGCAGGATATTTTGGTATGTTTAAGCTGTTTTACCTCCATCATTCACTTATTTTTGTTGAACATGCTTTAACATTAATTTTCTTTTTAAAAAGGAAAATTGGGTTATTCCTGATGATGAGAGGATAAGGAAGAAGATTTTATCCCAAATTGCAACCCGGTGGAGGGACATCAAGACGACAATGACATGTAAATTCGTCTTTGGCTCTGAACAGAACGAAACTCCATGTATAAAGTATAGAATATCTGATGAGGCGTGGGTGCAGTTTAAAGAATCTAGACTTACTCCTGAATGGCAGATATGTTTTATAATATTTTGCTCTAGTCACACAAGACAGGATGTTAATTTCTGATTTATGCTTAATAATTTTCATTTTTTTCACAGGTGAAAAGGATAGCCGCCCAGGACAGGCATAGGCTTAATGATACACCACACGTACTTTCTCATGGTGGTTATGCGTTGATAGGTGTCGCACCCCATGCAAATTTAATGTGCATTAAAGAATGCAGTATAGACTAGGAAGTGACTCCTAGGTCGTCTCTCAAGGACCAAATGTGGTTCGAGAATTAGGTCTAACACGTAGTGGGGGGTTTTGGTGAAAGAGTTTGTGAATGCGGATGAACTTTAAACAAAACACAAATGCAAACAGAATGTAAACAGAAATGCAAACAGAAATGTAAAAATGGAATCAAATACAGAATAAAAGCGGTTTGTCATTAACTCAATTACTATGCTTCCAATCACAGATTAATGACAAGTACACACTACCCTAATCCAAATCTGACACGAATCACCCAATTAAGCGAAGGATAATTCGGTCTTCAAAATTGCAAACTAAGCGAATGCAATGCACAAATTTAATCAGTCATCCACCATGCAGTCTAATCAACTAAGCGAAGATTAAACACCAATTAGGCAACTAAGCGTATACATAATCGCAGGCACACAATAGATTAAATATTGAGCTAAATCAGAGCAGCAGCATGGCAATTAAAGTGCAAGAGTCTCATGAACAAACTTTTCTAGCCTCTAATCCCGCACAACTAACCGACTAAGCGAAGTCTAATCATGTTATCATAATCACGAACTAAGCGAACGCAATACACCTATTCCATCTAATGTGGTCTATACAGACTGATCAACTAACTGAAGATGCAATCACCAACTAGGCAACTAAGCATATACCCGTTGCAAGAACACAGTCAAATTTCATAGTCTGCCAGGCAGAATAAAATAGACACAAGAACAATCCAAGAAATCTCAAAGAAACAAAGCAATTTTATTAATGACCAACCCGACTAACATAAGTTGACATCACAACTAAATTACCACTACCAAACACACTAGATTACATTAAAGTAAATGAAAATGCTAAACCTAACACTGTAGTAGACAAATACCCAAAAAAACATGAAAACCGAACGATTCTTCACAAGGCCGAACGGTCCTATTCACAAGGCCGAACGGTTCTAACACGAGTGTGCCAGATACCGGACGATTTTGTTCATAAGACATAAGAAAAGGAAACGAGTGTGCTTGATGAGGAGACCGAACGACAATTTAAGCAGAAAAGGAAACGAGTTAAAACATAAGAAAGCCGAATGAAATAAAAGCAAGACCGAATGGAAATGAGAATGTAAAAATTGGACAAGTCAATGCAGAAGAAAATTGAACGGTCTCTAACAGTGAAGCCTGTTAGAGACCGAACGATGTTATTGGAAAACCGAACGGTAATTTCAGTAAATGTAAAAACATTAAACTTGCAGAATTCAAAACACAGTGCAGCAGAAACGAAATTGCAGAAACAAAATGTTGGAACAGTGAACGCGCAGAATGCAGAAAATGTAAATGCAGCTAAATGTAAATGCACCAAATGAACTTAAACACGGAATGAAAAGTAACTCGCAGAACAGTAAAACGCACCAGCAAAAACAGCAGCAGATGAACAGTAAAAACACAGTAATGAAGAAGACAGTGAACAGTAACGATGAACAGTAAAATGCAGAAATCATAAATGAACCAGAGACTTGTGTGCAACAACAAATTCAATCATGGAATTTTAAAGAAAGTGAGTTCAATACATTAAAAGAAAAGAAAGCAAGACCTAAAAACCTCCCCAAAAGGGGAGGAAGAAGAAGGAGCTCCCAAGAAAGAAAAGGCAAGTGGTGGTTGGGGCTCCCTACAGAAATATGCTTTTAGGGTTTTTATATAACCCCCAAAATACCAAAATGCCCTCCTAATGGGCCTAACCTGAAAGTAGACCAACAATTGGGTCCAAAGTCCTAAACTATGATCCAATGGCCTTCTAAAACGGAATTAGACTACATTATTGATGTGGCCACCCTCTTGAAGTCCAAGAATGTGCTTCATCCTTAGACAACAGTTTCTTGTCGTTCGGTCTCAGTTCATTCGGTTCAGCAACTCTGCACGTTTGCTCTGACCATTCGGTGCAAAACTTTCACAGACCGTTCGGTTTGAATTGCTCGGCCATTTAGTGCAAGCTCACAGACCGCTCGGTTTAGCACACTTTGTCAGACCGTTCTGTCAAGACTCACATGCGGCTTCAAGACCGTTCGGTCTTAGTCATCAACTGGCCGTTCGGTTCAGTAATGGTTTACAGGCTCAGGAACTGGTGATCGGTGCAGATTTTATCAAGACCGTTCGGCACATAACTAATCAAACCGTTCGGTCAAGCCTTCCACAGACCGTTCGGTCAAGCCTTCCACAGACCGTTCGGTCAAGCCTTCCACAGACCGTTCGGTCAAGACTGGCCATCTTCAATGGACTCTTTCTCAACCTTTCAAGAGTGATTGTCCTACACAACATGATTGAAATAATTAAGCCCAAATAATTCAAATTAATCCAAATAAGAATTAGTCTTGAAATTCAGCCAAATAGTGAAAATGATATAAAAATGGAGAATTAAACACATTTCACTAATACAATATGGTGCGAAAAGCTAAAAGAATATTAGAAAATAATGACTCATCATGCGTTATTAGAGAAAAAGATGAGAAAACGTCGAGCTGAGGAGTTAGGTCTTGATTCACCTGATCTAGCACCTCCACCAGCTATACATGAATTGTGGAAGGCTGCACAGACAAAGTCCAATGGCCAGTTTACATCCTAGTCTGCTCAGGAGATATCCCATAGAATTGTAAGTGGGAACTTTTAACTAATTACCATAGTTCATAAAATATTATGTAACTTTGTCTATTATGATATGCATCATAATTTGGTTGAGCAAGAGACTCAAGGCACATTTGTGCCAGAAGTTAGGAAGGACATTCTGGTAGCAGCCACAGGTCGACCAGACCGTCCAGGTCGTGTGCGTGCTGTTGGAGGAGCTACTGGATTAAGGGACTACTTTGGCCCTAAACCAAGAAGCACACAAGTTGTGACTCCGGAATTGGTTAGTAGCATCACGGAACAGGTGCAAGTCCAAGTACGGGAGCAAATGGAAGAACGCTTAAGAATGCTCGAACAAGAACTTGTGATGATCAGACAACAACAACATCAACAACAGTCACAACTGGAGGACGCCCCTACAAATGATCCTACCGCACAGCCCATGAGCACCAAAGACTCATGCTATAATGCAGATCGTACTGATTACAATATTCAGTATGAGTTTTTGGTTGATGGGGATCCTCCGCGCAAAGTGGTCATCGGAGTACAGCTTGCAGGAGGTCAGACCATTCATGGTGCTCCTTTATTGGCCACTGACGCGCGGGTAAGGATTGATGATGTTAAAGACCCCAAGCTCGAGTGTTAGTGCCGACAGACGAAATCCAATTCGTGGCGGAGGCCTTAGGCACATTTATAGCTTGGCCTAAGGCCTTGATCGTTCCATATTTTGGCTCACCAGTGGTATTGTATTCTTATTTTTATTATCTTAAATCTTCAAGTTATAATTAAATGATTCCTAACTTCTCTAAATGTGACTTGTAGGTCTACCGACCAGAGAAACAAGCAATGGCTCAACCTGAGGCTCGTGTGCAAGCAGAAGACGATGATCCTCTATCCATATTGATGTCAAGATTACCTCAGTTGAGAAAACAATCAGTAGCGGTGCAGTGGGAGTGAAGAATGTTTGGCGTCGAGTGCCATATTCCATTGAATATTGAATTCAGTGATGCATATGAGTTGATTGGTGGAGATAGAATGTTGAACATTTCATGCGTACAACTGTGGTGCATGTAAGTTTTTTATTTGTTATTTTCCAATTTGTATATTATTAGTATTATTACATTTTAATAAATATACTTAACTTTATTCTTATAGGTACATGGACATCGTCGCAATGGAATCAGGTCGGGGGTCAATTTATGGCTTTCTTGAATCTCAGACCATCCTACCATCTGGAAACACATCAGATTCCAGAAAATTATATATGCAAACATGGATGACCGAGTCTAAGAGAGAGATATATATGGCACCATACATTGATGCGTATGTTTTCCCAATGTTGTCAACTTTTATCAAATTTTAATCAATAAACTCACTGGTTGTTGGTACATGATAGGGGCCATTGGCAACTCATGGTGATCATTCCAAAAAAATCACAAGTTGTATGGTTTTGTTCTCTTCATAGGAAGATGAAAACGGATTTGAGGTCCTTGATACAAACGTAAGTATTACATTCATTCTTATCAATTCATTATGATATTAATATATTAACTTATGTTTCTAATGTTTCAAATTTGTTTAGAGTTCTGACTAGGACCAGAGGACAACAAATTGATATTATATATCCTAAGGTTGGAATTCGTTGATCTTTAACCTTTAATTTTCGTAGTCAATTTTAAACCATTACATTTGACTAAGTTCTTTCACATGTTTAGTGTAATAAGCAGAATGATTCCTGGGCATGTGCCTACTACATCATGTCATGGATGAAGGCAATCATCCGAGCAGAAATCAGAGGAGATTGGACTGAGGTAGAAATTTACATTTGAAAATCTTACCATATCAATAAACTTTTGACATTAAAATGAAGATAATTGTAAAGTTTTCTTCCTTGATTTTTCAGCAATTCAACACTACCTCTGCATTGTCCAATGAAGTAATAAATACAATAAGAGAGGAATGGGCAGGATATTTGTTGAATAAACATTTTAAATAGCTATAGTTTTTAGGTTTTTCCTTTTATGATAGTAGCATTTGCATACTCGTGCAACTTTTTAACTGTGAATAGATGTATACTGTCAATAGATTATTTAGAATAGATGAATGAAACTGTGGGTTTTTTTAAGTTTTGATGATAGCATGAATTGATGATAGCATGGTTTAAATTAATTATTTTTGTGCATATAGGAATTGGAAAACCGGTTTCTATATTTCAGGTTTGCTTAAATGAGCTAAAACTAACACAATTTAAAAAAAAACTGAAGGAAACGTCATTTTATACACTATCCGACGTTAATATATGTATCTCAACGTCAATCAAGACAATGAGTGACGTTGATATAATGCAGTGTATAACGATAATAATAAAACGCTAGGCGAGTATCTCTACGGCTCAGCGATAGTAACGTCGACTGTAAACACGTTCGACGTCAACCTTACATCGTTGACCTTATGACTGACGCCAAATGTTCCTTTAAATATAAATAATTATTCAAAAATTGACGTCAAATTTGCACTTCGACATGAATATCACATCAACAATATTCTACGCCGACATCAACATTACGTTAGTTCCCCCAACCATTTGACGAAAAATCATTCTTTAAAAATAAATATTTATTCACATATTGGACGTCTAACTCTATTCCATACGACGTACCTTAACGTCGACCTGCATAAAAGACGTTAACTTTACGTCAATTCCATTTGTATTCGACATAAACGAGTTCGATTAACGTCACCCGTTAATATTCAACGTAAATTTACGTCACCCCCTATAACGTCGCTAACAAGTGCGTCGTTAAAGGCCAAAAATAAACGACGTAATAGGCTATTTTTGCACTAGTGACAAATTGTTACGAGAAATTAAATGAATGGTAACCTCTTCTTTGTTTCTGTTTATCACTCCTTCAAGCTTTAAACATGACAAAGAATCAAACCACAAAGAAATGACTCATTTTTGTCACCTTGAAAGAGTTGATAAAAACAAAGAAAAAGTTAACACAAAATTCGAACGTTAAAGCCACAAGTACAAGGATGTTTTATCAATTGGTTTAAAAGAAAAATAAAAACTTAATTTTTTGCAAAGAAAACGTCAATGCATAGAAGAATTCGACGTTTTGTGGTTGGTTTAAAAGAAAAAAATAATAATAATAATTGAAATAAATAATAAAACGTCAATGCCAGTTTAAAATGACGTTTTATGTGTTGATTTTAAAAAAAATAAAAAAATAACTTTTGGCTACAATATACAACGTCAATCTTTTGTTACGGTTGACGTCATATTAATTATATCAATATTTACTATTTATTTATTTTGTATTGGACGTCAGCTTTTTTCGTAGCGACGTTATATGCATCAACGACCGTCATGTCGACCCATCTTGTTCGACGTTTTACGTTGGTCTCAACTTCAAGCCATAAAGTGCGCGACGTTCTGTTTGGTATAAAAGAGAAAAAAAAAACAGAAAAAGGAAGGGATTCACTTGCTAGTATATAAAACGTCAAATATTTGTCATGGTTGACGTCAAATGTGGCTAGGAGTAATAGTGTTGGAAGCAAACCACTATTTTCGTTATTTTTTTATTTTAAATTGAACATCATATGTTTCTTAAGTTAACGTTATGTGATTCTGAGGTCATTTTTTTAAGTCGTATTGGGCCTTGTTTAACGTTAATAGAATTTAGATCACGTCAATATGGACCTTGTTTGACGTTAACAAATATTAGACGCTGAACTGTTTTATTTAATGACGTGGAGCGATTGAATTTATTTATGGAAATGCCACCGGTCATTTTTAATGTTGGATATTTAGCAGTTAGACGTTGACCGCGTGACGTTATAGCCCGTTTTTACACTAGTGCGAGTGGGCTTGGGTTGTGTTTTTCTGAGCTATTTAATGATTTGGACGACCTAGAGACTGTATCTTTTGATAGAAAGAGGCGCATAAACACTCCTTCTCACCCCTTGGCGACTGTATTTTCATTCTTTTCCATATTTCATCTAGTTTCACCATGTCTATGGTGAACTAAACCTCCATTGTTGTTGGAGAAATGATGTAATCCTTTGAAACTCTCATGTATTGAATTGATTTATATTATAAATGCTTTACTTAATTAATTGTTAGGGTTTTTCCTCTACACTCTATGCATGCTTTGTTTAACTCATTCAATAGCATGATTATTGATTTTGTCGATATGGACACATACCGGAAAATCTAGAACTGGGGAAACTCTCCCAAAAGCAGTATTACCTAGACATAGGGATATGAGGGTTGGTTGCATTACACTCCTATGCTTTAGAATTAATTACTAGGGATGCTAGGAATTGTATGAACTCGTAATTAAGGATAGACTTTCTTCACCGAGACATCGGGTTTTAAGTATTTTAGAGAGTGATATTAACATTAATGAAGAAGACGAATTCATAAATACATGAGAGTGGATAGGATAAGTCGGAAACCCAACAACATAATCATTCCATATTTTATACACCAATCACCTGTGCATTCTTATTGTCACTTGATCAACACTTGCATTCATATTTATTTTCTGCATTATAAACTCAATGATTTTGTTTTCAAGTCTTAATTATTCAAGAAACCACGTGAATGTCTAGGTCGTGAGTCTCTAGGGAAAACGATACTTGGTCTTACCAATTATATTACTTGATATAATTCGGTACACTTGCTGGAGTGTTAACAAGAAGAGTAGTGGGTGATTGTTTCCTAGTGGAGGACTCTAAGTGAATGAATGAGTAATTGATGTTCTGCCTCCCTTGGGTCTCTTTATATAGGAATTAATTTGGCTTGGATTCTGAATATTCTGTTGATAAAATCTTTTATCTTGTATTACAATATCTTCCAAATAACTAAAAGATTTTAGATAATTATAATAATACTTGGGATATATTTTATGTTAATATTTCTAGATTTAATTATCTTTTAAAATATCTAATCGATTTTCAATACTTAATCTTGCCCAAAATTCCAATTTAACCCTTTTTATTTTTCCAAAATTGCAAAGAAGCCAGAAAGTTTCCTCTATTTGCACTTTAGACCTTCCTTTCTTTTCCAAAATTTCTCTTTGCCCCTTTGTTTGACCAGAATTAATCTATTTGATCAAGGAAGACTTCTTGACCAAATTTGACTCAAAGAGTGGCCAATGAGGAACTGCCACGTGGTAGTCCCCTTTCCCCAAAAAATTAGGGTTTTTGATGCACTCTCACGTCCATGGCTTGTGGTGGCTTTGCAAGACTGTGTTGCGATTTATCCATGGTTGCTCTAGTTTGGTTTTCTTGCTTTATAGGTCCGAGGAGGTGCAAGGAACGTTGAAGGATATGGAGGAACTTGCGGTGGTTGGCGATGTGAATGGGTGGTTCGACGCGAAGAAGATGAAGGAGATTCTCCCAATGGTGGCGTGAAGATGGAAGGTGGTTCGTGAGTTAGGGTTTTGCGAGGGTTGTTGATATCTGAACTTCACGATTCAGTTGTGAAGAGGATGATGAAGTGCGATTTCGCGATTCTGGTTCGATTGGGTTTTTAGGGTTCGATTGGGTTTCTGAAAATTGGGGCTTTCTATAAACCAAATATCTTGACACCTACCTTAACCCTTTCTGTAAAACAAAAACCTTCATATCACTAGTACAGTTAAAGGAATAGGCACCGGTTATATTCAGTTATAGACATCGGTTTGAGAAACGAGTCATACGTTGACGAGGTAAAAAATCAGTAGGATTTGCCTCGGCTCTCTTTAACCGAAGCAGTATCCAGGATTCGACTCATTTCACTTTGAACCGAGGCAGTATCAGTTCTTCCATATTTTCAGATTGGGTATCCTCCATGAATGTCATCCTCTAGAACCAGAAATGGAAGCAGGGAGATCTCGTTCTGCTCAAATCCTCACTAGTCAAGGAAGATCGTGTTTTGCTCAGTTAGGACTCTCTTTCAAGGAGACTCATTGATCTTGCAAGAAGCAGAAATGGTTTTGGAGACATGAAATTCTTTGAGCCCTTTGAGCAAACAGCTGGTGATCGAACCTTCACAGGTTTCAAAATTTGATCTTTCCCATTTTCTTTGTCATCCAAGGAGTCTAGAAAAATCTGCAAAATACCAACAAAGCCTCTTCTAGAAAAATCTGCAGAATACCTAGAGGAGTAGAGATTGGAAACGGGAGGACCATGGCGATGGCGTAATCGGAGGGTAAGGAGAGATTGGAGAGGGCGATGTGAGCCTCCATGTGCGAACACTGAATGGAAGCCCTAAATCAGAATTGCTTCGCTACTTGCCTCCACCTACAACCACAATCAGACCTGCAGAAACCAGATTTAATTCACGGTGGCTGGAAACCCTAAATTGGAAGCCCTAAATTAGAATGGAAGAAGGTTGAAACGCGGTGGCTGGTGCGACGGTGTAGAAAAGGGGTAGATGAAATTCGCGCGAGGAGGACGAAGATTGCATTCTCTGGTTGACGGCCATGGATGTGCTCATGGTTAAGAAGATGAAGATGGTGGTCGCGGCGTCCATGGAGTTTGGATGAGAACGAAGGCGCTGTGGTGGCGGCTTGCGGGTTTGCGCGTGGTGGCCAGCGGCATGGTTGAACGACGGTGCTTGCGGCGACCCTAATGGCTGGTGATGGTGGAGGCTTGATGTTGGGGTGTGGTGGAGAGGAGAAATCGCGAGGCGGAATGAGGCAAAGATGAGAGAGAAATCGTGAGAGTGCCTAAGGGCTTTTCTGATGGTGGCAGCCTAAAATATTTTTTGATTTTAACCTAAGGCTACTAACTCAGTTATATTTAAAATTGGTGCCTAAACCCTTTAACTGCATCGGTTACACAACAAACCAGTGCCTAAACCATTTAAAATTCATATTATATGCCTTGGTTGGCCTTCTACTCGAGGTAATATAACCACTCAATATTTACGGAAATGCTATCGCGCTTTTATACGATTCGATCTCAATAAAACCGTGGGTATATAACGCGTTAAAAAAGCTTTTTTTTACTGTATGTTAAAAGCGAACCAAAACTTTGTGCAACACCGAGGGCCCAACGAAAAGAATGCATGCACTGTACCTGTTACTTCTATATGTATGTATCTCTCTTACATGTAACCTTAATTCCACGTAAAAACTTATCCACCGCATATTTCAACTTATAGTATTTCCCACAGCCAATGGACCTCATGAATATAACCAATGTAACAAAATACACTTACCTAGACAAAAACTCATCCCTACAAGTGTGGGTTACACCATCAAATCCACACGATTTTCACAAGGTTAACATGTTCTAAAGAATACACACCATGAAAATCACAAACAGAGAGAGTTAGCTTTCCTTACCTTTACTCCAAGAAAAACTCTTCCTCTCTTTTGGTTCACCACACTGTCGTAGCTACTTCTTCTTTCTAGAATCAGCAACCCTTTTCTCTTCTCCAATCACAATTGCTCTTGTGCTCCCTTGTAACCCTTATCAACTTCCTATTTATACACCAACCAAGCCTTAATCTGCATTTCTCCTAGGCCCATTAGTCCACAAACTAACAACAACAAAAAAAACTACTCTAATGCCCCCATTGTCTAACTCTACTATTTTTTTTTCATTGCACGTGACCAACCCCAAACATGAGTTGACTCTATCACTATGCTTTAAAAGTCACATCCTTTTCTTTTTTTCATGTCTCTGACCCTAAACATTCACATTAACAACAACATGCATCCATGCAAAATTGACACACATTTATCACATCACAAGATCCCACAAAATAAAAATAAATAACAAGAAAAATAAATAAATAATAACATGCATAAAAATTTAAATGCCTAAATTCACACACAAACCTACACCATAAAAATAAAATATTTTATCCTTTATTAACAAAAGCTTAATACATTCTTATTATTATATTTTTTTTCAGGTATTGAAGTGATATTTGAAGATTTATAGGAAAAGTTTTGAAAGGAAAAAAAAAAGTGTAGAATGAAGAAAAGTAGTAGATTTTATGGGGATTTTTTTGAAAATCACTCATATACCCTTATATAATATTTTTTTCCTTATTTTTTTAGTTGTAATTATAAGAAATAAATAAATAGCACTTTTAAGAAAAACATTATTTTCATTTTTTCAATTAATTTTTTAATCAAAAGATGTTAATATTTTAAAGGCTTAATAGCCTCTTTTGTCCCTAGTTTTGATCGGTTGAATCAATTAGGTCTCTGGTTTAAAATTAGGGTCTAGTTGATCGTTAATTGGAAAATTTTGTGTCAATGTTGTCCCTTCCGTTAAAAAACACTAACGGTGTTAATGGATTAATGATATGGTAGTTCTTTTTCAATTTTTTTTAATTTTTGAGCCACCTAATCCCTTAAGTCACGTCAACTTTGCCTTCTCCAAACAGCAGAAACCCTAATTCCTCTACCGCCAAACCCTAGCCGCCTCCATCGCCAAACCCTAGCCGCAACAGTGAAGTCCAAACCCTATCCAACTATGCCGCCACCACCCACATCGTCAATGTCGCAAAGAACCTACAACCACCACATCGTATTTCACCATCAATGTCGCAACCACCCATACCCTGAAACCTATCCACCACCATGAACCATGTCGCATCATTACCACCATGCCGGAAATCGCACAACCAGATTCGAAACTACCCTCCATCATCAATCTCGCGCAACCTAAATCACCATCAACAAAATCATCTTCTTCCTTGAATTTAAGACCCAGAAAAATTCCCAATTTTCAAACTCCCAATTCGGGAAGATCAGACAACCCTTGCACCATCCAAATTCGCACCGCCACCATTGCGAGACCCAAAAGGTTTTACTAGTGCCACCATGACCTCGCAACATGGCCCCATCAACAATGCGTCCATACTCGTCTGAACCACCACTACGGCGCGACACAACTGAACCCTAATCGTGCTCTCCATTCAAACTGCCATCCACCACGAGCACGCCGCCGCCGCAACCGCCTTTGTTGTGCCTTTAACCTGCAAAGGGAAATGCAGAGAATGCAAACCCAATCTGCATCCAAAACAGAATCATGAAACCATGTTCATCCCCTTCGTATCCAGAAGCTTTCCTCGCGCAACCATGGCAGTTCTCTTAAACCAACACCATGAGTCCTTCATCGCGCCAGATTGCAACCTGCAGAAGAAATCAAAGACCCTAAAGCAATTCAAGACCCTAATCACGATCCAGTAGCAATGAGCAACTCGCACATTCATCCATGGCCAAGAATCACGAGCAACCTTCCTTCGCGACACAGGAGTAAGCAGTTTCCCCTCTCCATCAAAACCCTAATTTTGGGTGGGAGAAGGGGCTGCCACCTTAACCTCTGATTGCTTACCATGTCACCACATATAACATTAAAATAATGACACGTAACCACTATGTACTACCACATGATCAGATCATTAACACCGTTAGTAACTTTTAACGGAAGGATGACATTGACACAAAATTTTCTAATTAAAGATCAACTAGACGCTAATTTTAAACCAGAAACCTAATTGACACAACCGAGCAAAACTAGAAACAAAAGAGGCTATTAAACCTATTTTAAAGTTCTAAGTAATTTTGACATTACACTAAATACAATTATTTAACATTCATTAATTCCATCAAATCAATCTTGTATCTCAATAAATTTCCTACATAAATTTACTCTTTCTATTACACCAAATCACTCTCATTTCATTCGATTAATTCCGGATTATTACTAATCAATATTCACTTTTTAATTTCTAGCTAAATAGTTAGGGATTAGTTAGTTCTTCTTGGAAAAATAAAAATAAATAAATATAAATCTATTTAAAAAAAGGATAGAAGAAGCGTGATGATGCAAAGCGTAAGTAGCCCACTGACAGATAATGCACTTGGCAAATCCAACCGCATACAGCACAAGTTGAGCTCAGATCCCACTTTGATAAAAGGGAAAGCAGTTCGGTCTGAATCAAACATGACCGTACGATTACAATCCAACGTCTCACATCACGCGTGTGTACTTATGTCTCATCCAATCCGTGTGACACGCACTCACTCTCTCTCCTTCGTCTCTCTTTCGCCCCTCTCGTCCTCTGCAATTCCCGGTGACGGAGAAACCCTACCCACCGTCGAAAAGCGGTCATTTCGCTTCGAACCTCACTATTCATGTGTGTTTCCGCCACCTCTCGGAAGGGAAAAAGGTTTCCACCAATCAGCGTTTCTGATTCTTCTTCAACCCCGAAATTGGGAGATTTGACAATCAATTTGTCGTCAGCTCCTAATAATTTACAGTCTTTGCTGTAAGTTTGGGTTTCTCAATTTCCATGTCAATTTGCGCAAAGTTGTATGGTTTGTACAAATTTACCTTTGTGGTACCTGAGTAATTCATTCTCTTTGCTTAACTCCATTTTGTTATTGAGAATATACAATACTTTAACATAAGTGCTCAGAAAATCGTTATGATGTTTACATACTGAACTTTTGCACAGTCTTAGGTGATCACTTTTTAATTCTCGGAAGCAATATTCTCTTAAAAAAAAAATTTCCTTGGACACATGCAACTTAGATGGCACCTACAAACTATATAATAGGATTAAAGCATCCAGTCCATGGTCAGGATATTTTACCCATGAAATAGGCACAGTAAGATAGTGTTTTTAACTGTTTGAAATGGATGTTGAAGTGATAAATGCGGAAGGAAGTGGTCATCAGTCAAAGGCAGATAACGGGGATGCAGAACCAAGTGACAGTGAAGTTAATAATACAAAGTATGGAACTCATGCGGAGGACCGGATTTCTGAACCATATATGGGTATGGAATTTGACACTGTAGATGTTGCTAAGGCATTTTATAATGAATATGCCAGACATATGGGTTTTAGCTCTAAAGTTAGCCCATATGGTCACTCTAAAATTGATGGGGAAAATTATAGGGAGTTTGTATGTGGTAGGGAAGGTTTAAGAAAAGGACTAAATGAAAGTTGCAATGCAATGATTAGGATCGAGCTAAAGGGTCAAAATAAATGGGTGGTAACAAAATTAGTGAAGGAGCATACTCATTCCCTGTTCAGTTCCAGTAAGGCATACAATAATCACCCAAGTAAGCATTTTTCTAGTGTTGGAAGGACAATGCCTGAAACTTATCAAGGAGTGGGTCTTGTTCCTAGTGGTGTTATGTATGTATCTATGGATGGGAATCGTGTTTCGAATCAGAATACTCGTGGGATGAAGAATATTCATACCACTCCTGCTGAACGAAGTCACCCAGTTAAAAATTCCTCATTGATGAATTATACTGTTAGGCCTTCTTTGCAAAACCGGACATTGGGGAGGGATGCTCATAATCTGCTTGAGTACTTCAAGAAGATGCAGGCTGAGAATCCTGGTTTCTTCTATGCCATACAACTTGATGAAGACAATCGAATGTCTAATGTCTTTTGGGCAGATGCAAGATCAAGGACAGCATACAGTTATTACGGTGACACAGTTCATCTTGACACAACTTACAAAGTAAATCAATATAGAGTGCCATTTGCTCCTTTTACTGGGGTAAATCATCATGGTCAAATGGTTTTGTTTGGTTGTGCGCTCCTTTTGGATGATTCTGAGGCATCTTATTTATGGCTGTTGAAGACATTTCTGACGGCAATGAATGATTGTCAGCCTGTCTCTATAACTACTGATCAAGATAGAGCCTTGCAAACTGCAGTTTCTCAAGTTCTCCCACAAACCCGCCACTGTATCAGCAAGTGGCATATCTTGAGAGAAGGTCAAGAAAAGTTGGCTCATGTATGTCTTGTGCATCCAAATTTTCAGGTTGAACTTTATAATTGTATTAACTTGACAGAAACCATTGATGAGTTTGAGTCATTTTGGAGTTGTATCATCGATAAATATGAACTCGGAAGAAATGATTGGCTCCAGTCATTGTATAATGCTCGTGCTCAATGGGTTCCAGCATTCTTTCGCAATTCATTTTTTGCAGCGTTATCTCCTACTCAAGGTTTTGATGGTTCTTTTTTTGATGGTTATGTCAACCAACAGACAACATTGCCATTGTTCTTCAGGCAGTATGAAAGAGCTTTAGAGAGCTGGATTGAGAAGGAAATAGAAGCAGATTTTGAGACAGTTTGCACAACACCAGTTTTGAAGACACCTTCACCAATGGAGAAACAGGTTGCTAATCTTTATACAAGAAAAATATTTTCAAAGTTTCAAGATGAGCTTGTTGAAACTTTTGTTTATACTGCGAATAGAATTGAAGGAGATGGACCAAATAGCACATTTAGAGTTGCAAAATTTGAGGATGACCAGAAGGCATACACCGTCTCATTAAACCATTCTGAGTTGAAAGCTAATTGTAGTTGCCAAATGTTTGAGTATTCAGGCATTCTTTGCAGACATATTTTAACAGTTTTCACTGTGACAAATGTACTTACGTTACCACCCCATTACATCTTGAAACGTTGGACAAGAAATGCAAAAAACAGTCCTGGATTGGATGAACATATCGGTGAGTTACATGCACAGGAATCTTTGACAGCAAGATATAGCAATCTATGCAAGGAAGCCATCAGGTACGCTGAGGAAGGGGCAGTAACTGTGGAAACATATAATGCTGCAATAAGTGGTATTAGAGAAGGTGGAAAGAAGGTTGCTAATGTGAAAAGAAGTGTTGTCAAAGTATCTCCTCCTAACAATCAGGCCAGTGGGATTGCATATGATGACAGGAAAACTCCCACTCCAACTTCAGATACAACTTCTCTTTTATGGCCGCGGCAAGATGAGATAACGAGGAGGTTTAATCTTAATGATGCTGGTGGTCCTGTTCAATCAGTTGCTGATCTAAACTTGCCACGGATGGCCCCAGTCTCTCTTCATCGTGATGATGGTCCATCTGAAAACATGGTAACTGAAGTATAAATCTGTTTTTGTTTCTCTTGTTAAAAGAATAGAAATCCATTACATTGTTGTCGTCCTTGGGTTCTTTCGTGTAGGTAGTTCTTCCATGCCTAAAATCAATGACATGGATAATGGAGAACAAAAACTCAACTCCTGGGAATAAAGTAGCTGTTATCAATCTTAAGGTATTCTCTCATTAATCGCAAATGGGAAAGACATTGTATTTTACTGTGTTTAGTTTAAGCCCAAATTTGGTTTGGCTGTCAATCCTTGATTAGCATCGGTATAAATATCTTATCTAGTGTTCAGTCTGTGAAGTACTTTACTTTTCTCAATTCTTTTGGTAATTAGTGTTAGTCCATTGATATTTCACGCATCATATTGCAGTTGCAAGATTATAGCAGGGTTCCATCCACAGAATCTGAGGTTAAGTTTCATCTTTCTAGAGTTACTTTGGAACCAATGTTGAAGTCTATGGCTTACATCAGCGAACAGCTCTCAACACCAGCTAATAAGGTTGCAGTAATAAATCTCAAGGTATTTTCACTTTATTTTCTAAGGTTATGATAAATTTTCTCAACAATATTCTTCATGACAAGTTAGTAAAGAAAGATGTACACGTATTGATTTATGATTTATAAGGCTAGAATTTGAGTAGCTATTGATAATTGTAATTGATTTTGTTATTGTAGAAGATTATTTAATGCTTTAAATTTCGATATTTGGCAATTGAACAAAGCTTGTTAACTGTATTTAAGGAAGCCTTGGTGATAGATTTCTTTGGTATAGAAATCAATCTCTCTTGCACTCAGCACACACACAAAGAATACTTGACAAAAAGCCTGTCTATTACTCTGATGAACAAGAATACAAATGTACAATATCCAACTCTCAAGGGAGCACTCTCCCTCCACAGGAACAACCTTCTGTCTATACAACTAATATCAAAAGCTCCCCGACACAAGACCTCCCTATCTTCTTATAAAGGCCACCCCAACCAACTAACCAACTAATAACTAATTTCTAATTTGTTTCCTTCTATCCTGTACCCATTATATCCTATTACCTTATATCCTATCATTACACCCTGCTGCAGAATAACCTTGTCCTCAAGGTTGGAACTGTGAAGCTTAATCTCATGGCTCATCTTCATCAATGTGTTATCATATGAAAGGAACCCACTGGCTATTGCTTGCATTTTTAGATCTAGAGGTTTCGGTGGTGGTCGATATGAGAGACAAAATTTATGGAACCATTTTCGTGTCTTCATTATTTCCTTGAAAGTGAGGAGCTTCTTATTCTTCCATGTAAAAGAACTTCTTCTACCCGAATTATCCAAAGAAGAGCCATTATTACTCAACTCGAAATCATGCTTGGTAAGATCTTCAGCTGGGACTATGACCTTTTCCTAGACACAACACCCTGAATCTTGTTCAAAGTGATTGATGAGTGTCACAAACTCACACCAATCCCCATTTTTTTCAGCTTTTGAGTAGTGGTTCTGAGATTCCTTGGTGAAAGCTTTATCCTCCATTTTCTGGTTCACCACATATAATTGATGGCTAACAAATCAAGTACCTCACTAGAAGTATTTCTTGAATCTATATCCATGATTTTCCTCTTCTTTAGCAAGTCCTTCCGCCTAGTCAAATTCTTGATTCTCCAAGTGAACTTTCCAATATGCCCATCATACATCTGATCACCACTCTCACTTCTTCTGGCCATAACACAAACACTCATGGAGAAACTGTTGAATTCCTTGTTCCTGAGACATGAGGCGTTAAAAACCCCGGAATCATCCACCAAGAACCCTGAATCCATAATGAAAAAGTCCAATATTTTCATATCTTCATTCCATCCCCATCTATTATTGTCACCGCACTTATTATTAGTTGCAAACCAGCCATAAGAATCCCGATGCATGTGATTGGATCCACCCCTATGGTTCATCATAGACATCCTAACATCCCAACAACTCCTACTAGATAACACCAAACTATTGTGTCCTTGCTTTCCAAACACCTAGACAAATACTCAGCCATGTCCACATAGACAAGCAATATAGTGAGTTTACCTATCTTCCAAACCATGCTCTAGGGGATTGCTTAAGACCATACAATGCTTTCTTACGGAGGCATACCTTGTTTCTCTCATTTCTCACTTCAAAACCTGGGGGAATCTCCATGTACACTTCCTCTTCTAGATTTCCATGAAGGAAGGCATTCTTTACATCTAACTGGTGTAAGTCCCATCCAAAATGAGTAGCCAAAGCGAGAACAACTCGAATTGTGTTCATCTTTGCCATTGGGGCAAATGTCTTCTCATAGTCAATGCCATAAGTTTGGGTATATCCTTTTGCCACCAATCTAGCTTTATATCTTTCTATTGTCCCATCTGCCTTATGTTTCACTGTGAATATCCATCTACTCCCTACTGCCTTCTTGTCTCTTGGCTTATCAACAATCTCCTAAGTTGAATTTCTTTCTAATGCATTCATCTCTTCTTTCATGGTTTGATTCCAATGTTCAAGTTTCATGGCCTCCTGGATTGAGGTAGGAATTTCTGTGGCATCAATGGCAGCAATAAAACTTCTCTACTTATCAGAGAGATTGTTAGTGCAAACATACTATGAAATAGGATATTTAGCACATGATCTTCTTCCCTTTCTCAATGCAATGGGTAAATCCTCAATAGTACTTACCTCCTCCTCATTGATATCTTCAGGGATCCTCACCGTTGGATTAGACAATTTTTCTTGCTCGAGAGTTGAAGTGGGTTATTTTCTTCTTTCATATTTTTTACCTAAAATTTTGTCTTCTTCCTCTTCTTCCTCATTGTGGACTATGGAAGTTTACTCCTCAGATCTTGGGCATCCTGTAAAGACAAACACGGTAACGACAAGGAGAGTTCATCCACTTCAAGTGCTTTCTCCCCCTGAAGTGGTGGATTGACATAAAAGGATTGTGTTTCATGAAAGGTGACATCCATGGTGATAAAGACGCGACGACTCTGAGGATGATAATATTTGTACCCTTTTTTTATTAGATGGATACCCAATAAAGACACATTTAAGAGCTCTGGGATCTAATTTACTATGATTAGGATGATGAGAGTGAACAAAAACAACACACCTAAAGACTCGACTAGGTAGACTCGTTATTAGGGGGGAAGAAGGAACAAAAGACAATAGAGACTCTATAAGACTAATGCCATTTAAGATACGAGTGGGTAACTTGTTGATGAGATATGTGGCAGTTAACACAATTTCTCTCCATTAATATTTTGGAACAGACATTTGAAAAAGAAGAACTTTAGTTACTTTAAGAAGATGGCGATTCTTTCTTTTGCAACCCCATTTTGTTGAGGAGTGTTTACACATGTTAGTTCATGAACAATACCATTATGAGACAAAAAATTGAGAAATTCATGATTCACATATTTAGTACCATTATCAGACCTGATTCTTTTGATACTTTTTCCAAATTGATTTTGGAGAAGACGGAAAAAATTAACAAAAATTTGAAAAACGTCTGATTTATTTTCATAAGGTATGTCCACGTGACATAGGTACAATCGTCAATAAAGACAACAAACCATTTGGCTCCGAAAATAGATTTTATGATAGGACCTCAAACATTAGAGTGAATTAAATAAAATGGAGAAGTACTCTTTTTATTACTAATAGGATAAGATGCATGATGGCGTTTTGACAACTGAAAAATATCGCAATTAAAAGACTCAACAGACTCTTTGGTAAACAAATGGGGAAATAAGGACTTGATAAGATTAAATGAAGAATGCCCAAGCCTTTGATAATGTAACCATATTTGGGAATTTGCCCATGTCTCAGATGTAGTTTGTTGACTCATGATTTATGTGGTGCTTTGGTCATCAGACTCCAAAAGATACAACCCACTCTGCTCCTTAGCAGTTAAAATCGTCTTCCCCATGGTAAGGTCCTAAAAAACACAATAAGTTGAAAAAATGTTACTGAACAATTTAAATCCTTTGTGATTTTTTTCACAGAGATAAGACTATTAGCTAATTGAGGAACATGTAAAACATCCTTTAATACAATAGATGAGTCCAAAATTATATTCCCAAGCCGCTTATAAGTATACCCTGACCATTTGCAACTGTAATAAGTTGTTCTCTATTTCTTTTACCATTTGAGTCGAAGGACACATGAAAAGGTGTCATATGATTAATTGCTCCTGAATCAAGGATCCAAATACCTTGAGACACACCACCAATAGTATTGAGACAAATTTTACCTTTCATGGACAAAGTACATGATCCAGAGGGCTTACTCATTAATTTAACCATTGCTTTCAAGCACTCGAGTTCCTTCTTATAAGCTTTCATATCAAGATCTGGTGATGGTGAAGGACTAGATTGTGAAGGTCTAGATAGATTGGTGGCTTCCTCTTCTGAGGTAGTATGATTTACCCATCTTTGAGTAGATCCTTTGCTGTTTTCCATGCGCTCGAGAATATTCTTTCTTCCATGGAGTTTGAAGCTTGTTTCCTTGGTGTGTCTAGATCTTTTACAGTATGAACAATAATCCCCGTGAGTACCTTTTTCAAACGACTTTCCTCTAGCATTTGTTCCTTTATGGACTTCTTTTACCAGAGAAAAAAATTTCATTGTATGAATACCTTCCATTTGTTTGCAGCCTTTGACTACTAGATGAGTGTTGAATTGAATGCATTCTGATGTAGACTCTTCAACACACGGACTACTACAAGATACTCTTCTCAACGTAGACACATTACCATTAGCTCTACCATCAGACGCAGATAGGCGCTTCTCTAAACACCCTACCATTAGTTGCAGATGCATGAGGTAAACTAGATTCATTGTTGTTTGACACTCCAATCTTCCTTTTGAAGATGCACTTGCAACCAAGCATGTTTACAATGTATACAATCTCTAGCCTCACAAATCTCTTATAATGTTCTTTCTCAATTGCTTCCCCACTCAATGCTTAAGCCTAGACGAGCACTCTATTTAAAGACACAAACTGGTGCTTAGCTCCAACCTTGGGCTCTCAGTTGTAGAGG
The DNA here is from genome assembly GCA_027742785.1 of Vigna reflexopilosa. Taxonomy (NCBI): domain Eukaryota; kingdom Viridiplantae; phylum Streptophyta; class Magnoliopsida; order Fabales; family Fabaceae; genus Vigna; species Vigna reflexopilosa. The sequence continues at coordinate 13,166,631 of CM050926.1, forward strand.
TTTCCTTTTGTGTTGGGTTTCTTAGTGGCTCAAGCCTCTGCTTTGGTTCTCAGCATTGAGGTTTCCTCTCCATATGGGGTTTTTCTAGGCTTAGCTCCTCATCTTGGTGCTCCAGCCCCTTAGATATGATCAATTTTAGGTTTCCTCTTCATGAGGGTTTGCTCCATGGCTTCGTGCCCAATTTGCTGCTTAGTTGTGAAGACAAAAGTTTGAATCTTCCTTAATCACCTTCCAGCACTCAGCTCTAGCTCTAGCGCTCAATTACACCAGTTTTTCATTTCTTTCAATGTTGCTGCAATTTCACCAAAAATGATTAAAATTATTAAAATCATTAGTAGCTTCTTCTCACTTACACATTCTGTATTTCAAAGCTTAAGGGATCTCTAATTTACTAAAGAATGTACCAATTTTATGCAATTTTAGTGTCAAAATCATATATCAAAACAAGTACATTGGACACTTATCGCAAAGCCAAGATTCCACTTATCGTCCGCAGCATAAACTACCTTTTGGAACATAGCTTGTTCAGATGATTCCACCTCCTTTGCTATAATAGTGCATAGGCAAGGGAACCATCAAACTACTATCTTAGGCCAACATCTTTGTCTTGGGACCTTTGAAAATAGGTTTGATAATTGTTTTGTTGCCTTCATGTGCTCTCCAGTGCCTCATTTATATATGCCACATGCCTATCAGATGAATTCTTCATAGAGAACTCCTTGTGTTCCTAAATTATTTGATTCTCCAATTGTGTCTCTTGGTGACTCCTCAATTTTCCTCTGCATTAGGGAGACTTCTAAAAAGCATTTCTACTTACAATTGCCCTTCACTTAGCTCCATATCTCACAAACACTTCCTTTCTAAATTCTTTTATATATTTCTTAACTTTGTATTACACTAATGCACTCTGCCATCTATGTATCCACGTTGTGATAATAGAAATCAACAAATAAGATTAAAACATATAATTAAAAAATTAAAAAATAAACTAAAGCAATCATTGTAGATAGTTTCTTGCATAATGCGGAAACGAAAGGATTGTTTAACAAAGATAAGAGTGATGGTAAAATTATACAAATAGTACAGATCATACAATAGATGCATATATTTTATTAATTGTATATGAAAAGCAGTTATCAAAACCAATTTCTATTTTGAACTGTTATAGATATTCTACTATTTATTCATCTGAGGGTGTATTTTAAAATAAATTTTTCAAGTAAAGTAAAATATCATACTTTAAGCTAAACATAATCATACTTTCGTTATAATGGTTAGAAAATGTAACAAAAAACTATCATCTTATTGATATCACAATCAATAATTTGATCTAGTGTCAAAATAATAAAATAAACGGTTTAAATAGTATAATAGTTAAAATAAGTATTGTAATATTAAAATAACAAAAAGATAATTATTATCCATCATTGTGAATATGTTAATGGAATAAAAAGCATTCTTACAAGTGAAAGAAGAGAACAAAAAAATGTGGATAATAAAAGCATACCTTGTATAGAAAATATTTGAAGAGAAATTTAATAAATAGTTTAAGGAAAAAATGTGGAAATAAATGTAGGAACGCTACAAGTACTGCTATTTCAAGTACACTCTGAGAAAACGCCACAAGCTATTATTTATCTATTTGGTAGTTGGTATTCTATCTTACAAAATTGAACGGGCTGTACAGTTCATGATTCCTTGTTTGGAAAAAGGTCTCTTGAATTCTGAAACATTTCTCTATCTCATTAATTATATACTGTTTGGTTCCTGGCTTTGGAACCTAACGTGCACTTGAACAGGAGATAGAAAACAGTAACGAAAGAATAGGTTTTCTTTATTATTCACAGTACAGAGCTCTCTTTACAAGAATAGGTTTGGGAGCATAACCTCCCTAGCTGAGGGCATAACCCCTCTCAACAAGCAATGCGCCTGACTTTACACAAAAAATATATTCGATGCCCCCTTAACAACATAAGTGAGGTCTTATTTATAGAATTCTTCCACCTTCTATTCTAAACCCATTACCCACCAAGTCCTCAGACCCTGTATCCTAACATATACCGTTGCTCTTTAGTGTGATATTCTCTCTGTGAAATCCCACTTACTGAAAATGTTTCCTTTGATTCTTTGTCTCTTTACTTTGACCAGCTTTTCCCATTGTTTGATGAAATTCTTGAAAATGTTTCAGCTTCAAGATACTGAGACAACCTCTGGTGAGTCAGAAGTAAAGTTTCAGGTGTCCCGGGATACATTGGGTGCTATGCTACGATCAATGGCCTATATCCGTGAGCAGCTTTCTCATGCCGTAAGTATTCTATTCCTGTTATGTGTAAATAGGATGCGCATGATGTAAAACTTTTATAATTTATCTGAGGTTTTTTCCTTACTTCTATGTTCTGCCATGCATAATAATTAGTTGTCTGTCAAGCATCCCGTCCAATGTAAAATTTGCACCTATCCATAGTAATTGAGAAACTTCATAATGTGAAATCCTTTTATAAGACTGAAGAAAAAGAATATTTATAATTTATTAAAAAGAGTATAGAAATGGTTCATCCGGGTGTGCTATTTTTAATTTAGGCATTTATTTGGTGTTTTAGAGCAATGAAACCCAGTACATCAACCATCTATATAAAGCTGCATAATCCATGTGCATATCTGATGGGGAAACTCTCCTGTAGAGCATACAAGAAAAAGAGGCCGTGACATGTTTTTTGCTCCAAATAAACACCCTGACTGTTACACTTTTATCCTCCTTAAATTGTCACTGCATCTAAAGTTTAGTTCCTAAACCTTGGAGATAAACTATTTCATCATTAAGTTAACAAGGTTGTCTTCTGTTTCTCTCCCTTCAAATTTAACTAGGTATATAGCAGTAAAACTTTTCGGAGAATGCATAATGAGTTTAATTGAGTTTAATTGACAACACGAAAGCAACACATGAAATTTCTCTAAAAGTGGAGAATGAAAACGAGTACAGTAATTTGAGATAGTCATTAGTATTTTGTATGATATTTAATTATTTTCAAAATAAAGCATGCTACTGAAGCTGATAGGACCCTAAGTTTATGTTAGGAGAAACAGAAAAACAGACAAATAGCTATCTGAGTTGGTTGAGTCTGTGGGTTGTTGGGGGTAGGAGATTGTGTATATAGGAGGAGAGAAGGGTTTGTAAGAGGGGAGTTTTCGAGTTGTATTCTTTGTAAGGCAGGGGCATACATACTATGATGGGAGGTTTGTCCCTCGGAAGTCTTAGAACATCTTTGTCGATGTGGCACTTCCAACACAGCCCCTCACGTCGAGGTATATATATTTTGAGTGAGACTAGACATTAATGGGTGGTCCGATAGTGACCTGATAGCGGGTGGAACAATATGCTCAATAAACAAGAAATATCAATAGGATAGGTTCTAACTCATGGCTCTGATACCATGTTAAGAAATAGACTTTAAGCCTAACTCAACCCCACAAAACCGGCTTGTAAGGTGAGATTTGCATTCATTTATATACTCTAAATTGGTCTTATCTCTAGTAGATGTGGGACTTCCAATAGTTAGAATAAGTATTAAATCTGGTTAGAAAATAGTTGTGTTGGGAATTATTACCTGTTGTACCTAGTTTTATACCTAAGTTTCTAGTTCAGCCTTTCAATCTTTCATCTTATTGTATCAAATTTCTATCATTGTAAATATGAGATCATAGGAGAGCTCTTTCTAGCCCTCTCAAATATATTTTTGCTCTTATTTTAAGTTGGTATTAGAGCGGGTCGCTCGTGCTCTACTAGCTCAATTTTCTCCCATATAACTTTTGCCTCCATCTTCCGCTGCTAACCATTGTCCCAGTTTTTTCTAGTGACCATCGAATCTGGATATAGTCTCCTCAAGTAATGGCCAAACCGTCAATCCCCTATTATGCTCCACATGTCATGGCCAAACCGTCAATCCCCTATTATGCTCCACATGTCACCACACACACTGTCTCCTTGTTGTTGCCTAGCGCTTGAAGTCCATGTGCCACCTCGTCACAGCTTGCGTGAGCTCCTCCTTGCCGTTCTGGTCTCTGGTTGTCCTTGTTTAAAGGGTTTTTTAGGGTTTTCTTGTTAAACCTAGGGTTTTCTTTTTTGTTGTTCTTATTGGTTTGTTTGTTGTAGGTGTTGGTTTCTTAGACTCCAACTAAAATGTCTTCTATACCTATTGTCTCCTTCTCTGGAACTCCTACCATGACCTTTGAGAAACTGATTGAGAAAATTATCTCTTTTGGTTTGCCTCGGTTGAAATGTGGTTCCTTGGCGAAGTTATCCTTGATCACTTTGAACAAGATGGAAGTAATGTGCCTTTTGAGCAAGCTGAACAATGGAAGCGAAATTGATTTTCAACTTTGTGACTTACTATGGTAGTCTTTGCAACCAAATTATTGGGTATTCTTAGATCTTTTAAACTATAACGGCTCAAAATATTTTTGTAAACTATAACCAATGCCTTTATGAGGCTTGCCTCTCAAAAAAATAAATCATGACACGGTGTCTTTCATGAGAAAAACTAAATTTGTGGTTGAAGAATTAAAGTTGTTATTGGAAGTTGAGCCATTGGACAATCAAGAAGAAACTAGACAAATTCTACATGGTGAGGATCCTTGGTGCCCCATGTCCAAACTTCGAATACGTTAGAGATCAACTTTCAATAGGTCACTGATAAGAAGTAGACTTTAAGCCTAACTCAACCTCACAAAATCGGCTTGTAAGATGAGGTTTGCACCCACTTATATACTCTAAATTGGCCTTATCTTTAGTCGATGTGGGACTTCCAACACACTCCCTCACGCCGAGCTATAGACATCTCGAACGTGAGACAGACATTAATGGGTGGTTCGATAGCGGCCCGATAGTGGGTGGAACAATATGCCCAACAAACAACAAATATCGCTAGCATAGACTTTAACCTGGCTCTGATACCATGTTAATAAGTGGACTTTAAGCCTAACTCAACCCCACAAAACCGGTTTGTAAGGTGAGGTTTGCACCCACTTATATACTCTAAATTGGCCCTATCTCTAATCGATCTGGGACTTCCAACAATCACCAAGTGCCTTTCATGGAAAGCTTGACCAAACAACTCCTTCGAGTTCCAACACTTCAAACCAAGAATATTAAGAACATGTGAAATCTTTTGTCATGGTTTCCACATGTGGAAGAGGACAAAATGCTAGAGGAAGATGTGGTGGTCAGGCGTCAAAGCACACTTGTAAGAGAATAGGTCACATTGAAGAGAACTATTTCTCTTTGCACGACTTTTCTAACAATACATTCTCTAAAGAAGAATACTAAGAATATCTGAGGCTGAACTGTAATAGCTTGGTCATATGTGAATCCTAGCTTATGAACAACTTGCATTTCACAATCCATGGAGAACAAAAGGAAATGATGTTGCTAGAATATCTCAACTGAAGGACTACTTGTGTAAACATTTTTTAAACTAAGATCTTAGGAGCCTCAAATACTTCTTGGGATTGAAGTAGCTCAATCAAAAGGTGTTGTAATCTTTTGAAAGGATGTATGCTCTAGACTTCTTAAAAGAGACCGGTATTATTGACTATAGGCTAGTAGATGGTCCCATGGACCCAATGATAGAAGGTGAATAGTTCTCTAACCTAAAAAAATATAGGAGACTAGTTGGAAAACTGTTTTTTATCTTAATATTATTAGACCTAATCTGTCTTTTGCAATTGTTGTTAATTAGTTCATGCAGGCTCTGTGTATTGGTCACTGGATTGCTATCATTCGTATTCTTACGTACCTCCAAAAAGCTTTAGGATAAGGAATGCTATATGAAGATAAAGGAAACATTCAAATCTCGAGTTATTGTGATGCCGATTAGGTAGGTTCCCTGTTGACAGGCATTCTACTACAGGATATTATGTTTACCTTGAAGGAAATATTATTTGGAGAAGCAATAAACTTAATGTAGTGACTTGATCAATAGCCGAAACTGAATATAGGGCAATGATGAATCTTACATGTATGTATGGGTGAAACAACTCCTTCAAGAACTTAACTTTTGTGAGATCCAGACCATGAAGATGTATTGTGATAACTAAGATGCCCTTCAAATTGGTTTCAATCTAGTATTCTATGAGAGAACTCAATACATAAATGGATTGTCTTGGAAAAAATTGTTGTCCAAAGAAATTTTGTATAATCAAATGATCAACTTGCATAACTATTAACCAAGTCCTTAAGAAGACCTTGGATTGAGTTTATCTATTCCAATACATACATAAAATTTGTATATTCGAGCTTGAGAGAAAATGTTAGAATAAGAATTGAATCTTATTTTGTACCTAGATTTCTAGTACAACCTTTGGATCATTCATTTTCTCATTGTATTAGATTTCTATCATTAAAAATGAGATCATTAGAGAGGTGTTTTAAGCTCTAAAATATATTTTCTCTGTTATTAATCTTAAGTGAGATCTTCGTAGACCTTAGCACATATTGATAGATCATGACACCCACCGAATAGGGCTGTAGAAAAGCTAGTTCGGCAGAGGTAGCATTCCTATTTCCAAATAAACCAGTTCAGTCAGTATGATTCGAGTTGTTATAAGCGTTCAGTATGTTTCGAATATGCCTTGTAATTTATTATAAAAAATATTGGTTTAAATTCATTGTTTTGGGGCACAATTTACTTTTATCCAAAAATCTGTTTTATTACTGGATAGTGCCCTTCTTTTTAAAACATTAATATTCGTTTCGATGCAACATTTTGACAGGACGATGCACAGTTAGAACCTCTATCCAAGAAGCATAAGAAGTAAAGCATCAAATTTTCTTTTCATGGATGTGGCAACATATCTTCACGGGAGCGTGATGACCACTCAACGCAAAAAGGCTTAGAAAATGCAGTGTATCTGTTGTATTTCAAGTTTGCTAACATATAGTGTTTTACAAGTCTGTAGCAACTTATTGTTGTACATGTATCATATAGTAAGTAGCAGCTTAGTTTTATGCAAAGCAGTTAAATAAGTACTATCCGCTAGTAACCCACTAATAACGAATGAAAGTGGGTTTATCATAGTAAAATAGTACCTATATAGGGTAAAACTGAGAACGGTTTCTGGAGGAATTCTAGTGAAGTTAACTTGATTTTGTTCCATTCCAGACCAAAACAAATATCTGTTTCGAATCTGATCAAGAACTTTTACAAATTTAACAAATACTGGTATCTACACTTTTCCAAAAAATGTAGAAAAAGATTACGATCTGATTGGACTAAAAAGTTTATTTGGTTTAATGATCATCCTTTAAGTATTATTCTAGACAGTTTTTGTAATAGATATAAATTGCTTGAGTTTAAGATTTTTAGTTGATTTATTGGAGTTTTCTTGTATTTAGTTTGCATGAGTTTTGATTTGGTGCTTCCTATTTGTTATTTTTCTTTAATATACGATTTTGTATGTAATTATGATTATTATTAAACTTTTAAGTGTCCAGAGTTAGAGTTCATAGCAATATTTTTAGTATGCAATATTTTATAAAAAAGAAAATGATAAAAATAATTGTGTTAGAGGTGTTATTATTTGTCTTGTAAAAGAGGTAAGATGAGTTCAATTACAATCGAAGTTACAATCAAATTGTAGTGTTTAAATAGTTAGGTTTGTAAGTTGATAAGACAAATTGAGAAAAAAATGACAGGAATCTTTGTCTGCCGAGCTTTTGTTGAGTACAAACAAAGTTTCACATCAGAAAAAATGAGAGATGGACATGAGTTTATATACACATAATATACCTTCATTGATAAGAGGCTTTTTGAAGTAATACTAAAAGTAAATCCGTGACGGCTTGGCTTAAAGCGGATAATATTTTATCAAATGTGGAAACTTAAATGTAGTGGTTAAATTTTATTTATTCCATACCAAATTTCTATCTGCTTAGTTTATTATTCGGTGTATAATTACACCCTGTCAGCCCCTCGAGTTCATATTCTTTTGTTGCTCTCCTTTTATGTAGCCCATTCTTCAATTTTCGAGTGATTTTGTGGTCCTTAGTGCTTGTGTGTGTTTGTGGTCCAATAGTGTGTAGAGGAAGCAGTAATTCGTTTTGGTTAGAGAAAGTTTGGTGCTGGTGGTCCGACGGTCTCATGGTTACGGTGAGAGGTGTTGCATCAAAGATCAACAACTTGTGTCTCTCATGTGCATGATATATTAAAATGAAGGTCTAGATTTCAAAATTTATTGTAAGCCTTGATAGATTTGACGAAGTTCAATGGATTTTGAAATCTATCAAAATCCTCAATGAATGGATTTTAAAATTTGTTAATGTTTCGAGCTAAATTTTTTATTATTTTATTTGTTTACCTTTATTATAATAAGTTCTTTATTAATTTTAATTTATTATTAATTTTATAAATAGTTAATTTATTAATAATTATTTACATGCTTTTTATTAAATTTTAATTTTTTTATTTAATTATGGATGATGTTAAATATTAAGAGATAAATATTATGTTATAGGTGAATATTGTTTAAAATTGAATAAGGTATAGATTCTCAAGTACATTCTAACTTCATATCAGATTTGTCTTCTTTCATAAATGAATTTGGGAAAGGAGATTTACAAATAGTTTTACCATGAATGACATATTTTTCTCTCGTGATAACTTAATTGAATGAGTGAGAGAGATTACACATCATCTAGGATTTGTCATGATTATTATAAGATCTGACAAAGTTACTGATAAATATGGAAGAAAGAAGTTTGTCTTGCTTGGATGTGAAAGAGGTGAGAATATAAGAAATACAAACCCGATGTCTAGCCTTGTGTATATGACACTCAAAATGTGAGTTTCCTTTTAAGTTAAAGTGTAAATCATCTTCTAATAGGGACATATGGGTCTTGAAGGTCATGTGTGGATATCACAACCACGATTTGGCTGAATCTTTAGTTAGTCACCCTTATGCTGGCAGGTTAAGTCCGACTGAACCATCATTACTGGTCGATATGATTAAGACTCAAGTTACATCTACAAATATTTTATTAACTCAAAAAAAATAACGATCGTAATTTCAGAAGTATTAAACAAATCTACAACGCAAGGATTGCATATAAATGATCATTGAGAGGATCGAGAACTAAACTGCAACTTATGATAATGTTGGATCGTGATAACTGAATGTTAAGACAAGATGGTCTATAAGATTGAATTGTCTAAACGATATAAAATTGTTGGTTTTTAACGTATATGAGACAAAAGAATAAAAGGAAAATTGATATCTTTTATTGAGCATAAGCAAGAAATATTTATACAATATAATTTGTAACTAACTTTTAAAAAAATATATGCTAAACTAATTAATTTAAATAATGCCTAAAATTCTTCTAAGAAATAGAATATGAATATTTTTATTTAACAACTGACTCTTTCAACCAAATGTTGTTTGAGTCACAAAATTCCAATACTCCTCCTTGACTCAAAGTCAGCATACTCTAAGTTTTTTCATCCTTGACTGCATCATCTAAAGTTTCTCCACTTTTGGAATTCTTGATCACTTCTGGTTTCTTTATCTTTTCAAGAACTGCGTCTAACTCTGAGTTGTCAGTGTTTTTCACCTTTTCAGTATTGTCTTGTTGCTCCGCATTTTCAGCTTTTGCTTCGGGAAGAGTTGTCTTAGGATGTTTTTCTTCCTCTAATTTTTCTGGTTTAATTTGACTTTCACCAACTTTAACACTCATTAGCTTTACTTTCTTGCCATTCAGAGATGGGGTTCTTTTAGGTCCTCGGACATTTGTATGTACTAACTGCAGCTTGTTTGTTGCTCTCCAAGATTTGTCTTTTGGAAAAGGAAACTTTGTTTGTTTTCCATATTTCAAAGTTGCGCATATGGGTGATTTCTCTTCAAATTTAGACCGCCCTTGTACCTTCATTTTATCTTCAACCTTGTGCAGAGCAAACTGCTCTTCATCAATCAAATTCAAAGTAAAGCTCTTGCCTTTCATTTGAACTCTGAATAATTCTTTATTATCTGAATCTTTAATCATGCAGGTTTTGTCTTCAAATAAAAATTTATAACCTTTCTCTAGAAGTTGGCCAACACTCAACAAATTTTGGTCAATTTCAGGAACATATAGAACATCAGTAATTAATTTCAAACCTGTGCAACCTTAGATCGCGATGGTTCCTTTACCCTTCACTGCTATTTTTGCTCCATTTCCAATTCTGACATTTGTGTTGTAGGTTGCATCAAAATCTTTGAATAATTCTTGATCGTAAGTCATGTGGTTCGTGCAACCACTATCAATTAGCCAACTTTCTGTTGATCTTGCAGTAGCAAAGCAAGAAACAACAAAAAGTTCTTCTTCTTCACTGTCTTCAACCGCAGCTTGTACATTCTCTTGTTTTTCTGATGACTTGCATATTTTCTCCACATGCCCTAATTGTCCACATTTATGTCATTTCACATCTGGCCTCCACCAACACTTTGTATGTGGATGATTATTTTTCTTACAAAAAGGACATGATGGAAAAACATGAGAGGATTTGTTATTATTTTTGTGATTGAAACTTCCTGACCTTTTTTTCAGCAATTTAGCTGCCAAAGCTCCTTCAATATGACCTTCTTCTCTCATGAGTCTTCTTTGTTCTGGAGCCTGAAGTACTGCCAAAAGTTCTGCTAATGTGATAGTAGAAAGATCTTTTGAATTCTCCAAGGAAGTTAACGTGGCTTCATATCTTTGTGGAATTGTTACAAGTATTTTTTGAACAATTCGAGAATCAGGAATCTCAGTGCCTAAAAGACGTATTTTGTTTGCAATGCCGAGAAGTTTGTCTGCATAATCTTTGATTGTCTCTGAATCTTTCATCCTCTGCATCTCAAGTTCTCGAATCAGATTCAAAGCTTGCATTCCTTTGACTTTCTCATTGCCTTCATACTCTTCCTTCAAAAACTTCCAGATTTCATGTGCCGTTTTCAACGTCATTATTCGGTTGAAAATGACTGGAGATACAGCTGTGAACAAAATTGATTTGGCTTTGGATTTTCGAAGCCTGCTTTCTTTGTTATTTTTCATTTGAGCAATCGTAGAATTATCTGGCAAGGGAGCCACTTCGTAGTCTTGTTCTACCGCTTCCCATATATCGTTAGCATCTAGATATGCTTCCATTTTGACAGCCCACATTTGATAGTTTTGTCCATCAAATACAGGTATAGAAACAGTAGTAAACGAGGTTTGAGATTCCATTTTATGTATGGTGGCTATTTTGTGGTTGTAGGTGTTTATGGGTTATATCACAGATCCCGTAAGATCATTTTTGCTCTGATATCAATTGTTGGTTTTTAACGTATATGAGACAAAAGAATAAAAGGGAAACTGATATCTTTTATTGAGCATAAGCAAGAAACATTTATACTATATAATTTGTAACTAACTTTTAAAAAAATATATGCTAAACTAATTAATTTAAATAATGCCTAAAATTCTTCTAGGAAATAGAATATGAATATTTTTATTTAACAACTTTGACTCTTTCCAACCAAATGCTGTTTGAGTCACAAAATTCCAATAAAAATGTTATGAAGTTTAACAAACAACAATAAATGAAATGAACATATAATAGAGTGTTATCTTTGGAAAAGTAAACAACTCAAAGATACGTGGTTTATATGAAAAAGCTTTTGAAAATTAAATACCTTTAGAAATCACATGTTTTCTTAGAGGCTTGTTTCATAAAGTTATCTACCTAATGTTACACCATTTATGTATGAGCAAGTTTACTTTTTAGGCGCTTTATCTTTTGATTAGACATATGTCTTGCATTTCAGATGCTATCTATTAGGTAGAATAACTTTAATTATTTCATTCAAAGTAATGTTTTAGTGTTTCATATAGACGATTATTTTGACAACATTTACTTCATTCGATATTATCTTTTAGTATATCCAATCGTTTAAATGCTACTTTTTATAAGCAACATATTGTTGAGTATTTTTTTATAAATTTTAAATCATAGGTTGTTAGACAATTTAATTTTTCTAGATGACTTTGTCTTAACACAAGTATAGGTTTGAAAGGATTGAATGTATGATTTGATTGTGATTGAAGTGGAAGAAGTATAGAATTTACTTGATAATTATACTACGGTGATATATAATTGTTTTAATGTGTATTCTGTTAGCTTACCTTTGTTTATTTGTGTTTGTGTGATGATTGTATAATTCCTATTGTTGTATTGTTATATAGGAGTACATGATTCTACAAATGTTTTAGTTAGATTAGTAAAACGACAATTTTATGAAAGTGTTTCGCATGTTAGAAGGTTTTATACTTTACTCTTGACATCCTAACTTGGGATAAGGTGGGGGCTGACCCATCACTATGAAATTCCTTCCTACCAGTCCTCTCCTGCCTAGTCCATGCCATTCCCTACGTGCCGCCATCGCCCAACGCTTCGGTATCACGTCGTCGGAGACCTACCACACCTTCTTTGCCGTCTACAAGGCAGTCGTCAACAACATGGAACACCTCTTCGAGCTCCGCACCGATTCCGAGAGGGTTGTGGTGGGTTTCGGCTTGAGTTCTCTCTATAATTTTTTCAAGGTTTTAGGGCTGTCTAGGTTCAGAATTGACGACTCGTTTTTGGGTGAAAATGGGTGCGTACTGCAGCAGAATTTCTATTTTTAATGAGAGAAACATGTGAGTATTAGCAAGATGATTTCTTGTATTTCAGTTCAGCAAAGTTGTAGTGTTCTGATATGACATTTTGAAGTTCTTTAAGTGTTTCTACTTAATATAGAAGTTTGAATTATTAAACGTGACTTTCTGGGTAATTTTATTAGAAATGTATTGTACGTAAGATGATGAAAACGTGATTTTAAACTGAGTTTTTGATATATATCTTAATGTAATTAAAAGGAAGCACCAAAATGGAAACAAAGACAAGGGTTAATATGTGGTGACGTAAAGTATATTAAGAGTAGTGGTTTAAAGCTGGTATGTCCATGAGTGATGAATGGGTGTTTAAAAGGAATTGAATAATCTGACTGTAAACTACATAAGAGTGGAATTGGATGATTCAGATCTGTCAATGATGAAATATTCTATGTGGTTGTATTTCCAAACTGATTTAATTAGAGCAAAATTAAATGTGTGTGGCTACAGGTGATTCAATATGTGTAGATTGATTTAAAATATGTTGAAATGGGTAAAGTATGAATGCCACTATTAGGGAATACATAAAGATAAATGAATTTGCAAATAAGTAATTTTGTGATCTTTGAATTATGAAATTGTTGGAAATTTAAATGAGTTTATATTTTTTTAATCCTAAAAAGGAAAGTCTGTTGGTTGATCCTAATTTATAGGATTTTGGGATTATTTTTTCTGAGCTTTTTTAATAAAAGATTTTTTTTATTCTGTGGGTTTTTTTATCCAACCCGTGTGAGTTAGAGTTAGAATCTATCAAATGAGCTACAGTTTTAGTTCTATTGTAAGTTCTGATTCCCTCAAGATCATTCCTCCCGTTGAAAATGAGGATATTTAACTTGATCCCATCCAATTAATATTGTCTTTGTTCTCTCAAATTCTCTTTTCTTTTCCTCCTATCTCCTCTAATTTCATGATTTTCTCTATGTGCATATTCCATTTTATCCAACGTATCATGAAACTCATCATTTTGTTGTTTCATCAGTCTCTTCAAATGTTGAGTTAAAGTTTGCATTTGAATTTGTGAAAATCCAACATTTTGTGTTATCCATGCCATGCTCACGTAAATAAATTATAAATAACAATAATTTAAGGCCTCCAAACACTCTTTAGTGTGTTTACACTCCACACCCATGAATAGCAATCACAAAACTTAAAACAAAATTTTAACATCAAACAATAAAGATAATCGCAAAATGTATAGAAAAAAAAAATAATAATAAAGGACACAAGAGACTTAGAATTTTAACAAACAAGTTATGTACACAAAAATTGTTATAGTTTTCTTCTTCTTTTTTTATTTTTGCTATTTTTTTTGCCTTTGTTGCCTTTTTCTAAACTTCCTTCTCTTTTTTATAATTATTAAAATTTTTATAAGACTAAGATTGAGAACAAAAAAAAAACAAGAAGGAAAAAGGAAAAAAAAAAATGAACATTACCATGAACAATATATCAACTAATAATACTTATATAGTACATGAACAATACTAAAATAGTCCAAAACAGTGTGTGAACAAGGAAAATCCTTACAGAGATAACCTTAGTTATTTTGGAAAAAACATTCTAATCCATTTTGATTTTCAAAAGATTTATAAATATAAATTAAGCTGTAGGTCTTATAAATATGTAAAAGAAAACTAAATCTTTATTTTTCATGAAAAGATAATTTGTCTTATTGGTGATGTTGACATGTTCTAAATGGTATAATAAATTCAAATTTTGACTGCAACATAATATTAATGTTTTCATTTTAATACTCCAGTAATGCAATACATCCTCATGTCTTGGGTTTTGATGCAATATTACCAAAGATAACATAGGCATGATTCTCTCTCTCTTTGTGTTTGCTATCTCAAACCTCCTTATTCAGCCACATTTTGGTCAAGAACAGGATCAATTTCTACAAACCAGTGAAAAAGAAAAAACTTGCTTCAACACCATTTACCATTCTAAAATGTCACCTAAGATATTTAGTAAATTTAACTAAAAACAATGTAAAATCTCATATCAGTCCTACTTGTTCAAAAAACTATGAACTCACATCAAAACCCTAAACACATTGAGATATGAATGGATCTGCTACAGACTATAATGCATTAGTATAGTATAAATTGAATAAATGGTTACCTGTTTTTATTTATTTATTAATCGATTAAAATGCCTCAATTAAATACAAAATAAAGAGAGGAAGAAAAAAACCGTATAAATAAAAAGTGAATAATGAAGGAAATGAAAAGTGAAAAAAGAATAAAGAATAAAGAAGAGAGAAGAATTGCGGTTAGAAATTAGGAGGCGAAAAAACAATGTATCCTGGAACACTTAAGAGAAAAATGAAACTCTTGAACATGAAAGGAAAAAAAGAAATGATAGACCAATCATCAAACTAACATGCATTTCTTATCAATACAATACAAGTATCAATAGTAGTTACACGGCGGTTCTTTTCTTGTAGGTCTGATAGATCCTAATACTTTTTATTATCCTTATTCTTTTCTTGAAAATCAAAACTAAAAAGTGCAACGTGTTTTCACATCATATTCTTTTCTTGAAAAGCAAAACAATACTACAAATTCATACAAGACACAATTCATTTTCAACTATCCTAACATAGGGATCACTGAGGAAAAAGAGACATTATTATTAACCATTTGATTAGATGCTTTCTTGTGTGGATGATCATATCCATGCCTGTAGTCCCTTCTATGGTGAAACGAATCATTTACTATGCTAAGCATTATAAAACCATGCTCTCTATGTATTTTGAAAACTATATACAAGCCATCACAATCTAAAGAGGTTAAATTTACTTTGATATTGACTTGTTTGTAGGATATTATAGTGTAAGCTAAGGTGAATCACAATATGTCCGAGTCAGGTTCAAATAGTACTAATGGGCAGCAGCAGCAAGGGATGCTTAAGCAGAAGCAGAATCCATTGGAATTCACTCACGACAAGATCCTTGAGGATGTTTACAGAACACATTTTCATTGTCTTGAAAAGTGTGATGCAGCATCTCTTTACACCGTTGCCTCAAATGTTCTCAACCAGTCCATGGATATCACAGAGAAAGTCATTGCTAAGGTTATTTTGTTATACCCTTTGCAATAAATAATAGCTATTTTTGAATAATGTAAAAAACTTTTTCTTATGAAACATTCCTATTAAAACAGGGTGAGCAACCCATGGATGTGTACAATGAAGACACCACCATAACTTCCCAACAACTTGCTGCTAAACTGAAGCGAATAGCGTATCTGGTGATTTTATTAATTTGTTTTATTGTGTCAACTAGAAATTTAATCAAATTTTCATGAAAACGATGAATGTAACATAACTTTCTATGCCTATTTATTAAAATTTGAGTTTCAGACAACCATTTTGATGTTATTAATATAATAGTTGTCAAAGTGTGAGATTGACTTGGCATAAAAACCTCTATATCAGTAAAATTTATCAAGTAAAATTAATCCGTTTGTAATTAAAAGTTATGAAGTTTTGTAAATGGAAAAGGTTTATACTAACAATGTGATATATCAAAAACAAACATGTTGGACTTGTAGATGATATGCACACCTCGTGGTGAATATCCAGTGCATTGCACAACGATGTTGATTCTGGAGCAGCTCAAACATTATTCTTGGGATGCAAAAGTGCTCATAGTTGAAGCAGCTTTTGCCCTTGAATACGGCAAATTCTTGTACCTTCTTCCTCTAATAGCACCATGCCAGCAGTTTGAAAGTTCATTTGCAGATTTGCATGGACTTTTAATGGTTCCACAAAACACAAAGCACCTCACTCACTTCAACACTGTGGTGAAGAAGGTGATGCAGGTGGTTGAATGCATCACTCAGTGGAAGAAGCTTGTCAGTGCAGGACATGACATAAGGGACATTCCTACATTGGCAGAAACTTTGCAAGAGATCCCTGTTGTTGTGTACTGGGCAATCTTTACCTTTGTCTCTTGCACTGGTGAAATCAATGACTTCACTGATAACAAGTAAGGCATGTCACCTATTTAATCATCATTGATATAGTCTGCAGATACATGGGGTTTTTTTACACTTCCAGAGTGCAGTTTTAAGGAAAAATTATGCTAATCGGTATAGGCTAAGTCATGTATCAACCAGAAGATTTTACAGATAAAATAATTTTTCCTTTGAGGAGGTTTACCGGGGAGATACAAACACTAATAAAATATAAGTCCAATCATTTAAAAGATTGACACCACTTTCTATCCAAAACCTTAAGAGAATGAGTTAACGGGTCTTTCGTCTTTATACAGTACTCTACTTTCACATTTTTATCCAATGTGAAACTTGGAATCGCATTTGCATTTCAAACAACCACAACTGGAAAGAAACCAAAACATGGCTACACATTTTTTTTAACAAATGTATTCTATTTATCATTCAAACAATAGATCGAACAGATCTAACTCTTTTTTACTTGTCGTGTTTATTGATTGCAAGGTATCAAAAACATGAATTATCGACTCATTTGGAGAAGAAGCTTGACCCCATTCTAGGAGAATTTAAAGAACTTCTAAAAAAGTGTATCAACGAGATAGGTTAACCATGTGCTTCGTAACTCATTCCCTTTTTCTAATGCAATTTCAAAACTATGAAGATGCTGAATTGAAGCTGATTTGTACTAAGATATTATGTATGGTTATTGCAGAAAGAATTGAGGACTTCACGAACCGTAAGAACATTGTGACTCGTGGTAGAGATATTGTAAAGGTTTTGAAAGCACTCATAATTTGTGGAGATAAGAGGGATTTAAGACAGAATGTGTATTATTTTGGCCTCACTGAAGAACAGGTACTCACAAATAAAACTTCTAATTTCTGTCGGATCTACCGTTACATAATAGTGCAAAACAGTTGTATACATATAATTAAATTTTGGTGAGATTAATTATTTTATCTTAACAGGTTAAACTGGAAGAGTTTAAAAAGAAGTGTGTTTTATTATTCATTTCGGGTCTTGAAAATGTTGACGATGACATTAAACTTTTAAACTCAGTAAACGAGAAGTTGAAGGAGAAAGCAAGAGAAGTAGAAAACTATCGAAGTGAAGACTTCAAGATTTTGTGGATCCCTATTGTGGATGAATGGAACGACGAAGGTAGAAAAAAGCTAGAAAATAAATTACGTGATACTAAGTTTGGATGGTACGTGGTTAAATATTTGAATTTTGAAACAAGCCTCAAGTTAATTAAGGAGGTGTTCAAGTACGAGAAAAAACATGTTATCAAAGTAATGAATCCTCAAGGTAAGGTGGAAAACTTTGATGCAAAGCAAATTATATCTCAGTGGGGCATCGATGGGTTTCCCTTTAGAACTTCTGATCAAACCAGACTTAGTCAACAATGGAAGTGGTTTTGGTCTGAAATCACCAAATTCATCAAAGAAATAGAGAACTTGGTAAGTACTATATATATGTTCTTAAATTATTGCACGTACTATTTCTTATTCCCCATCCTGAAATATATATATATCAATCTAATTATAATGACCTGGATACATATATGTGTAACAAGCAAAATCAGAATGAAGAAGAGGATTGTTATCTCTTCATCTATGGAGGGTCCGACACTAAGTGGGTTCAAGAATTCACAACAGCCATGGAAGCACTGAAGAAGAAGGTTGAATCGAACGTGGATTTAAACATCACAATAGAATCATTCCAACTAGGAAAGGAAGACACGAAAGATGTTCCACGCTTTTGGATAGCTATTGATAGCTTGCTTACAAGCAGCAGGAAACAAGTGAAGGGTGGTGAAAGAGGGAATGAGTTTGCAACAAATGAAATAAAGAGGTTGTTGTTCCTGAAACAAGATCCTAAGGGATGGGCCATTCTAAGTAAAGGAAAAAATGTGAGGCTTCTTGGTCATGGTGAGGCCATGTGTCGAACAGTCAAAGAATTCGACACATGGCATGACAAATTAAGTCCAATCAGCTTTGATGTGGCTTTCATAGAGCACTACAGAGGAATCAAAGAAAAAGATGGTTCCAAAAGATGTGAAGAAAATGTAATTTGTTATGGTCACCCAACGGATATAGTGGAACGTATAACGTGTCCAAAAAAGGATTGTCGACGTCCAATGGAGGTAACTTCTGTTAATTT
The DNA here is from genome assembly GCA_027742785.1 of Vigna reflexopilosa. NCBI lineage: Eukaryota > Viridiplantae > Streptophyta > Magnoliopsida > Fabales > Fabaceae > Vigna > Vigna reflexopilosa. Next base: position 13,185,453 of record CM050926.1, read on the forward strand.
CAAGTGTTGTCATCAACACAAACAATAGACAATACTAATGTTTCGTGAAAAACCATTCTAGCTTCCATGCATTTGTGTAAATCAGTTTACATAAGTAATTGTAGATAATATTGATTTCCGGCTTTTAGTTTCTTTATCTTTCTCAATGAATTTATCAAAGTAAAACAACTCTTTCAAAAGTGGCAAATAATACAAAAATGATGTAATTAACCTCTCTTTATGATTACATAATATTTAGTTATTTTAAGGAAAATGTTTTTTTAACAATTTTTTTTATAATTTTTTGACAACAGTTTATTATAGCTTATAATTAGTTCTTTTCAAATAAACAGAAATACATATTTTATTGTGAAAAAAGTTATTAAAAAAAGTTAACCTATTATAGCTTTTATTTTAAATCTTTCCTATTTTTAAGAGAAAAAAATAATATATATATCACGATAACATAATAACCTACTTCAAGAAATTCTCTATTTTGTTATAGAAATTAATTAGAGAAAAATATACCTAGGTTAAAATCGTAATTGACTCCTACCAAAATAGCTACAAATTTATTAAAATATACATCTGTGACTAATTTTTTTAATTAAAAATATAATAAATAAATAAATAAAATTAATTTTTGTATAAATATTTTAAACTGTTTTTTTATTTGTGTTATTGGTAAAAGAATTAAATTTAGTTTTTTAAAATGAATTTTAAATTCAATTCTTCTGGATACAAAACATAATTAAAAATATATATATATATAAACAATTTAAATAAAAAATATACAATATGTGGAAAGAGTAAAGTAAAATGTGAAACTGAGTTTGACTTCGTTTTAGAGCTCACTCACTCATGACAATACTTTTCAGTTTAAGAGCTCACTGCGTCGTTCAATCTATTCACGGTGTCGGTTGAGGTATAGGGTTTCAATCTTCCACTCCAAATCTGGAATTCATTGTGGCCTTTGATTCGGTTAATCAAAATATGTATTCCGTTAGATTTTTAGGGTTTGAAATTGATGCCTGGGCTAGTTCTGTTTCTTTTGTGCTTTTATATGGAAATGTTTTTTCATAAATTGCAAAGTTCGGTTAATCAAAATATGTTTTTTCATATCTGCATCCATTTTGTCAATAAAAATGTTCTTTTATTGCAACCAAATTGAATGAATATTGAAAGAAATATAACAATGATATATATTTATTATTCATATTTATTTTAATGTTTATATTCATTAGTATATTATGTGTTTTTTTCATGAAAACGTAAAAGAAATTTGTTTCTTTTAAGTTAGATATAATTAGTTTTTTAGATTATTGTATAGAAAAATGAACATTTGAAGAAGATTGGAGGGTTGTTTATAAAGACCTTTTCACTTAATTACAAATTTATTAGTGGGAAGAAGAGACATAACAGTGGTTGTTTTCAACAATTGATAACACTTCTATCAGCTAAGCATATTAAGACGAGATAAAGAAGGGATGGTTGTTGCTCTTTATCATGAACATAAGCAAAAAGATTCAATATTTTCTTCTATTAAAAAAAAAACCACCAAAATCGAAAATAAATAAAAAAAATTAGGTTTTGACAATGGTTCTTAAAAGAACCGAAGTCATAGAACAAACTAAAGAGCCTTATATGGCTAGTCATTTTTAGTGAAACCAGATATCATTATCATTACAAAAAAATTGAAATTATCGATCCGTCGAAAACAACCAATTTTCATCGGTAATTAACAATTTCAGATGGTTTATCGATGGTCACGAAACTGTCGGTAATTCCATTGTGTAACCATTACCAAAGGATTTCATTGTGTAACCATTACCAATGCAATTTGTATTGTTTTTCTATCCCATATTCACATAATCAGACCTGCACAAAAAAAATAAATAATATGTAATCCATATCCAGACAATCAGAACTATAAAACTATATTCAACCCTACATATATTGAGAAACATCTTTTGTACAAAATTCAAATCCAATTTTTCATATGTTGATTTAGTATAAGCATCTAAACCTATGTTTTGATTGTGTTGAATAGTTTCACCAACATTTTTGTAGTCTTGTTTGTTAAGGCTATCTTCAACTTCTACATCATATTCACAGTTGTTTAGTATCAATTTGACTACCTTTAACTAGAACATTAGACTCCCTACTACACTCACTCAATCTAGACTGATCCACTCCATTGATTTGAACTTCTAAATGTAGTTTTATTTTTTTAGACGTATATGAGTCAGGACTTTTTCCACTTTTCTGTTTGCCGATATTGTATGGTTCATCGTTAGAGTAAGTATAGACTTCTGCGAAAAAAGTGACTTGCATCATCAATCCAAGCTATAGGTTGTTGCAAGACATTTTTGAGGTCCACCTTGCACAGATGTAAAAATTCAAGTACAAAATGACAACCATTTAACTATATCTCCATAACTACCTTATTGACTTCAAGATCCTTCTTATCTAAGTGAACAATATCCTTATAGGAAGGTCACACCATTCAACATTCCTATAAAACATCAAATGCTCTAGTCTCCTACTCTTTTTATAATTTGAAAAATGCCTAAGTTTTGCCCAATATGACGACTAACATTTGTGAACTTCTTTCTATATCCACCAAATCTCATTCATTTGGAAACCTTACTCGTTGGTGACACTTATGATGGCCAATGGCCTAAAATTGGTTGTGAAGCTCCACTAAAATGAGTAACTCATCGGGTCGCTACCTTGCAGTCCAGATTAAGTGTAACCCTATTCAATGCCTTTGAGATTTTTGCTTCCATTTCTATATGCTAGCCCAATATCCATAAAGACCTAGATTAAATATAATAAGCTCAATTGTGGCAATTAAATAGAAACATAGACCTTAAGTAGTTAAATAGAAACCTAGTGATGTAATTTACCTATCCTCACATAAATTGTTTTACAATCTACACATGAGAAGAAAATGTACATTATGAAGATGTATTGATATGGAAAAATATGCAATGCAAAGGATGAATGAACAATGGAGTTTCACTAACATCAATGGATGAATTGAATTTAAGAATGACACAAAGATGATTTATACAACATTATGAACAAATTATTGACATAAGGAAGGTATTGAATTGGAAATCCCTACATGGGTATAAAATGCTATTACAAAACCAATCTGAATGTATGAAATGCAGAGGTAGAACAAGTTATAAGGATGAAGATGTGCACATGTAGAGAATAGGTGAAAAATTTCAAAATTCAAGATTTTAACCTATTTCATGGAAGAATTGTGATTATAATTGTTTAATGCATAAGCTAAAACTACAAAAATGATATGAAACAGGTTTAGAATGCAATTACAATGGCTAATGTGTATCTACAATGTTGAAATGAAAATTGAAATGCAATGAATGAAAACTAATTGAGTCCTCAAATTTACTAATTGAGTCAACAAATGACAAAAAATGAAAACTAATGCATGATAGGATGTGCAAGACAAATATGAATTCATGAGAAAATTGAAGCAATGCATTCAAATAGATCACATGCACTCAAAATTCAAAATCACTCTTTGAACCTATGGATGGTAGCAAATCACGTGACAACACAAAATTTGATAGCAAAATCATGTTTTGAGCAATAAAGTGATTCTATTAGGCTATCATGAATGTAAACATGTTCATAAAGTATGCATTATTCCACAAATATTTAATACTAGGATGTAAAAGTTGAATACTACTTTAGAATATGCATGGGTTCATGAAATGCAACTTAAAACTAGCTATAAACTCAGTGCACCTAAATCAAACCATAATTAAACTAAACTACTCATGCATATGTAGAACCCGTTATGCAGTGTTTTAGTCAAATGCAGAATAAATTTGTGAATGACTTTAGAATGTTAATGAAATGATTCACACAATTTAACAATGCTAAACTAAAATTCAAAATGCAATGCATGAGTTGAACCTTGGTTAGACTATCAAATGCACTAGTTGAACTATGAATAGTAGCGAATAAAACTAATGCAGGGCTAGCTAATCCTAGAGTGTAGGTCTAATATGATGCAACAATGTTATGCGGCTAAAATGGCATGCACAAAATTGGATTGACGAGAAAAGTTGGCCAACGTACTCAAAACTAGCCAACACTACAAGAAAAAGCGTGGTTATACGGCTAAAATTCGTATGTAACTCTCAAAATCTGTATGTAATAATGTGTTACATACGGATTACGTACGGATCAAAATCCATATGTAATGTACTCGTAAGTAACCTTACATGCATATTTATCCGTATGTAATTGTGTTGGCAGATTGAAGGATTAAACCTTATTACAAAGACTACACATACCTGTAAAACCAATTCAATGATACAATGCAGACCATTCAATGTTATAAAGACACATTACTGAATAATAGTTTCATATATGGATCTAATAATAGTCTCCATGTATAATTTATAAAATCCAAAAATGTTTAAAATGTCTAATAATGTTAATAATATAGGATAACTAAGAAGTTACTAATATCAAATGTCTGAAAGTCCTAATATTAATAATCCTTATAAGGATTTTCCAGATCTTGAGGTTGATCTTGTTGTTGGTCTTCATTCATGTCCTGGGGTTGATTTTCTTGGTTTGTCATTGGGAAGATACTTTGTGCAGTTGTTGTTGTCGAAGGGGGAAGATATTGCATTATTGTACCAATAAAATTTTGTAATGTGTCAAATCTGGTTTGGAATTGTGAAGTGATCTGTCGAATTTGTTCCTCACTATTTGCTAGTCACGACTCACTATGTGCTTGTCTGGTTTGTAGTTTATTAAACTCCTCTGCATTAACTTGTTGACTAGAAGATGCTTGTGTCTGATATGTGGGCCTCCATAATGACTGGAACGAATGACAACATGTTGGTTGTGTTCTCCATTTTCACAATGTATGGCTCCTTGCTGACTGTATTACTTTCCTCCTAGACGATTTTCATCCCGCTTTCCCTAACCATGGTTCTTGTAACTTGATTCGTGCCACACGGTTCGGAGTGTGGCTCTGTTTGCTCCTCCCGGACAGTTTTATCCTCCTCATTAGTGGCCTTTTCCATGGCGGCCCTTGCTGCATTCTCAACCCTAAGGGAGGCCAATTCTCCCTTGTACCGATGTTGCATCTCTAACATTTGTTATTGTAGTACTTTGATCAGGTGTTTGTGTTCCAAACCGCCTAGGTGTACCTGTCAAAGGCACTCCAACGCTCAAGACAGTGATTCATTCGATCGGAGGTCATATTGAAATCTTAAAGTCGCAATAAATGCAATCACCTACCTTCTTCCCTTTGACTTCTATTTATAGGTTTTGAGTTGGACTTAGGATTAGTGAAACTCTAATTATGGCTCAATCATGACCCATTACCTACTAAGTAACGCTTACCAATAATCTTGAATAGAAGTGGTGTTTAGGGATGGTTATTATCCAAGGTCGTTCATTCGGTCTGTCGTCTTCCATGATCGTGCGGTTAGTATGCTACTTACCTGGATTACATAACGTGTAGTGGTGGGCATCAACCTATTTGACTGGTTGCCTATTCATGGTGACACTATCTGGTCGGTCCCACACAAGCCATACAGTACACAACAACATGTTTTGGGTGTAAGGTCGATAATCTCTACAAAATACTTCTTCACAGTTTACTCCAAGTTTGCCTAGGTATTTCCGTGCATCCTTAGTTAAAATCTTTCGGTCTTTGCATTCCAAACTGCCCAGGTGTACCTGTCAAAGGTACTGCGACGATCAAGTCAATAATTAATCCGATCAGGGGTCATAGTGAAATCTTAAATTTGCAATAAATGCAATCACTTACCTTCTTACCTTTGAACTCAATTTATAAGTTCTAAGATGTGTTTAGGATTAATGAAACCCTAATCACAACTCAATTATTACTCATTACCAACTAAGTAACGCTTACTAGTAATCTTGATTAGAAATGATGTTAATGGATAATTATTGTCTTCTATGACCAAACAGTTAGTATGCTACTTATTTAAATTACATGATGCATGGTGACAGACATCAAGATATTCAAGTGGCAGTTCCTTCTTGATGATACCATCTGACCGATCCCACTACACATGCCATACTTTACAAAGCGTATTTTGAAATAATAATAATTTTTAAATCAAAATTAGTAAAACATTGAAATTATCATATTCTGACATTGCTCTGCTTTGAACAAACCCACTACAATAGGTTATATTTCATTTAATATTTTTTTCAATCCATTCCTGAGAAACGTGCATCACGCTTTTGTTCCATTTACGTCACTAATTCTGATTGGTGCTCTTTTCGGTCGGAAAAAGAAGAAAATAAAAAAGTCAGGAGAGGAGAGGAGTAAAGAACGAATGAAATGGGAAAAGTAGACGTCATATAATTATTTTTGTTCACTTCATTTTTTAAATAAAAGAAACAAAAAATTTACAAGTTAATTTTAGACTATAATCAGAAATTGAGAAATATATTGAGGGATGAGTAAATGAAACAGTAGATAGATGCAGAAGCATGCATATGTTTGATTTAATTAAAGGCAAGAAAAAAAAAGTTATAAGTTAATTTTAGAGTATAATCAGAAATTGAGAAATATATTGAGGGATGAGTAAATGAAACAGTAGTTAGATGCAGAAGCATGCATAATCTGTTTGTTTAGTACAATTAAGTAAAATAAAGTAACCATAATCTGTTTTGTTTAGTACAATTAAATAAAATTAAAGTAACCATATGTTGAATTCGTACATTAGAATGTTCTGACGACATTTAAGCTTTAATATTTTTTGTAAACACCCCCACAGAACACGGGTTTTGCTAACATGCGCCGTACTTTTTCTTTCCAAAATTGTGGAATCGAAGAAAGCAAAGCATCAATAAAGATAAAGTGTTATGAAGGATAATGCGTGATATGCACTTTATGTCTGTATCATAGCATCGCTCATTTAAATCACATAATCACAATCTTAATTGTATAAACAATTTAATTAAGATATTTGTTTTGGCTTAAACCATAATGAGAATCAAAAGCTGATATGATCTTATTCCTTTGTTTGTCGTAAATAACACGATCATATTTTAAAAAAGTAGTTACTCAATAATCTCTCTCTCTTTTTTTCTTTCACTTAAGCTCATTTGGTTCTATGATTGAATAAACTATTAATAAGCTCCTTCTATATTTTAAATAAATTTGTTAGCATATTGGTATTTAAGTATCTAAAAGGGAAAGTATCTAAAAGTATAATTAATTTTGATATTCTTAAAATGCGATTATATTGTTAATATATCTCTTTTAAAGAAAACATGTTACATTGGTATCTATTTCTAGTACATCCAATAATCAAACATCATTTAGGAGTCAAGCTCAAACGTAGTTTAAATATTTCTCTCGTCCTTTACCCATCGAGACGTCTTTTAAGGACAAAATAGTAACGAACCAGATGTTCCAAAATAAACAATGTCATATTACTTAGGAGTTAAGATCAAGCGCACTTTAAATACTCTTTCTTCCTTTTTACCCTCTAATACGCTTTTTAAAGACAAAACCATAACGAAATTGGTGGTTGGAGGTGTTAGGTGGTTCAATCTACAACGTTATTGGTGGTTGGAGGTGTTACGGGTTGTGGCCAGGTGTTGTAGGTTGTTCCATGGTTTTGTTTTTGGAGATGAAAATGAAGATCATAGGTGTTGTGATCGTGATAAAATGGAGATAAAAAGGAATATATCGCACTTTTTGATTAAAATGGAGACAAAGAGAAAATGTTATACGTGAGATTTGGACAGGAAATTTGTCGTTCTTTTTATCGACAGATTTTTTCTTCGGTAAATGAAATATGCATTACTCACGAGTTTTTTCATCACTAAACGAAACATGCATTACTGAAGGATTTATCGACACATTTTTCTGTCTATAATGCATTCGTTAGTAATTAAAATTTTAATTTTGTCTATAAAATTCGTTAGTAACTTAAATTTACCAATGAATTTATTTTCATCAGTAAAATTTCGTAAGTAATTTGATATATATTTGTAATGGTCCATCCATCTTCTTCTCCCACTAATTATTGGTCTAATCACTAGTGAAAAAACGCTGTTTAACGTCAGCTCATAGACGTCTGTTCGAGCTCCACCGACGTCATATGATGACCGGTGGCATTACCGTAAATAAGATGGTAACCTAGACGTCAGTTTCAAGGTAATACGACGTCTATTAAGCAGTACACGTCAGCTCTGCCGTAAGCCGACATCCAATGTAATGAGGTAGGCAAGAAGACAGACTTCTCCTGCGCATTTGACGTCGGTTGTGATGGGGGTCGACGTCTACTTGGGTGCAGTTAATGCTGGTCACCTGATTCCCAGGCTATTAGACGTCAGGTTGTCAAAAACCGACGTCTATGGCATGTCTGGAAGGTGGAAAGACAAAAATTTCTGCAAAATAGACGTCGCATTTCTGGGTGCACGACGTCTATGTGCCTGTAATTAATTATGTGCATCAAGCTTCGAGGCACTTTCACGTCCGACAGCAGAAAACCGACGTTTATATTATTATAGATGTCGGCGCCCCTTCACAACTGTCGTCTACGTCCCTGACAGGAAGTGAAACGTCAATCGGTTCAGCGCCCTAGACGTCGGTGCCCCTTCACAACCGACGTCTAATGGGCATTCAAAAAGTCAGTTTAAATGTTAACTTGGTCGTCGAATTAGTTAGACAACCGACGTCTAGATTACTATAGACGTCGGTTTCGCAAGCAACCGACACTCAATTTCATTTTAAATAAACCGCAGACTCTTCACGGCATTCAGTTTCTGATATCGTCTTCCTCTCTTCTCTTTTTTCTCTTGTTTCTCTCTTGCGGCATTGCATTATTGTTTCTGATATCTTTATCGTCTTCCTCCTATTCTTCTTCTCTCTTCTGGCATTGCATCCCAGGTGGGGTTTTTTTTTTATGCTTACCGTTTAAACTTTGTTTAGTCTTTCATCGATTATCTTCTGGTTCAACTGATTAAAATTTGCTTTCTTTGTGTTGTGTTTTAGTGCAGTTTTGTTCCTTTCTTGGGGTAACATAGTAGCACATTCTCCATTTGCTAGCTGCCTCCCAGAAAAAACGGCATCTTGTGAATTTCTTTTGGTCGTTTCAACCCAAAAAACGACCATGGGTCGTTGCCTAGTTATCGTTTCACCGTGATTTTTCCCTCTTGCGGATGAAAATGGAACTAAGCAACAACCCAGGTTCGGTTTTGGGTTGAAATGCCATAAGAAATTCAAAAGACGCGAGCTTTTTTTCGGGGAAAACTAGCAAAAGGAGATTGTGCTACTAGGTTATCCAAAGAAGGGAATAAAACTGCACTAAAACACAACCACTGTACTAGACGTCGGTTAATTTATACACCGACGTCTATAGTACCTTTTAGACGTCTGTCAGTGTCATTTTCGAAGTCTTTAGTGCCTCTTCGACATCGGTTATTGCTCAGATCGACGTCTATATAATGTCTTTAGATGTCCAGTTCCAACGTTTAGTGACGTCGGACATGGCACTGATTGACGTCATTATAGACGTCGGTTATATTCATGTTCGACGTCCCATTGACGTCACCGGTAATGACGACGGTTGTTTAGTAGACGTTAAAAGCCCAAAATAATCGACGTTAAACAATGTTTTTCCACTAGTAAATTTTGACCTTCTACTACACTTATCTATAGTCAACGCAACCTAAATCTCCCTCTTCATACCACTTGTCTCTACTCTCAAACCCTATTGATCGTGTCTCTTGTTAGTGTGATGTGACTCTAGAAGGGGAAGGTATAGCCTAAAATAAAATTAAAAAATACGCACACAACTATACAATTACAAAGAGAATGCACACAACATATTTATATTGGTTCACCTCCACTTGAGGCTTCGTCCAATCTCTTAAGCAACCTTTTTAAAAAAATTCACTGATCAACAACTTTGATATGTAATCTCTCTAGGTTATATGAGTTTCAACCTGTCCAAGTACACAAGTACAAACTTTTCTAGGCTATATCGATTATTAACCTATCTAGGTATCTTTCTCAATCTCTTAAAAGGAGTTCACTACAAAGTTCATAGGTTACAACTTCACTAAATAAAACATATTACAACAACCAAGCTCTCAATCCAATCTTTCTATGATACAATTGATATGATAATTTTATAACACTTCAGTTATTTTCTTCTTTTTTTCTTGTTCGTTTTCTTCTCAAATGAGTGGCCTTCATTATATAGATATTGCTTCAGGTAGTCGTTGAGATTTTGAATTACATATCTTCATTGCAATCTTCTTAATATGGAATGACTTGATCAATTCTTTGATTTCTTCAGTTTGAATTTTCAAAGTCATTATTCAAGACTTCAATTCTAAATTAGCTTATCTCTTTAAGATATCTCGTTTCTTTTTATGATTGAGCTAAGACTTAATTTTGAATTCTACTCTCTTCAACATTCACAAATTATCTTGTTAAGAAAACTTTGTTAAATTGATTCTGCCTTTGAATTATTAGAGAACTAATATCTTTCATTCAATCAAAAAGTTCATTCATCAAATATTTCACAATATTAATTTCTTTCGAGGATTTGATTCAAAAACTTTCTTCTTTGTTATTCATATCACAAAATCTCTATTTCAATCACTTGTATCAATATGTTAATTTGTATGAACAATCATAGTTCAAACACTTGTTTCAAATCATCAAAGCATATCATAAAAGTTAGAGCAATAAGGGTCGTTTGATACTTAGGTCTTCTAGTGACATAAGTTTTAAAATATCCGCGGATATTTTTTAAGCGGGTATCCGTATGAGTAGCATCAGGTAATGAGTTGATTCTTTTTGTCAGGTCGGATTACGGGTAGGCACTATCCGTGCCCGACCCGACCCGACCAGTTACTATCCGTAGTGATATTGACTAAAAATATGAGTGGTGGGATTTGTCACTAGATAAAAAAAATTATAGAGGAAGAAGAGATTTAGACCTGCAAGTGATCATCTTTTAAAAGATGTCGTTAACATTGATTTAAGAAAATAAACTACACTATTTCAATTTAAAAATTATTAAGAATAAACTGAATAAAAAATATATTAAAAAATAATCATAAATTTAAATATAGAAATAAAACTACTAACTAAACTTTTAAAAGATACACATTGTCACAAAAATAGATATTTTATCAAGAATATAAAAAACAGATTTTACATGATTAATTTTTTATGAATTAAAGATAAAAAAATAATGAACTATTATATTTATTTATTAATATTTTAAAGAAAATATTTTTGTTATGAAAAATTATAATTTTAAAGAAAATATTTTTTTTTTATGCAAAAGAAAGAAAAGTTGGATAGGGAAATATAAGAGAAAATGATATAGCAGTTCATTTTCAATATTCCTGAAATACTGATTACACAGGAACATAAATTAATGAGCACCAATATGCTTTCTTGTTCTGATAACAACACATATCCATGCTTTTGGTTCCTTCTACGCTTCGTGGAATCATTTATTGTTAGATGGGCCTCACCTAAGCATCGTAAAGTCATGCCCTATGCTTTTCGGTGACTATAAATCAGCCAACACAAATCAGAGAAACACCGTTTACTTTGAAACATTGACTAGTAGATAGCTAGAGTGGATCACGAAGATGATGACCCAGAAGTCAGGTTCAAGTAGCAATGTGCTGCAAGGGAAGACCTTGCTGCAGAACCCATTTGAATTCAGTGATGAACAGATTCTGGATAATGTCTACAGAACCCATTTTCATTGTGTTGAGAAATGCGATGTAAAATCTCTTCACACCGTTGCCTCAACCGTCATCAATCACTCAATTCAAATCACAGACACCGTCATTCAACAGGTATAATATTCTTTTGAATGGTTTATGTGTCATTTATGTTTACATATTTTGGTTCATATTCACATATGCAAGATCCAATTTTGTTACCAATAAAGAATTTGTTAATGAATAGTTTAGAAGTATTTCTGTAAACGCTTTTTTACACTTTAGATCAGACAATTCTTCTCATGTACATGACTTTTTATGGTACAAAAATGTAACCTAGAAAATAAAAAATGGTAGTATATATTTAGTATGCATTTAGAATGATTGCTATTACTTTTTTACCATAAAGTACATTCAATGGTTTTGTGATACAGGCTAGCCAACTCAGTGAACGTTTCAGAGAAGAAACCGTAACGTCTCGACAACTTACTGCAAAGCTGAAGCGAATTGCTTGTCAGGTGCTTGCTAATTTTCTATTTTCAGTTTATTTCCTTGCATATATATTAATATGTAATATTAAAATACAACAAATAGTATAAGGAACATAAATCAACCCTACAAAACATCTCTCAATCTTTATACTATTGAAGTTTAAATTGTTGGAGACGTAGATGGTGTGCACTTCTCGTGGTGAACACTACGCGCATCACACAACGATGCTGATTCTGGAACAGCTGAAAGCATATTCATGGGATGCGAAGGCACTGATAGTTCAAGCAGCTTTTGCTCTGGAATATGGGAAATTCTTGTACCATCCTCTGACGAGACAGCACGAAGAGTATGAGAAATCTCTGGCTGATTTGAATGGGCTTCTCGTGATTCAGCAGAACATTCAGCACTTGAGTTTCTTCAACAGTGTGGTGAAGAAGGTGATGCAAGTGATTGAGTGCATCACTGAGTGGAAGAGGCTAACCAGTGCTGGCTATGACATCAAGGACGTGCCAACCTTGGCAGAGACTTTGCATGAGATTCCTGTTGTCGTCTACTGGGCAATCTTCACCTTCGTTACTTGTACTGGTCAAATTGATGACTTCACCACTGACCACAAGTAAGACAATTTATACAAATTCATTACTAAGTAATATTAACTAATTGTTCAATGGGAATAAATTGATCAAATTAGAATGGAAGTTAACAGAAAGGTAAATTGTGTTGAAACGAAAATATAAATAAGAGACCAATTCCATTTTTTGTCTAGCAATTATCACTTTTTTCTTTAGTGTTTTACGTTAAAACTAATAATTACGATTCTTCCCTTCTTTTTATCATAGAGAAGGGAAACCTCAAATTAGTATTTTAAAAATATAATGGACAGTTTGTTTTTTGGAAAAACTATCTCTATTTCCAACACCAATTATAAATATGTTACCAACTTTTTTTTTTGTTTTTAAATCTTTGTAGTAGTATAATAAAAATATTTTTTTGGAGGATTTTATGTGTTATTTTTAGATTTCACTTTTTTATATAAATTTTAAAAAATAGAAAATAAAGTAAAAAAATATGTTTTTCTATAATTAAAATTATACGATTCCTTAGTGTAGGATACATTATACATAGTTTATGGTAATACAATTAGCCTACATATATACATTAGTTCTTAGAAAGTTCAAATATTAGTTATATTATAAATATGTGATATATACATATAAATTCTTAGAAGGATATATAATATGGAGGGTGGCTTATATTCATGATTTCTAAGAATCAAAGTAGGGCTTTTATGTTACTAATGTGTCAACTATTAAATTTCTCAAATTGGAATTTGTTTGTATATTTGATCAAATTTAATTATTTTTTCTGTCAAATATAATGATTGCTATTTCTTTACTATCCAGGGTTAACAAATATGAATTATCGAAAAACTTTGAGAACAAGCTTGACCTCATTCTGAGAACTTTTAGAGAGCATTTGGAAATGTGTAGCACGGAGATAGGTTAGTTATGCTTGCTTTATACCTTATTCTCTTTTCCTAATACAGTTTCTAAAATGTAAGAAGCTGAATTGAGATTCATTAATATAAGAAGATGTTAAAATTATATATATGTGATAATATCAGGGAGAATAGAAGACTATTCCAGACGTAAGAATATTATGATTATTACTGGAAAAGATATTGTCAAGGTCTTGAGAGCACTCATCATCTCCACTGAGAACAGGGATTCTAGACATAATGTTATTAATGGCCTCACTTTAGAACAGGTAATAACCACTACCATTAGCATTACAATTTCCATTAATCTTATTTCACATGCATAATGAGTGTCTTAGTTCTACAAGGAAACAAGGTGGGATTAGTCAAAATTTTGATGGGATTGATTGAAGAAATAAAAAATCCATAACTTGAAAGTGTTGTCAATGTAAAGTTAATTTGTGTATATGGGGTAATCCTCAACTTATGATAGTTGATTTTGTAAATAGGAATTAAACTTAAAACTCTCTCCGTTTGTCACAACTAAGGTTTGTTAGATTTATCATACCTCCTGTTATGAAACTGCTATGGGATGCAATAGGTTGATAAAAGTATTGTAATTCAATTATTAATAAAATTATTGTATTTTACTTTGGCAGGTTAAAATTGAAGAGTTTAAGAAGAAGCATGTGTTGTTATTCATTTCTGGGCTTGAACATATTGATGAGGAGATTCAACTTCTGAAAAGTGTTTACGAGAAATTGAAAGAGAAACCAAGAGAAGTAGAAGGTTACAGGAAGGAGGATTTCAAGATTTTGTGGATCCCCATTGTTGATGAATGGAATGAAGATCGAAGGAAAACATTAGAAACTAAATTACAAAGAACAAAGTTTGGATGGTATGTGGTCAAACATTTCAATTTTGAAATAGGAATCAAGCTAATCAAAGAAGTGTTCAACTATAGTGGGAAACCTGTGATCCCACTGATAAGTCCTGAGGGTAAAGTGGAAAACATTGACACAAAACAAATTATATCGATGTGGGGAATTGATGGATTTCCATTTAGAACCTCCGATCACACTCGTCTCACTCAACAATGGAATTGGTTTTGGTCTGAAATGACCAAGCTTAACCCAAGAATCGGGGACTTGGTAAGTACTTCATTGCACATAGTCCTTCATATTTAATATATATGCACAAATACAAAACTATATGCGTAAAAAAAAAAGTACTTATTGTAAGTATACAACTATTGTATTCATCATGAAAAGGTTATAAGATTAACTTAGTAATTATAAAAAAAAGTATATTGTTTCAATAATAATAACAATAGAAGATGATATACCATTAATTTATCAGAAGCAAGAAATAATAATTTTAATAGATATATAATATAATGTTGAAAAATCAGATTGAAGAGGATCGTTATCTGTTCATATACGGAGGCTCAGACAGTATGTGGATCCAAGAATTCACGACAGCCATAGAGAAATTGAAGAGGGATGTTGAGACACTAAGTTTACAGATAGACATAACAGTAGACTCATACCAACTGGGAAGGGAAGACCCTAAGATTGTGCCAAGGTTTTGGATTGCCATTGATAGTTTGCTTGCAAGTAGGAAGCAACAAATAATGAAGGGTGGAAATGAAGGAGTGCAAGAGTTTGCAACAACAGAGATAAAGAGGTTGCTCTTCCTGAAACAAGACTCTAAGGGATGGGTCATTCTTAGTAAGGGATACAATGTGAAGCTCCTGGGTCATGGTCAGGCTATGTCTCGCACCGTCAAGGACTTAAGCTTTTGGCATGTAAAGTTGCATGAAGAAGTGAGCTTTGATGTCGCTTTCAAAGAGTACTATGAGAGCATCAAGGACAAGACTAGTCCAAAAAAATGTGAACATAGTGAGATTTCTAACTACCCTTCTGATATATTGGCTCATATACCTTGCCCTAATATAGAATGTGGACGTTCCATGGAAGTAACTTCTGTTAATTATAGGTGTTGTCATGGTCTTGATCCATAGACAATGTTACTCTGCTTCAGAACCCACCTTTTGGTTTATATTTCTGTTGTGTGTTTATTATTATTATTATTAGGTTTTAGCTACTTGCTTGTCAAGTAGTAGACAATAATCATTTTCAGACTGTTTCTAACTTTTCTACTGAGTTGCCTTTGAATCAAATAAAATATTTCATTCAAGTCTTGTTTCACTAATAATACTATTTTCTTAAGGAATTTCACATTTTTCTTGGATTTATCTTGTGATGGCTAAAATCTGTTTCCATCGTTAATTTCAAAAAATGTTGTTTTGTACTTTTCTAGTAAAGGTATAAGATCAGTTTCTTTTTGGAACCAATCTAATATATGTAAGACATATTACATTAGGACATATTGGATTAGTTCCACAACCAATTTAATATAATATGCACTTCAAAACCAATTTAATATATCTTGGTTGTAAGGATGGCAAGAGAACAGGAAGGGGTTTCAATATTTCATATCTATCCCTGTAGACAAAAATAATCCCTATCCTAATATCCAAATCCAATGGGTATAAAATTTTTGTCTCATCTCCAGTACTTGTACCCGTTTTTTTACTATTTCAATATTAATTAATTAATTTTTATAAAATAATAAAACATTTTCACAAAGAAACATAATATTATGAAATATTCAATATTAGAAACATGTTATTCTCATTTCTTCAATATCAAATATTTATAAAGAAATTATAATGTCATATTGTTCAAGTTAAAATACCAAATAAAGATTCATGGAAATGAAAACATTTATTAAATTTGCAAACATTAATGAAACCTAGTTGATAATATATATATATATATATATATATATATATATATATATATATATATATATAAATGTTAAATGTGTTTTTAGTTCTTGAAATATCATGTGATTTTGGATTTCGTTCCTCTTCGAAAAATTTATTCATTTTTGTCTTCTTAGTTAGAAAACTTTTGTTTTTAGTCCTTAAAAAATAACGGCTTTTTATGGAGTGATTAACAGTGAGCCACGTGAAATGTCAACTTTTCTTATAAGTGTGTGACATGTTTTTTTTTTTCTCTTCTACTCTTCAATTGAGTCGCATAATACTTTAGGGACTAAAAACACACACACACATATATATATATATATATATATATATAATATTCAAATTAAAAACTAGTGTAAATGTTTCTTTACTTCAATTTTTTAAATTCTAATGAAATTTTCAAATATTAATCTAGTCTTAGAGATAACAAAAATTGTTTTAAAGTATATATAAATTGTACATGTCTTAAATCTATATCTATCTTTCTCTTATAATGAAAGTTATTTAGAATGATTATGACATGAGAAATAAAATGGGCAAAATCAAAAGTTGGTTTCCCATAAACAAATAGGTGGCCTAAGCGTGCACCAAGGTAAATCCTGTGCTAGTTTTGAAATTATATTTCTGTAAAATTTTAAATTCATATTAAATTTTGAATAATGATATATTATTTTGATTCATAATCTATTAAAATAATATCGATTGATCGTTATAAAAGTTTGTGATTTTATTTAAAAAACACATAAAAAATAGAACGAAAAAGAAATATTTAAAATTTTAACTTAAAAAAGTAAATTAATTACCACATTTACCACCAGGTCCTCCAAATTGGAGAAGATTACCAAATTTGGGTCCTAAAAATCCAAAGTATTTAACACCAAAACAATTAGGTTTGTCGGTGAAGGAATAAGCTTGAAATATTTCAGGTCCATAAGGTATTCTTTTTGCATCTTCAATGGTCACTTTTCTAAAGTAACCTGAATGAGAACAATTACCATCAGGAAAATGTCCCGATCCCATTTGAGGACTAAAAGTTCCAGGAGTAGTTCTTGTTCTTCCACCCCATCCCACTTCATTACCATAGCTCATGTTGCTGAACAATTTTGCTGGAAAATATCCGATAAATTTACGTTTTACATGTAACCACCAATTTTTGGTCACTGGATCCTGAAAATATGTATTCAAGAAATTAATGTATATATGAATCCCACATGTGTTAAATTTAACTCTATTATTATTATATTGTAATGAGAGTTGTTTAGAGTGATTATGACCTGTGAAATAGATTGGGAAAAATCATAAGTTGGTCCCCCATAGACAGATGATTGGCCTAAAGGTGCACCAAGGTAAATTTCTTTGCTTGTTTGAACAAAACCTGCACATCGAATATTGTAGCATCCTGTCTTCTTAAAATTATCTGTCTATTAAATTTTGAAAAATAATATTAATAATAATGAATAAATTATTTAAAATTTTATATAGGATTCAATCAAGGGCTTAATTTTATCCTATTATTTAGTTGCAACACACAGAACAGCCCTCGAGAGAAGTGATACGATATATATGTTTTCATGTGTATGCATATATTACGGTTTCTTTTCTTAAATTGAAATAAATTTGAACAATTTTTTTTATGATATTGTTCTCTAAAGTATTTTAACATTTGAATAAAATCAACATAAAAATGATTTATAGGTTTAGAGAGACAATAATAGACTTTGTAAAAATACAAAAAGATAAACATGTGCAAAAATACATCATAGACTCTCTAAAAATATAAAAGATAAACAAAAGTATGTAGAGTAGATTCACTAAATTATAAATTAGTGTATGAATAGAATGATCTATTGTGTATTGCTAGACTCGTCTAATGAGTGCATTGACAAACTCGCTAATATATACTCGTATAATCAATATTTGAAGACACTTATCTAACATGTATTGTTTGACTTGTTTAATTAGTATATGGATAAACTTGTCTAATTGATAGTGCAATATTCGTCTAATGAAATAAAGTCAACTAATGTGTATTAATAGACTCATCTAATAGGTGTATGAACATACTAGTCTAACGTATATTGTTAGACTCATTTAATTAATTTATGGAAAAAGTTCGTCTAATGTCTTTTGCAAGACTCGACTGATTATTGTATTGATATATTCGTCTAATAATTAAGTCGGGTTGGGTTGGCTCACAAAATAACAAACTCGTGGTGAGTCGGACCGGATCAAGCCGGATTATCCGTTTTGACAGCTCTAAAAAAATGTAATGATATTTCTTACCGTCCATGAAGTATAGAAACGGGTTGAATAATCACCATATAGTTTAGGAACCACCTGATATAGTAATGTATTGGATTAATTAGAATATTTTTTATACCAATTAAATTACATACATTTATATTTTTGTGAAAAAAGAAGAAGCTAACTTTGGTAAATATAACTCACATGCCATCCGGCTGAAATTTTGTTAGTAAATTCTATTGGTCCATTTTGAATCCATAAATGAGACATAGATATTTGAGATTTAGTATGAACTTGTGGATTATAAATAGCATTTCTTCCGCTGATTCCGTAATAAGGACCAAAAGGTGGTGGAATGGAAACTTCTGCAAGCTAAAAAATTTAATATATTTAAAGAAAAAAATAAAAAATTAGATGAAATATAGTTAATAAAAATAAAGTATCAACAATTTAATAGTTAGTTTTATAATATATCTTACATGAACTCCTGGAAGATCTTTAACTAATATATGATCATTTAACAACGATTTTTCTCGAATAAGATCATCTTTTGTTATTCTCATTATAGGAACGGTATTTGTTGGACATTTATCCTTACCCAATCCAAAAATGGATGTCACTCTTGAATTATTGACATTTGGTTTTTCAATCCTATTTTGAAAGTTGGGTTTTCTCTACAATTAAAGAAATAAGAAACACAAATATCAAAGCATGAAAAAAAATTGTAAAATAAATGTTGAAATTAATCTGAAAAAAATGAAAAAGAAATGAAAAGTCAAATTTATTAGTATTTAAAGATTTACTTTATATACATACCTGTAATTTATGGTATTTCAATAAAGGATGATCAAATGCTGGTTGTTTGAAAATGTCAATACAATCAATAATATCTCCAAATTCAGTCTATAAATTCCAAAATAAAGCCCATATAAGAAAATTATTTAACCATGCATTATGATATCAACTTCAACTAAAGAAAGCAAATGCTGAAATATAAAAAAAAGAAATTGTGAAATACATTAATAGTCTTGATAGGAGACTTATTAAGAAGCTTAATATGTTTTTCCAACTCCATGTCTTCCTTTATTGTAATCGGAATTCCGACAACTTTATAATTAACATGACTAATCAACAAATATAAGACGAATACCAATATATTGATCATGTTTTACACCGCTATTACAAACCACAATGGGATTATTGATCAAACACACACACACACACATATATATATATATATATATATATATATATATATATATATATATATATAAACATTGATTAAAAAATGATATTTTAACCTGCTACATTAATTAATGGTTGTCATGAAAAACAAATATAGCAATTAATACATATTTATTATTCAACCGTTTTTATTTAGCTTTTATTATATATCTTCATTTATTAATTTTAATAAATATAGGTTCATCAGTGTTTAATACTTATTATTTTGTGTTTAAATAAATAAAGAATAAAATATGATTTTTGCATCTAATATTGAGAAGTGTGTTGTTAATATTGATTTTAAATTAGTGTTTAATTAAATAATTAATAATCTTGTTAGATATATTAGATAATTAGATATCTTATCTTAGTCTTTTATCTTTAATTAGTTTGTTATTATTTTTTATTTGTATTTTAAGTTTAGTTTATATTTTTTTATAAGAAATAGAGTATCGTATGTGTTTATTCAACACAAGGGAGATTAATCCAACACATAGTTTTCATTATATTAAGCAAAGCCTAAGGTTCTTTTGAGAAAAAAAAAATTGTCGCCTCTGCTACTACATTTGTCGTTGCCACCAACGGCACCGTCTATTGCTGCTCCTGGTGGCGTCGTCTACCGTTGTCATCATCATAATTACGGTTTTAACTAGTGACAACACAATTTTGATCGTCTCAACCCATCGCCTTAAGAATTTTGTCTTCCAACACCTGTGTTTGCGTTGTTTGCGTACCTCAATCCTCGCTCCTAATTTCAATTCTTTACAATGTCTTTTTTAACTGTTAACCACTGTTCACTGCCTCTGTCCACCGATATTCCCCTGTGGAGGGTGAGGAGTCATTATTTTGTCATATTCACTTAGCTTTTCGTACCAAATTTAATTAGTGAATTGTGATTGAGTGTCCATTATTCTCTCAATTTTGCTATTTGAGCTTAATTTGACCAATAATCCATATTTTAATTAATTTGAATTATTTGACCTTAATCATTCCTATTATTATTTTCAACGTAGTTTATGGACTTTTATTTTGGACTTCAAAAAAGATGTCACGTCATTTGCCACGTCATTTATCCACTTCATATTTGTTTTTCCTTTTATTTTGTTTGTTCTTTGTATTTTGGACCAAAATTAGTTTTAGGTCCATTTTGGGTCAAATTTGTGAAAGGCCCAAAAGAGGGGTTGACTTGGGACCTAGGGTTGAGTGCCCATTCTACTCATTATATTCCATTGCATTCTCTTGGACGTGAGAGCTCCTCCCTTTGGGATTTAGGTTTTATTTTGTTTTCCTTCTCTTTTGTTCATTTTGAATTTGTTTGAAGTTGAATTAGAATAATGTTTATTATTCTTGCCTCCTATGCTTATTCTTGCCTCCTTTGTATTTCCAATTCCATTTCATTTTCTCATATCAACTTCTTTTTCAAGTTTTGTTTGATTTCGTAGTTCTGTTTTCAATTGCGTTTTCTATTTTGAATTTTGTTTTCTGGGTTGATTTCCTTTTTCTAGGTTCATTTCTGTTTTGTGGGTTCATTTCATTTTCTAGGTTCATTTCGTTTTTCCAGTTTGCATTGTCTCGCTTTAATGTTTTCAGTTTCGTTTTTCTATTTGCACTTATTTTTAATGGGAGCTTGAATTTTTTTTGTTGGTGACTAGATAGATTGCAAATGTGCCCTTGAGATTGGTGTGTTGTCATTTAATTCCGCTGTTGTTGCCTTGCATTATGTTTAATGTGCTTTGTGCTTGCAATCAAGACACACTTAATGGTCTAATTGGTGTTTAACCTCTGCTTAGTTGATTAAACTATGTGATGCATAATTGATTAGATATATGCATTGTGTTTGCTTAATTCGCAATTTTGAAGACTGGATTAACCTTCGCTTAGTTGGTTAATTCGTGTTGGATTAGGGGTGAGAGAGTAGCGTGTAATTTGTTGTTAATCAAGGATTGGGAACATTGCAATTGAACTAGTCACCAACTGTTTTTAATCACTGTTTAATTTGAGTTAATTAAGTTGTTGATTTCAATTCATAAATATGTTCAAAACCCCTCACCCCATACTACGTGTTTGATTATATGACAGAACCCAATATTTTGAGTCGAGCACGACATCGACAATCATATTTTGCACTGTTGCTGGGGACCAACGATTTTATCTTACGTTTTATGTGTTTGTGTATATTCTATTTAGCGTGTGTTCTGTTTGTGTGTTTTGAGTTTGTGCATTTTGTTTTGTGTTTGTTTCGTGTCAAAATAAGGAGAATTGGAGCTATTTGGCATGTTGTTTGCGCAAAACCACTAAAACCATCGAAAACCACCTTCAAAACCACCATGAATAGTGTCATGAATAATACCTATTTTTCCTAATTAATTGGCGATTTTTATTTTGGTACCTAAAGATGTTATTTTTCTTTGAATTTTTTTGTGTGCACTTCTTTTGGTCCATATTTTGTTAGAAAAATCCCAGAAGCAGTTATGGTAGTCCCAATTGTGAGTTACACAAAGTTTTGAAAACTGAATTTGTTGAAACTTCAAACTATGATAACTTTTGATCCTTTTATCAGAATTGGATGTATCATATATGAATTTTGTGTAGAAAATAAAAGGCTTTTTCTATGTTTTTTTAATTATCAAGTTTTATTTCCCCATTTTTACAAACTTTCTTTATATGGTAAAAATAGTTATCCTTTGAATTTTGCTTTGAAAATTTTTGTGCTATCATTTCATGATTTTACAGTGTTACTCACAAAATTGCAACTCATTTTGATTAGACTTGCACATACTTCCAATTGTAACCACCTTATGTTTGCTTGTGTTGACTTGTCATGGTTTGTGTTGACTTAGTGCATGACTAGGGGTCATCCTAGACTTCTAACACCCTTTGATCCTAAAATTGATGGGACCTTTCATAGATTAGTTAGGCATTCTAGGAATTTTTCTTTACAGTTTGTACCATTCGAGTCAGTACCATTAGAGTGTGAGCATTCTCCTTCTGCGTCTTATATTGTGCATACTGCATCTGATTCTAATTTTGCTGAATCTTATACTAAGAACAACATGGCTCAACCTCCGAGGACTCTTAGGGAGATGACTGCACTTGATTTCACTTATGAAAGCTTGTGTATCAAGTATTCTAATGAGGATGTTCCATATGTTCTCAAAACTGGATTGATCCATTTGTTGCCCAAGTTTCATGGTCTTGCAGGTGAATGCCCACATAAGCATCTGAAGGAGTTCCATATAGTTTGTTCAACAATGAAGCCTCCAGATGTCCCTGAAGATCACATCTTCTTGAAGGCGTTCCCAAATTCATTAGAGAGTGTGGGAAATGATTGATTGTACTACCTTGCGCCCAAGTCCATCACTAGTTGGGAAGATCTTAAAATATTATTTTTGGAGAAAGTTTTCCCAACATCAAGGACCACGACCATAAGGAAAGATATTTCTAGACTCAGGCAGCTAGGTGGTGAAAGCTTGTATGAATATTAGGAAAGATTCAAGAAGTTATGTGCAAGTTGCCCACACCACCATATTTCTGAGCAACTCCTTCTTCAAAATTTTTATGAAGGTCTGAATAACATGGAGAGGAGTATGATTGATGCAGCTAGTGGTGAAGCCCTTGGAGATATGACACCTGCTGAAGCTAGACATTTGATTGAGAAGATGATTTCTAACTCCCAACAGTTCAACACAAGGAATGATGTTATTGTTGTTAGGGGAGTTCATGATGTGGCTACTCATTCTTCCTCATCTATAGATAAGAAGCTGGAGAGCAAGCTTGATGCTCTTGTGAATTTGGTAACCTAGCTTGCTACCAACCAGAAATATGCCTCTCTTGCACGATTATGTGGCATTTTCCATTCCAATGATCCTTATATTGATTCCTGTCCATCTTTGTCGCAACATGTTGGCCCAAATGCTCCTCAAGCCTATGCTACAAACATCTACAACAATAGGCAGCCATAACAGCAAAAAAATTATGATTTATCCTCTAACAGGTACAACCCAGGGTGGAGGAATCACCCAAATATGAGATGGTCTAATGCTCCAAAGCAGCAATAACAACAACCACCACCATTTCAGAATCAAAATGTTACAGAGTTGAGTATATCCTATGTTCCTCCACTAGTCTAGCAATATCAGAGACAACAGTTCCTCAACCTTCCACTTCTAAGCTTATATTGAAGGAGTTGGTGAGGCAGATGACTATACAGAATATGTAGTTCAAATAGGAGACCAGAGCTTCCATTTCGAGCTTAACTAATCTTGTGGGACATATGCTTACTCAACTCAATTAGGAACAATCTCAAATTTTTGACAAACTACCATCTTAGACTATGTAGAATCCAAAAAATGTCAATGCTATCACTTTAAGAACTGGGAAACATATTCATATACCCACAGTGCCACCTCCAACACCTACCCCTACACCTGCACCTGAGCTTGATAGAGTACATGAGGATGATCTTGCTAGAAAAGAGGAGCAAGCAACTACAAGCATGAAAATTGAGGTAGGTGGACCTTCTACTTCTTCCCCTAGTACGTCTTCTGACTTGTAGCAGCGTACTATCCAGGGATATCATGCCCTCCCAAAGTGATTCAAAGAAAAAAGATGGAAGAGGTGGATAATGAGATTTTGGAGACCTTCAGAAAAGTGGAGGTAAACATACCTCTACTGGATGTCATCCAACAAATTCCCAAGTAAGCAAAATTCCTGAAGGTGTTGTGCACTCACAAGAGGAAGATGAAGGGAAATGAAAGAACAACATGGGCAAAAATGTATTTGCCCTAATAGGTAAATATTTTCGACATATTCCTAAAAAATGAAAAGATCTAGGTACATTTTGCATCCCTTGTATCATTCGAAACAGTAAGTTTGAAAATTTCATGCTTGATTTAGTACCTTTAATTAATGTTATGCCTTTATCCATTTATAAATCTCTTTCTCTTAGTCCTCTGCAACCTATGGGTGTGGTCATTCAGTTGGCTAATAGAAGTGTTGCACACCCCACAAGAGATCAAGGTATTGCAACTGAATTAGTGACCAACCAACAGAATTCAAGCTCCCATTAAAACGAACTACAAACAGAAAAATTAAATTGAAAACACTAAAGCAGAGGTAATGCGAACTAGAAAAATGAAATGAACCAAGAAAACAATATGAACCCAGAAAACAAAAATGAATCTAGAAAACGGAATAAACCCAGAAAATGAAATTCAAAACAAAAAACGCAATTGAAAATAAAACTGCAAAACGAAACATAACTTGAAAACAAAGTTGCAATGCGAAAATGAAAATGGAATTGAAAGGGCAGAGGAGGCATGAACAAGCTGCAGAGTAGGCAAGAACAATAAATTTAATTCTAATTCAACTTCCAACAAATTCAAAATGAACAAAAGAGAAGGAAAACGAAATAAAACCTAAACCCCAAAGGGAGGAGCTCTCATGTCCAAAATAATGCAATCGAATAGAATGAGCAGAATGGGCACTCAACCCTAGGGCCCAAGTCAACCCCTTTTTTGGGCCTTTCACAAATCTGACCCAAAATGGGCCCAAAACTAATTTTTGTCCAAAATACAAAGGAAAAAAAATAAAAGTGAGGTGGATAAATGACGTGGCAAATGACATGGCATCTTCTCTTGAAGTCCAAAATAAAAGTCCATAAACTGCGCTGAAAATAATAATAGGAATAATTAAGTTCACATAATTCAAATTAATTAAAATATGAATTACTGGTTCGATTAATACCAAATAGCAAAATTGAGAGAATAATGGATAGTTAAGCACAATTCACTAATTAAATTCAGTGCAAAAAGCTAAGTGAATATGGAAAAATAATAATTCATCAATGGCAGTGTGGTTCTAGGTTCTTTGTTGAATAAACGAGACCATTCTTTTGAAGAGCCAGATCTTCTACCTCTAATGTTTGTCATCATGCGCCATAACTTTCATCCTTTGTCGTGACAAGGATCTGTTTCTATGTGATCCAACCTAGTCCTTATAGTTTATCGTTGTTCACCACTATAAGCCTCATCCGTTGCTGGTGGCAATCTAGTCCCTGTAGTATATCACTATCCATCATTGCAGGCCACCATCTATTGTTGATGACAACCTAGTCTGTCGTAGTTTGTCACTTGTTAAGACAAGACAAGCTCATCTATAAAACCCTTGGTTTTAAAGTTTAACCAAACAATATGAAATGAAGAACTCTTGTTGAATGTAAAACAAACATCAAACGATAGGACATAAACCCTAAGTCGGAAAGAACAAGTGTCCACACAACAAGACTAACCTGCCAGGAAGAAAAGTTGTAGACGATCTTCTGAAAAAGAAGTCTAACAAATAAGACATCATAGTAAAGCCCAACTAGGCTATTACACTAGAAAAGTAGGACAAGCAGAAACAATAAACATTAAAATTATATTTAACAGATTATATACATTGTCTAATTGATTATTTCTACTAGAAATGCAATGTGCAATATGTTTAAACTTATGATTCATTTACAAACACAAAAATGATCAAGCAATTGTTATGCCATTTGGTGTGCAAGAAACCATAAAACATTTCTTTTGTTCCTCGTTAAAAACATATATGTGAAATGGGTATAGCTCCCTCTATCAACAATCTCCCCCTTTTTTTATGATGTACAAACAATAAATATGTTTTTTAGTTACACTCTCCCTTTGGACATTAGCAAAAAATGACAGAACAAGTAACATGGAAATAAGTGCTAAAAGAAACATAAAAAATAATCCTTATAGACCATTAAAGAGTGTGATGCTCCCCCTGTCATTAGGAGATGTAGCACTATACCAGATTGAGCAGTAAATGATTGATCAAAATAGTGTGTCAGAGCTCATATCATCCTTTGAAACAATATAACAGTTATATATAATAGATCAAAGTATTTATATTGAATTGAAATAAATGTAGCAAATGATATCATGTGCAGTTGATAATACTCAAGATGAGGTATGCAATTTAGAGTATTATTACAATGTATGATATCATCTAATGAAGCAGAAGAATATATGAAAAATGATACAAAATATTTGCAACAAAGGTGTTATTTCATAATGAAGCATATATTTTGAGTTTCAAAACAATTTTGATCAATATGCAACATATGACATGTATGATATGCTAAACATGCATATAAGAACAGTTAAAACATGTTGAGCAATTAAAAACAACATTTGTAAGCGTGTTAAACCATATATGATCACTTAATCGATTACATTACTTATGTAACATTATAAAATAATTGCAGTGTGAATTATTTAACAGATTATGAATTCGTTTAATCTGTTAAATTTTGTGAATACGATCAGATTCATGTTCTTGATCATTTAACGTGTGATGATCATATTTGTACCTGCAACCATAACTTTCTCAACAATGTTGAGTGTTAGTAACATGATAAACAAGATAAGAATAATAGTTGTTTAGCAATGTATGATTCATGAATGAAAATAACTAATGATCATAAAATAGAATGACATTCAGAATTATTGTGCACTTAGATCAGTTTCATTCACTCATACACTTGTGGATAATTAATAACGGTTCAAAAACCGTTATTTTCATACTTAAATTTGACATTAAACACACCCTTTATGACTTAGAATTAGCTTGAAATCATGCAATTTGCTTAAGTTAGAGAATAAGAGAGTCAAAGTTGGTTTTCTTGGTTTTATGCTTGGTTTTCCCATGATTTGGTAGGATTTATCAGGAATTGAATGAAGGGAGTTAAGAAAGAGAAGAGTTGGACTCAAGAGAAGGTGCAAAAGTAAAGAAAAGAAGAGTCGCAGCCACCGCTCAACGCTATCCTAGCGCTGAGCGCCAGCCATGTAGAAGGATTCTCTGTCAGACGCTCAAGCGCCAGCGCTGAGGGGTGAATTTGAGTGTCGATCTCACCGCCGGGCGGTGAAGCCATCGCTGGGCAGTGGACTCTTCAGAGAACTCTCTGCCAAACACTCAAGTGTCAACGCTGAGGGCTGATCTTAAGTAACGAACATACCGTCGGGCGGTGGATTATTGCGCCTGGACCAAAATTTTGTGATTTTTCCTGAGTTATAAATAGTTCTGCACGAACCTGAAAAGACATATTTTGGCAGAAGGGACACAAAAACACACTTCTTCACTCCTTGGAGGCAGATTTTGGATGCGGAAGCTCCAACTTATCAAATCTAGGGTTATCTTTTCATTCTTTCCATTATTTTCACTTAGTTTCACCATGTCTATGGTGAACTAAACCTCTATTTTTGTTGTGGAAACGATGTAATCCTATTGAAACTCTCATATATTGAATTATTACTTATATTCATATGCTTTCTTTTATCAATTGTTAGAGCTTTTCCTTCATTATATTTGCATGCTTTTTTTAAGACATTATTCAATAGCATAATCTTTGATTCTATCTATATGGACACATGTGAGTAGGTCTAGACATGAGAGAATTCTCTTGGGAGCAATATTACCTAGACATAGGGATAGGAGGACCAATTGCCTTTAAGCTTCTGCGCGAATTATGTAATGCATGATCAATTTCTAGGGAGGCTAGACATAGTAAACTAGTAATTAAGAGTAGGCTCTTTTCACCAAGACATTGGGATTAGGGTAAATTAGAAAGTGGCATTAACATTGATAAAGAAGTAGAATTGAGTAAAATTCGTAAATATATGAGAGTGGATTAGGATGAAATCATAAACCCCAACAACACAACTCATCTATATCATCCAACTACGTTATCTTCATGGTAATTTGATCAAATCTTTGCATATGCATGTTTAATTTTCGTTTTTAAATAAGAAACCATAATTTTCGTTTTCTCAAGTCTTAAAAGATCAAGATATCACATGAACCTTTAGGCCTAAGAGTCTCTAGGAAAACGATACTTGGACTTACCGTTTATTATTACTTGATACAATTCGGTACACTTGTCGGACTCTTAACAAGTTTTTGGCACCGTTGTCGGGGACTCGTGGTTTAACTATTCTAGTAGTGTGATTACTGATTAATTTTGACTTGATTTTTGTTTTTGTTTTCTTTTTGTACTCTTGTGTCCTGTGCAGGTTAGCTAGGAGGAGAGAATCGTGGTGTTCTTCATTAGGAGTTGGGATTGCTCTCAAGATGTTCAAAAAGTTGGGATTTGTTAAATCCCTGGCAAGTGTACCAGATCGTTATCAAGTAATATAAACGGTAAGACCGAATATCGTTTTTCTCAAAGGACTTAGTGGCCTAGACGTTCGTGTGATTTGATTGCATAAGACTTGAAAGAAGAATAAATTGTAGTGTTGATGCAAAAACAAAATTTAAACATGCAAGATGCAAAAGTTGAATCAATTGGCAAAGGAGACTATGAATTAATGGAGTTGTTCAGGTTTACAATTTCATCTTTATCCACCCTCTATATCTACTATTCTTGTTAAATTCGCTTTATTATCAATGTCATGCAGGTTTCTAATCTACTCAAAACCCTATTCCTCGGCAAAGAGAGCCTATTATCAATTACTAGTTTACCATTCCTAGTCTCCCTAAGTAATTAATAACGTATGATAAACAGAAGTTTAAAGCAATTGGCCATCCTACTCCTATTCCTAGGTAGTATTGCTTAACCAATAGAATTCTTATCAGTTCGAAACTTCCCCGTACGTTCCCGTATTGACAAAATCAAGTATCATGACACTGAATGAGTTAAACGATGCAAGCATTAAAATCGGATAAGAAAATCCAACCTATTGATAATACAAGCATGTGAATAAAACAAGAACTTCGATATAAGAGAGTTTCAAAAGATTACATTGTTCCCCAATAACAATGGGTTTTGTTCACCATAGACATGGTGAAACTAGAGGGAATTAATGAAAAGAATGGACATGGTGATTCGGAGCTCCCGCATCCAAAAACCGCCTCCAAGGAATGAAAAAGATGCTCTGGACTTCTCTGGTTGCCAAAATATTACTTTGAGAATCGCACTGGGTCTATTTATAGGCCATAAAAATAACAGAAATTCGGCCCAGGCCCATTCATTTAGGCGTTCAGCGCCCAGTGGACTGCTCAGCGGTGGACTCTTTAATCGCAGGGCGCTTAGCGGTGGAAACTGACGCTCAGCACTAGCCCTCAAAGTCGCAGGATGCTCAGCGTCGTCGCTCAAGCAAGAAACAATGCCTTCCTCCTCGAAGCTGGCGCTGAGCGTTGGAATTGGCACTGAGCGGTGGACCTCACTCTTCTTTTGCTTCTTTTCTCATCCTTTCTTGAGTCTAAGTCCATCGTTCTTCCCTTCCATCCTTTAGTTCTCATTAAATCCTATCAAAACAATGTAAAAACAAGCATAATATCTCTAAAACCACTTTTGTCTCTCTTGAACCCAAACTAAGGTATTTTGCATGATTCTAAGCTCATTCTAAGTCATAATGGTTGTGTTTTGATATCAAATTAATGTATAAAAATAATGGTTTTCCAACCGTTATCACAATCCCAAACTTAAAACTTTGCTTGTCCTCAAGCAAATAAAACAGAACTAAGCCTTCCACCTATCATCAAAATGGTTCAACGCTTTTCAAAACACATCCTTTCACAATAAGCAACTACTCAATTCATCTCTTCAATGGAATCCAATCAAGATGCAAACATGCTTCAATTCATTCAAGTTCACAGATTGCTCACATAATCACATACTCTCCAACAGATGCTATTTTTATGAATGACCAATCCACTAAGCACATATGTAATCATGAAATTCATCAATCCTTTCCAAGCAAGTGTTTAACTCAATCACTCAAGTGTTTCGGGAGGTCACTCTTCTCTCTACTATACTCTTGCCACATGCAACAAAATTGACTTTCATCTAATACAACCAACATTCTCACACACAAATGTCATCACAAGGACTTTTTCAAGGCTTATGACATGGCTGGGCTAACAAGAAACATTGGTTTTTCAGATTCACAAAATCCTTGAGTTAAGAGGGCTATTCAATATTGATAGTTCAAGCACAAACTCTCTTTCAACCAACCAATCTACTCATTCCCAACTTCTCCCTTTTTCTTTTATTTCGCATTGAGCTTTATCTTTCATGCTTGTCTTTTCTTTTCTTTTCTCTTTTTCTCATGTTTTTCTCATTCAACACTTTAGCTCAATGCTTTCTTTTTTTCCTTTCAACTCCCCCAACAACCCCAAACTTGAACCTTTATCAATACCATTTAATTATTCTCAACTCAACTCAAGGTAAAGATTTTTTTCAACAAGATTTTCAAAGTGTCTCAAGCTAAGGTTCAAAAAGGGTAGAACACATGGTTCTCTTTACTTTGGGTGAAAGTTTGGCTAAGTAAGGGCTTTCAAAAATGGCCTTGATCATATGACATAAGCATATAATTCAATCAATCATACAAATTCAGGCAATATCATTCATGTTGTCATCAGAATCATCATCATTTCCGGCCACTGCATCCTCAAAGGCGTCATCCTCCTCCTCCTCCTCATCATCCATAATTAGAGCTTCAGCTGCTCCAGCTCCACTCCCCTGTGCCTGCTCTTGAGGCCAAGCCATAGCACTATGAAACTCGTCCATAGTCCACCTGTGCACCGGTGGCGTGTCATATAGAACTATAATCATCTTGGCTGTGGCCACCTGCCCTCTACGGAGAGACTCCATCCTAGCCTCCATCATGGACATATACATGTCCCTCATCTAGAACGGCTCTGCGTGTTGTGCTGGCTCATTCTGCTAAGTTGCTTCTCTCCTGAGCCGTCTCCTAGGCACTGGTCTAGCTGCCTCATCTCCTCCACAGGACTGTCTATAATAGACAGTATCTATGGTCTTCCTAGGCCTCTCAAATGGTGGAATAGAAGTATCCACCCCAGCCTGCTGGTAGAAGTAGGTAATAAGGGAAGGATGTCCCAATGGTGTCCTACTACTCACACTAGTAGCGCAAATCTGAATCTCGTTGGGGATGACCTCACCAACATTCACTTTCATCTGTCTTAACATACAGTAGATGAACATAATCCTGTGA
Organism: Vigna reflexopilosa; assembly: GCA_027742785.1. Lineage (NCBI taxonomy): Eukaryota > Viridiplantae > Streptophyta > Magnoliopsida > Fabales > Fabaceae > Vigna > Vigna reflexopilosa. Next base: position 13,217,467 of record CM050926.1, read on the forward strand.
ATAGTAATATCAGAAACATGGGAGCATGGCAGAACATTGGCATGAGTAAATGTCATCCAATATTTTGCCAAGGGTGTCAGATCTGCCCTTTTGATGTTAATGGGCACTCCATTTGGGTTCCTATGAAAGTGTCCCCCAGGTACACAAAGAACCCTCTCAATGTCCTCAAAACCTGAAAACTCCCTTTTGTTCAACACATACTGGCACTGCTGATGAGTCGATATTTTATTGATTTCACTTAGCTTATTGTACTGAATTTAATCAGGGAATTGTGCTTACATTTGTTCCTCATTGCTCCTCTATTTTTTTTGGTTTATAGCTTCTCATCCATATTATATCCTCCCTTGTCCTTGGCCCCATTGCATCCATAAAAGACCTTTTGATTCGAACATGCATATGTGTTTGAGTGTTGATATTAGAGGCTTGTCAAGTCTGTTTGTGTTTGCTTTCTTGAGTGCATTGAGTTGACACTGTTTACCCTAGACACTTGAGAGAAACACTGATAGTGTGCATCTGTGAGGCTCTGTTGCTTTTGATTCATCTCTTGAACTGATTGATCATTTTGCCATGTTTTGAACTGCTTGGATAATTTCATGAGTATCGGCTTTCCTTGATTCTGTGTTGGATACTATCCACTTCCTTTCACTGTCCAGATTTCTTGAGAACTGTGTAATTCTGTTTCTTTCCTTGTCAGTCTTTGTTTTCTATGTGTTGAGTCTGTGTCAATTCTCTCATTTCCGTTGAACTGTTCCCTGATTTGCGTCTTGATTTTGCCCAGGAGTGCAAAAGACTAAGTGTGGTCTATTTTGATGAGTCGATATTTTATTGATTTCACTTAGCTTATTGTACTGAATTTAATCAGGGAATTGTGCTTAATTGTCCGGTATTTTTCCGTTTTTCCTAATTATTCTTAATTTGATCGGAAATTCTTATTTTAGTTAATTTGAATTTTCTGAGCTGATTAATTGCATTTTTAATTGCAGGGGAAATTTTGGAGATCTATTTTGGAGCATTGAGATGGAGAAAAATTAATTCAAGAAACTTTTTAGAATTAATCAAATTGTAATATAGTGGTTTAGAAATTATTGACCAACTTTTGTAATTTTGACCAAATTTTGGTAAAGTAGGCTAGGCTAAAAAGTAAAAATAGTGACATGGCACTTTAAGGTTTTTATTTGAGGGTGGACCCCACCCTTTGGAGGAGACTCTCGGCATTTTACGATGTAGCAGCCGAGACACACATAAGAGGGGGCATTTTGCTATGCAGCCGCCAGACTCATTTTTTTTCCCTTGGCTGAGAACTTTTTTTAGAGAGTTTTTCTTGGAATCATGTTTGAACTCTTAGATTTTGGTTGAATGAAATTTGTACACACTGTTATGGCTAGGAGATTCAACACTTTGCTCTGGATGTTTTTATTTTTCTTTTGATTCCAGCCCATTTCATTTTGCTTTTGGTAGTCACGGTGCATTCATCTTGCTGGCAGAAGTGGCATCACAGTAATGGATTTTGAATGAATGGAGAAGCTGTAATTTGTTTCTTTTCTTTACGTTTTCAATTAGAAAGCTGCACATGGAAGGAATTTATTTTTCTTTTAAAGAAACTTGGATGATTGCTTGAAGCTGGTGCTTTCAGGAGGTTTTGGCTGCAACGTTTTCAAAAGCATGGATAGAAGAACATTTTCTTTTCCTTTTAATTTTGTGCAAGGCTGGAACGTTTTTCTCTTTTGGAGTTTATCCTTGAATGTTGGAAGCATTGTCTTTCTTTTCTTCTAGAAGGTAGCACTTTTCCTTTTAATTTTGCTGCAAGCGTTGGAATGATGAGAGATAGCTTTTATGTTTTTCATTGAATGCAAGAATGTACCGTGAGTGAATGCTTGGAAGCTTTTCTTTTCATTTGAAGATTACGGAAGCATGAGTCTCGTCAACTTGTATGGCACTTTGCAGTATTTTTATTTAGTTTAAAGGTGGTTGATTTTCTTTGTTTTGCTGCACCAAAATGCCTTTGTGAATGAGGAAGAAGTGGATTAGGTGGGAGTCTATGGTGATGGGATGTTCCGATATTTGGGAGCTGGATAGGTGTAGCAATTTATTGCTTTTATTTATTTGGGAATGAAGAAGTAATTAAATGGAAGTAGGTGTGTGTTGTACGGTGATTAGGAGAAAAGACTTTATTTCTATTTTGTTTCATTTAGCAAAAGTATTGTCCCATCAAGGTAGGTAGACTAGAGTTTTGGAAAGTCAACATCATTGCTTTTGAGAGAGATGGACGTGTTTGGTAGTTGATTTTGAGAGAATAGTTTCATTTTATACATTGCTTGGTATGAAGGGAGGTCACGACCGACCAAGAGGATTTTTAGAAGCAAAAAGTAATTTATTTTCTTTAGGAGAAGGTGCATGGGTCACGGCTAATGATAGAAAAATTCTATGTTTTCTTATTTTTTTTATCTTAGAATATTTTACATTATATGTTGAGTTGTTTTTCATCTTCCTAATTTAGTGTTGTATTTTAATAGCTTTAACTGTGATAAATATTTGTTTGTTACAGTGTTGGGTTGAGCATTTTCTTTTACCTTAATGTTGTCTAGTGTGTTTGGTCGTGTTAATTTAATTGTCATGTTAGCCTAAATTAATTGAGTTGGTCATTAGCGATATTATAATGCTTCCTTAAGATTTCTGGACTGTATTTGTAATTGCCACTCTGACTTGGTTAATATCAAATCTATATTTACATTTGCAATTGGGTATATGCTTATTTGCCCAATTGGTGTTTAGACTTCGCTTAGTTGATGAAACTGCATGGTGTAAATTGGATTTGATGTTAACATTGTGTTCGCTTAGTTCGCTTTTATGAAAACATGATTAGCCTTCGCTTAGTTGGTTAACTGTGTTGGATTAGAGGTTTGAGTCGCCGCTTTATTTTGTTGATCTATGATTGGAAGCATAGTAATTAAGTTAATGACCAACCGTTTTTATTCTATAGTTGATTCAGTTTTTACATTTTTGTTTGCATCTGTGTTTTAATTTAATTCATCTGCATTCACAAACCCCCCCACTACGTGTCTGACCTAATTCTCGAACCACATTTGGTCCTTGAGAGACGACCTAGGAGTCACTTCCTAGTTATACTGCATATCTAATTGCACATTAAATTTGTGTGGGCTGCGACACCCATCAACTGCTCACCAGCCCACTCATTGCCTAAGAAGCTATTAATAGTCTCGGGGTCATACCTGATAATCTCCCCTCGAACATAACTAGTATACCTCTCCATCTGCACTCCTCGTGTTAGGGCATTAGTATAGAATTCTTTCACAACCTCTATGTTGGCTGGCGGAGGGTATGTAGCTAGCTTCTCCCAGTTTCTGCTTTCAAGCTCTAGACCAAATTGAGGAGCCAAGTCTGGAATCCAACTGACCTTCCTTTCCATTAGCAATCTCCTCTCTTGCACAATCAAGAAGTGCTCCTCATGTTTCCTAGAGAGGAATCTGTGAGAATAAAATCTCCTTGGCCTCTCTGGCTTTTTTCTCTTATTTCCCATGGTCTTCACTCTCCTTGAAGATGATGTCATTCCTACACCAATTACATTTCAAAAGACCAAGGAAATTCACCATTAAGGGTTAGAAAACCATCAAACATACATCATTCAAACATTATCCAGCGCTCAGGCCAAACAAGACCCCTCAACGCCACCTGCAACATTACAAAATCAAGCCAACAAAATCTGTCGCCCACCGCTAGGTGACCGCTAAGTGGTGGCGATGGGAAATTCTCAATATCATGCTTATTCCAACCCTAATCTCCACCCAATCATAAATTACTCAGTTACAGACCAAACTCATTCAATTTAATCGGTCCAAAATGTTTCTATTTCATCAAATCATGCATATAAAGCAAAAGCCCTAATCTACACATGTTCTTCAACAAATTTCAATTCTAGAAACCCTAAGAATGAAATTGCATGACTTACTTAAGTGGAGATACTCTAGATGCTTGCAAGTAATCTGGGAATGATGATGGATGCTCCTCCAATGCAATGCTCTCACCAAAAACCCCAAACTTTGACAATGAGATGAGTGAAAAGTGAAGAACTATGAGATTTTGGTGATTGGGTGATGAGAGAATGCTCTTGAAAATGAAAGAAAAGTCTAGGGTCTGCAGAGAATGCTTGGGCGCACCCTAGGGAGGTTTTAAAAGTTTGAAAATGGGCCTCCAATGCTGAGCTTTTAAAAATTCCATGTTGTAGTCTGCAACGCCACCGTTCAACGGTCAGATAAGTGCCCAGCGGTGGGCGTTAAAAATCTTCTCTCCCTTTTTGGCTTGCCTGTAACACCTGATTTCAACTTTCAATTTTTCAATTTTATGCACTGCCCTTCTCTTATGCAAGACTCAAAGCCTATAATGCAACTAAAACAAAGTTAAAATTAAGAAAACAATCAACTGGTTGCCTCCCAGGTAGCGCTTGTTTAACGTCACGAGCCTTACCCAATCCTTCTAGCACTCATCAATAAGTGCTTCCCAACAGCTTTTTGTAGGTGTACTTACATGTACCCTTCAGTAGATACATAATTAATTAACATCCCTCAGTAGATGCTACCCAAAAATTGTTCAAAAAAAAAATCCAAATTACATGTCCAAATAATAAGATGATAAAAATAATGTTTTACAACAACTAGGGTACGTCCTAGTAAAATGATGTCTTCTCGTCCCAGTTGGTGTCTTCATCGCACCAACTCATCAGCTTCCTTCTATCCACCCTTTTGATTGCTCTGGAGTATGGTCTTCCAATTTCCACTACTCCTTTCTCTTTAAGCTCTTTCACGATCCACTCCTTATTCATGTATCTTACCTATGAACCAAGCGGGAATGGTGTGTCTTGTGAGTGGATTGTTCCTCCTTTATCTACCTCTTCATCTTTAGGTACCTGCAAAATATTACAATCATCACTGTTAGTACTTTCAGATTCTTCAGCTGCATCATCTTCCTTTGAAGCTCTATATTTAGCTCTTTTTTGTATTCGCGAGAGCTTCTTCTTAGGTCCATTATAGATTAAGACATTTTCTTGATCCTTTAACATAATTCTTCCCACATGGATACTCATGACCAATTTGGCAGTTTTCATGAAAGGCCTTCCCAGAATCACTGGAATCCTTTCATTCGTGTCCATGTCCATGACTATAAAATCAACCAAGAACTCAAGATGCTCCACACGAACAATAACATCCTCCACCATACCAACAGGCCTCTTAGAAGACCCATCCGCCACCATCATAGAAAGATTAGATGGTTTCAATGTTAGCCCTCCAATCTTCATCAGCAAAGATAAGGGCATCATGTTAATACTAGACCCAGAATCTAGTATAGCTCTCCCTACATCCACATCTTCAATAATGCAGGGGAGATTAAGACTTCCTGGATCCTTCATCTTCGACGGATGTTTTCTTTTCTTAGGCTGTGTACAAACTTCATGTTTTTTAGCTTCTTCTTCATCAAGATTTATAACCTCTTCAAGATAATACTTTATTCTCTTGGAGAAAACAGGAACCTGGTGAAGTACTTCAACTGAAGGCATGACAATCACCTGATTAAAAATCTCTCTAAATTGCCCATAGTGATTTTCTCTTCTCTCATTTTCTCTCTCTTCTTCTTCTTCTTCAAAATTTTTTTTCTCTCTCTTCTTCATCTCACTACTTTCTATCTCAATAAATTCCTCTTCTATTTTTCTCTATCTTCTGCTCACAACAACTTTACATTCCTCCTTAGGATTAACATCAGTATTAGCCCTAAATTGGTTCTTTTCTGTCGCTTCCACCCTCTTTGATAGTTGCCCAATTTGCATCTCTAAAGTTCTGAAATTAGCTTCATTACTTTTATAATGAGAATCATATACCTTGAAGAATTTGTCGAATTTCTCATCCATGCTTTTCACATGATCAGATAGGGTAGCCACATTTTGCCATAAGGGTGACGATTGTGATTTGTTGAAAGAGCCTTCTTGGTTATTCCAATCTTGGTTAGAATTACCTTGACTGAAGTTACCCTGTCGGTACTGGAACTGATTTCCCATAAACTTGGCTTCTTCTTGCATTTCTTAAGGAACAACACATTGACCATTAATATGATCACCACCACAAAGATCACATAGTTGTTGAGCTTGAGATATATTGCTTATCTCCTTAGGAAGTTGAGAAATAACCTTCGTTAAATTCTCCATTTGTTGCGTGAGGAGTTTATGTTGAGCAAGCAACGCATCATCAGGAGGTAATTGGAGAACTCCTCCTTCTGGACTGTTGTACTTCTTTCACTAGGAACCTACTCATTCACAGCCATACTTTCAATCAGATCATAGGCTTCATCCTCAGTCTTTCTTTTAATATCACCTCCAGCTGAAGCATCTAACATCATCTTAGACTGCGTATTCAGGCCTCTAAGGAATGCAAGTACCAATGTTATCTTGTCAAACCCATGAACAGGCGTCTTCCTCATTAATCCTTTGAATCTCTCCCATGCTTGTCCCAAGGTTTCCTCCATACCTTGTTTAAATGAAGAGATCTCCAACTTTCCTTGAATAACTTTTGATTGTGGAAAGTATTTACTCACAAATTTAGATGCCACAGTCTCCCACGTAGTAAGGCTTCCTTGCGGAAAAGAATTCAGTCATAACTTAGCATTGCCTCCCAGTGAAAGAGGAAACAAGCTAAGTTTTATCCAATCATCTGATACTCCAGTCATCTTAACCGTGTTGCAAATTTCAGTGAAAGTTGTCAAATGATCATATGGATTCTCATTCGACAACCCATGAAATTGGTTGCTTTGTACCAGATGAATTAACGCAGGGTTCATCACCATATTAGTTGTGTTGTCCCTTGGCATGGCAATGCTGTTAAAATGTAACGAGCCAACAACATTTGATGCATCTGCAAGTGTTCGTCTGGGAGGAGCTTCCTCTGCCATATCTTTTGTATTTTGAGTAAAAACCTCCGGTAAGGATTGTACAAGTCATTCAGGAGAGGGAAACAATTCATGAGATGGTCTTCTGACTTTCCTCCCCCTCCTGTCACTCAGTCCTTCGAGAAGAGGTTGATTTTTCTTGCTTCTGGTGTGAATTGCTTCCTGCATACACAAGAAACAAAAACCCTAAAAGCACTTTTATATAAAAAAAAATAAAACAAAAACAAAAGCAAAAATAATAATACAACCAAGTCAAATTTAATCAAAATCACACTAATAGAATAGTTAAACTGTTCTTTTCTCATCCTTTCTTGAGTCTAAGTCTACCCTTCTTCCCTTCCATCCTTCAGTTCTCATCAAATCCTATCAAAACAATGTAAAAACAAGCATAATATCCCTAAAACAACTTTTGGGTCTCTTGAACCTAAACTAAGGTATTTTGCATGATTCTAAGCTCATTCTAAGCCATAGAGGTTGTGTTTTGATATCAAATTAATGTATAAAAATAATGGTTTTCCAACCATTATCAAGATTGCTTTCTGGGTTGGTGAGATTGTGAGGTATTCACATATTGTACTATAAGTGATATTGAGTGGGGAAGGATAGTGCACTGAAAGGGGATATCTCTGTATTCTTGCTTTTATACTCTATCATTATAATGGAATCCCTTTAACTAATGTTGTTTAAGGAAGACTGGATGTAGGCTTAGTCGAACGAGTATATATTGTAGTGTTGATCTTTCTATCCTTTCTCCTTTATTGTTGATTCATATACTTGTGTTATTGATTTCAAGAAAACTCAAATATTTTGCAAAGATTTTTAAAAGAACATTTTTTTTATGTAAAATCCAATTCACCCCCTCTTGGATTAAGAAATAAGGCATAACATTTCTAACAGAACGGAACACTATATAGTCAGTGTTTGAGGCAATGACGCCGAAAGTAGCACGAAGGAGCAAAGAAAAGCATGAATGAGCAAGATGAAAAAGAAACACGTAGGAGAAAAATGAAAAAGAAACACGAAGGAGCGAAATGAAAAAGAAACACAAAGAAGCAAAACGAAAAAGAAACACGAAGAAGAGAATAAGGAAATTGAAAACCTTTTTTCAATTTTTTTTAATAATCAAAGTGGTTATCTTAAGAAGTGTTATCTATTGTCATAGGTATAGATAACACTTTTTTAAATAAGCGTTATCTATTGTTCCACATAGTCATAGATACCACATATTTAAAAAAGTGTTATCTATTAGGCGTTATCTATGGCCAATTTTATAGTAGTGACATAGAATGACAATGTTAGAGATTAACTTCCCTTAACTTTAATCCAGGAAAGAGTTCTAAATCTTCTAAATCCTCATAACAACTTTGTTCTTAGGCTTCTCTTTTGGCAGAAAATAATGGTCTCCCGTAATACCTCTCTCACAACTATGTAGGGTTTTCAGTCTCTTTTCCTCATGGCTATGGTTTCTACTTTAACCTACTATAAATTGGAGGCATACCTAATTCTATTAAGTTTATTTTCTAAAATCTTTCTAAAAACCCATTATTTCCATAATATATTTTGTTTAAATACTTTTATTCTACTTGATTATGATAAATTCATACATAATATATTTTATTTTAATTTTACTTAAACTACTTTAATTAATACATTAATTTCACTCTCCTCACTTTAATTAATTTTTTAAATCTCATTCACAACAAATATTATAATTGCTAATACACACTGCACTTACCTATAAAACAAATAATAAAAATAATAATAAACATATATTATGCGTAATCGGTGTTATACTTCACTACGACAATACTTATCTTTTATTATTTTAATTCATGATAGTCATGCTCACCATCTTTCTAGATAATTATTTTTTCTAGGTCTTACACTCTTGGCCTTCTCTGGCCTCAACCACATATCATGACCTTTTCAAATTTGACTTGGCTTCTTCAACCTCAACAACACGTCTTGGCCTTCTTTGGCCTCAACGGTAGTCGACCTTCTTTTTCCTCAATGGTAGTCAGCCTTATTTGACCTCAACAATAGTCAGCCTTCATTGAGCTCACCGATTGTCGGCCTTCTCTAGCCTCAACAACACTCGACTTCTTCAGCCTCAACAACACATATCGACTTTCTTTAGCCTCAACAACACATGTCAGCCTTGTTCAACTTCAACAGTAGTGGGCCTTCTGTGGCCTCAACAAAACGTCTTGATATTCTTTGACTTTAATGGTATATGTAACACCTCTTTTGCAATGCTACATGTAGTTTATAAAACATTCACTAACCTAAGAAAATATAAACTTTGATAATATCACGAAATAGTTAACTTGTCAAAAAATTATTTAATTATCCCAAATGAAATTAAAACCATGTGAAAAGAAACATTAGGACGAAGTCTATTATGAATTTTGGGTAATTATAGATTAAGTTGTAATTATATTTCAGTTTAATGATATATATTTTAGTAAAAGAATTTTTTCATGTCATTTGTTTCATTAAAGTATTTGAATTTTGTTATAAATAAGGTTTAATACCTATTTTGGTCCCTCTTTTGGGGAGGTTTGTTCAAAGTGGTCCTTCCTTTTTTAAAAAGTTCACTAAAGTCCTACTTTTTGCAAAAATTGTGCAAGTTAGTCCTTTTTGCTAACGGCAGAGCTGTCAGGTGTCTAATATCTGATGATGTGTAGAAATAAATTTGACGTGTCACACTGCATTGTTGAATCATCCTGTTACAGTAATGATTCATGGTTATTGTTCCCCAATTTAAAAGCAAGGGTTAGAGTTTGTGGTTATTTTGTCCAGACTTTTCCAATTTTAAAAGCTTAGGGTTAGGGGTTTGGAATGACTTCTTCACAAAGTGGTTGTTCTTGTTCGAAGACAACGGGCAAAGGAGCTTTGCATTCATCACAGGGTGCTGTTTCGAGGGGTGTTGGGATAACCCCTATTTGCCACTGTGGTGATTTTGCTGTACTGAAAGTTGCGAAAACTGCAAGGAATGCTGGGAGGCAATTTTGGCCATGTCGTCTTTATAAGGTTTTTTGAATAGCATAGTCACTTTTATGTTGAATTGATTTTCTGTGTTGACAGATTTTTATGTTTTTTGTGAATAATACGGTGCATTTACAAGTGGGATGTCATGTAACTTTTTCAAGTGGTGTGGTGAAGAGAACGCTGATGATAGAGATGGTACAAATGTGAGGCAAAACAAGAGGACCACTGATATCGAAAGTAGTGTCAAAGAGTTGCAGAGAAAGATAAAGTTCTTAGTTGGAATTGTGGTTGTTCTTATTGTGCTTAACATTATCATATTGGGGCTGTGTTTAGGTTGATGTTAGGTGGCCAATGTGCAATGTATGTTGTGTTCATGTATTATGAGTTGATGTTGTAATATTGTGGCTGTCTTTAGGTTGATGTTAGGTGGGCAATCTGCAATCAATGTTGTGTTTGTGTATTATGAGTTGGTGTTGTAATATCAGTAAACAATCTGGGTTATTACAATAAAATTCGTAGTAGTCCTCATGTTGGTTTAAAAATGTGTATTGTGGTCCTCATGATGGTTTTAAAATGTTTATTTTGGTCCCCCTTTTACTAAAAATTTATGCAAAACGGTCCCTTAATACAACATAATATCAGTACATGGTAAGGAAACCTAAAGGAACATACAAACAACATAAAGACACATAATATCAGTACATCCAAACAAAGGTACTGTCATACACAAATAACATGTCTAAATTCAAACATGTCTAAATTCAAATATCAAAGATAACATGTCTAAATTCAAATATCATACATAACTAAGGTACTGTCCTACACAATATCACTAAACTACTGGAGTTCAATCTATGCAACTTGTCTTCTAATAGTTAACTTTTTTCTTGCTATTGCTGGAATTGGTTTTGTGATGGAATCTTGTGTTTGTAGTGGTGACCTATATATTATCATGTAACGCTAGCAAATTAAAGTAATAAATCCAAAAACTACATAATACAAATGAGAGAGGTTAAAACATCTACCTAACATAATTTTAAAAAGAATAAGGGTATTAACCAAAAAAAGTTAAAAAAATTGAACTAATATTTTCAATAAAATAATTGAAAATAAAGAAAATTTTAAACCTCTATAAAAATAAAAATGAAATAATAATCACTAATAAAATAAATTCAAATCCTAAAAAAAAATCTACAATATAATATAAACCTGATATTAAAGATTATAAAAAATTTCCACAGACATACTGTAACAACTCTAATTGTAGAAGTTTGAAAAACCCTACAAATTAATTTGTAAACTATCCAAATTAAAAAAAAAAAAAAAATAGCTCCACTAAATAGTATTATTTTTTTTAGTTTCTTTTTAATGACTTAATCTACCTAATCTCCACTCTAAAAACAACTTATGTCTCTTACAACGAAATAAATTAAGTCCTCTCTTGCTTTGAATGAGGAAACCGTCAACTGATAGTTAAACTGGAAAAGAAAATTAAGACAATTAAAAAATAAAGAAAATACATTTAAATTTGATTTACCAATTATTTTCTTTGGATCATTTTAGTCTTGGATTTTTTATTTTTTTTCTCTATATAATTGTCATTTTTAAACTTCAAATTACTCAATTTTCGCAATTATATCATTTCTCTTCAAAAACAAAGCTTTAATTAATTTGCAAGTATGCAAATAACATCTACAAAATTTGATCTATAAAATAAAAAATACAACACAACAAAATTAATGAAGCATGAAGTATGATATCAAATTTCAACTAGAAAAAGTATATAATAAAATATATAAAGATTGTGGAATACATGAATAGTCTTGATAAGAGGCTTATTAACAAGCTTAAGTTGTTTGTCCAACTCCAATTCTTCATTTAGATTAGTCTGAATACCGTCAACTTTATGACCAATCTTACTACTCAACATATATAAGACAAATAACAGATCATCTTTTACGTAAGTAATAGCCAACAATAAATCATATACAATATATATATATATATATATATATATATATATATATATATATATATAATAAATTGACTAAAGTATAAAAGTCAAGATAACAATTTTTTTTATATGAATGATATTTTAGCCTCCTATATCATGAAAAAAAATTATAAAAGATCTTGGAATTAAATTTTATCAAAAATAATAAAATTGTCTGTATAGTTGAAATATCAAAAGATTTATTATCCACGATTTTTTTTCATAAATATATCAATAATATATATTTTATTGATTGATAATTTTTTGTAAATAAAATCTGTTAACAAGTAAAATATTTATAATTAATGAACTTTTACATCAGTTTTATGTATTTTTAATTATTAATTATTTATATTTTCTTATTATTTTAATTTTTGTATTAATTAATTAATTAATTCATTTAAATTTTATTTGTAAAAATAATTTTTATTATAGGAAAATATTTATCATAAATTTACTTTATTTTATATTATATTATTTTTGCACCATTAATTGATATTTTATTACTCTTTTAATTTTTGTGTTAATTCATTTATTCATTTAGATTTTAATGATAAAAATAATTTTAATGATTACAGGAAAACAATTATCCTAATTTTTTTTTCAAGTTTAGTATTTTTTTTCACCATTAATTATTGTTTTTTCAATCTTTTAATTTTTGTCTTATTTAATTAATTAACTTATTAAAATTTTTTTATAACACTAATTTTAATTGCAAGGAAACATTTATCCCAAATTTCTTTTATAGTATAATTTTATTTTCATAATTAATTATTGATATTTTTTTACTCTTTTGATTTTTGGGTTAATTAATTCATGACTCACTTAAATTTTACTGATAAAAGTAATTTTATTTACTGGAAAATATTTATCCAAATTTTCTATTTTATAGTATAATATTTATCACCATTAATTATTGATATTAATTACTCTTTTAACTTTTTGTGCTAATTAATTAATTGTTTCATTTAAATTTTTGTTGATAAAAATAATTTTAATTATAGTAAAATATTTATCCCAAATTTCTCTTTTTATAATATAATATATTTTCATCATTAATTATTGATATTTTATTACTCTTTTAATTTTTTGCTAATTAATTAATTAATTAATTTAAATTTATTTATAAAAATAATTTTAATTATAGAAAAACATTTATTCTAAATTTTATTTCTATTATAGTATAAGATTTTTTTACAATTAATTATTGATATTTTACTATTTGTTTCGGTTGAATTGGTCCGAGGATCGGTCGTCATTCCTTGTTCTGCTATCTTTTGATCTTCAATCCTCTCTGGGAACACAATCCATTCTGATGAGTTGTTGACCTGCAGAAGACACTTCGATGCTCAAGTCAGATATATTTCATTAGGAGGTCTATATTTTAGTAGGATAGAAGAGGATGTCTTTACCTGGACATCAATCGAATATTTAAAAGGCTTGTGGCAGGCACGTCCATTGATTAACCATTAGTGTAATATATTTCAGGAAATCAAATCCAATAATTAATCATTAATATCGTATATTTGTAGAGTGTAAGGCAATCTGACCTACTAATTGTTCATAAATGACAATTATTTCAGATCGGTATACTTCATATAGTACATAAGCCCCGCAAGCTCAAGCAAGCTCTTTTATTTAAAAGAGGTGCGTAGGGATTATTATGAGCTTTAAAAGAGGTTGTTCATGTTGTATTTAGGGAGTCCATCCTCAATGCGCTTTAAGTCTTCATTGCTCCCTGTTTTGAGCGACGAACTCTAGGGTTCTCTTTGGAACTGTTCCCTAGACTGGACAAAAAATGCTAAGAGTTCTCTTTGAAACTTTTTACTGTGCAAAAGATTTTCACTCCAAAAAATATGCGTTTAAATAAAGTAAGCGCTTCAATATTTTATACTTTATTTTTATAATGAAAATGCATTGGAACTTGACAAAGTTGAACCTGTTGAGTAATCGACTGATAGGAGTTCTTTATCAAACTTTTTGCGTTGAACGAGGATTTCTCAAGCCCTTTTTCGGACTTCCCCCGAGCGGCTTGAGGCAGGATTTATTTTTCTAACTTCCTGCGTTGAGCGGCTGAAGGCAGCAGTCATTTTTTTGACTTCCTGCATTTAGCGGGGATTTCTGAAGTCATTTTTCTGACTTCCCCCTAGCGGCTGAAGGTAGGAGTTCCTGCGTTGAGCGGGGATTTCTAAAGTCATTTTTCTGACTTCCCCCGAGCGGCTGAAGGTAGAGTCATTTTTCTGACTTCCTGCATTGAGCGGGGATTTCTGAAGTCATTTTTCTGACTTCCCCCGAGCGGCTGAAGACAGGAGTCATTTTTCTGACTTCCTACGTTGAGCGGGGATTTTTGAAGTCATTTTTCTAACCTCCTCGAGCGGCTGAAGGCAGGGTCATTTTTCTGACTTCCTACGTTGAACGGGGATTTTTGAAGTCATTTTTCTGACTTCACTCGAGCAGCTTAGGGCAGGAGTCATTTTTCTGACTTCCTACGTTGAGCGGGGATTTCTGAAGTCATTTTTCTGACTTCCCCCGAGCGGCGGAAGGTAGGAGTCATTTTTCTGACTTCTTCCGTTGAGCGGGGATTTCTGAAGTCATTTTTCTTACCTCCCCTAAGCGACTGAAGGCAGAAGTCATTTTTCTGACTTCCTACGTTGAGTGGGGATTTCTAAAGTCATTTTTCTGACCTCTCCCGAACAGCTGAAGGCAGGATCATTTTTCTGACTTCCTACGTTGAACAACAAATTGTAGGAGATTGAATCTTTCTGTGCAAAATATTTTTACTCACAAAAAGTATGCATTAGAGAAAATTTGTTATTTTCATTTTTTATTTGGATATAGGAATCTGAGGAAAGCACACAAAGCAGTAGAAAAATATAAAATTTTTTTAGGAAGTAAGAAATAAGCATTCATTTTTTCTAAAATCAATCTGTGTAAATAAGAATATTTGCTCAAATCGCCTCCCGATGCTGCCTACGACAGTGTTATCTGAGCATACGGCGACACTACACTTGCTGGTCCACGAGACCAACGCCTGGGCGCGCGGCTGCATTGGCATTATCCCGATCCGGCCATTGTCGTAGTTGTCGTCGACGGGGTGGTCAGTAACAACAACAGCTCCAATGCTGAGAGTGGCATCGTTTTCGGAAATGTCCTCTTCCTTCATGAGGTTTAGGTTATCTTGTTCCCCAACAATAGAAGTGACTTTCTCCAAATATGGAGCATCCTTATCGTCCTCAGGAAACACAATGTCATCGCCGAACATAACTATCTACTTCCTCCAACTCTTCGCACAACTTTGTCAACAAACCCAGCTTCGAATCAGAATTTGCATCTACAATGTTAAGCTTGTCGGTTCTCGAAACCACCAGCTTCGACTCCATCGGGTTGTGAAGATAATTCTTGTTTCAGCTCCAATGAAGACGCGAAGAAGAATCACTATCATCATGTTCTGTGTGCTGAACGCTGCAAACCGAAATGCAATCTAGGGAGGAAGCTGCAGTTAAGAATAAATGGTGGAAAGAAACACTAACATTTAAGTTAGCTATGTCACAAATTCAAGATTCATGTCCCAAATTTAACAATCTGTTAAATATCAATTTTTAGAGAAGTCCATATGTTCATGCAAGAGGCCCTGACTTCCTATCTTCCATCAGAGAGAAAAGAGAGGATAAACCTATCCCAAGATTTTCAAACCTGCCTTTGAATAACAAATTATATAATATAGTAATTTTCAAAGTGCTGCAGCTTTTGTGACTTTCGTACTAAAAGAATTAATATCAAATTATATAATAATAACTTTCAAAGTACTACTGCTTTTGTAACTTTTGCACTAAAAGAATTAATAACAAATTATATAATATATAGTAATTTTCAAAGTGCTACAGCTTTTGTCGGAGAAGAGGTCGTCGGATCCGAAGATAGGAATCCGAGCGGTTGTGAGGAAGGCGGGGTATCCGGAGGGAAAATCAAATTCTCCAGAGTCATGAGTGGCTTATTGGTGCAGTCCGGCACTCCATACACTTTATCCATGATGGTGACATGAAACAAAACGCTACGTTCGTTTGCCTTTCCTGACCAGACTTCCTAGAACTTCTCTACTTCTACTACGAGTGCCAGAGACAAGTGACAATACAAAATCTGATTTTGTTTGCATAAACAGATCGAAATGACCAGAAAAATTAATAAAATAAATAGAACAATTAATCACCCTCCTTCCATTCAGTGAATCGTCGTCCATCATCAAGGGAAAGCAAATGCAATCTGTCAATAGTATTCTGTGTACACTTTTCATTGTCAAATTGAACCAAACCATAACCCTTAGGTCAAAACTATCAATTGCTATTTTGCAAGAAAGAATGTGCCCAAAAGAAGAAAAAGTATCCTCTAATTTTACTTGAATTTTAGTATGTACAGGTTGGCATGGTGGAAGATGAGTTGATGTATAGTACCTTCCTTAAGGTTTATGAGTCATTTTGCAAAAGGAATGACTGTGAGAAAAATTAACCTCACTTTGTTGGAGTAACCTCAGGATATTGAGTTAGGATATAAATTAAATTATTTAACAAAAATAATAAAATAAATTTAAGATGGATACGTAGAAAATAATTATCATAACATATGTGCCGAGGTCGACATTGGTGGTAAGATTCTCTACCACTACTGATAAGGATCATAGTGCATATGTAGCTTTAAATGTCAACAGATATTTGTTTACCAGAAAAGATATGTAATTAGAAATTATTATGGAATTTTTTACTTTTATCGTAAAACATGTTATTGATCTGAAGTAATGATTTCAAGACCGAGCGCGCATCTGGTTCCTCGTGGCTTTCTGGGAATGCCGCTTGGTCCTACGATGGGCGCCAAAATATTTCGGTTGAATTGGTTCGAGGATCGGTCGTCCTTCCTTGCTCTACTCTCTTTTAATCTTCAATCCTCTCCGACAACGCAATTCATTCTTCTGGGATAGAATCAAAATAGGAGTCAAGTAAGGAGAAGATTTAAAGCATAACAATAAAAATCTAATTAAAAGTAATTTTTTAATAGGACATCAAAAATAAAAAAATTAAAATATGAATAACTGCATAATCAATACAAATAATCAATACAAAAGCAAATAAATACTATTCAACCCCCCTTTTATTGTTTCCACGCACCTTCAATTGGTATTAGAGCCTACTTCGATGAGTCAGTTCTTAACAAAACTCGAGGCAATAGTTCAAGGGCTTGTGGATCAAGGTATGAAAGATCTCTAAGGAACATGATGTACTGGAGTCAAGACAAGGTCGTATAAATGGGCATCTCTTTCTAATCTTTGAAGGATGGTTCACGGTCGTCAAAGAAGCAGGCTCAGCATCTTTGACAAAGAAAACTTCTCCTCTTTCTCTCTCTACGATATAAAAGAATGCTCATCAAGGAAATCTCTGTCCTTAAAATTGTTGAAGATATGTGTATTTAAGATATAAAGGAATGTATCTTCAATTTATGGATAAAGTAGACCTTTGGATCAATCACCATAGTTCACTAGTCTTGAAAGCAAACACATGACTTAATTCTCCTAAGTATAGGAAGGGACTTAGGTAAGTGAACAGAGAACATTTTTATTCTCATAAGTATAGGAAGGAACTTGGGTAAGCAAACACAAGATTTAATTCTTTAGGAATCCGTTTGTATTTTTCTTTTAGAACACCAACCTTCCTATAATAACAGTTTCTTACTGTATGACCAATAGTATTACAGTAAAAACAAGCATTGGTTACAGGTTTGCTTAGATCAATAAATTTCTTAGAATTTATTTTGTTAATCTTAGCCTATTAATAGCTCTACCTTGTGACCTTAAAACAACTTCTAAATTATCCCTACCAAGAGTAAACTTAGATAACGTGCTGGTCAAGTATTCTATTTTTTCTATATGAACACTACAATTATCACATTTTTTCTCTACAATCTGAATTTCAGTTTTAACATTGTTAGCAGATTGCAAAGCAGTTTCAAGTTCATTTTTTAGCTTCTCATTTTAATCAACAAGGTTGTTAATTCGATATTCAAAATATTTCCTTTCAGAATGTAATCGATTCAACTTGTATTGTAGCCTCATTGCTTCAACATGCAACTCTTGAAATGCATCCAACAAGAGATCATACTTCACTTCGATAGGCTCACTCTTGAAGTCGTTGTCACTGCTTTCAGAATGTACTGAACCAGCCATGAAGCACAAGTTTGACTCCTCCTCTACACTTTGATCATCCTCACTTGATGAATCACTAATCAGTCCAAACAATGATTATTTCATCAAATCATGCATAAGCATCAAAGTTCCTCCAGAATCATGCTTAGATAACCACATTCATTCAAAATCATGCTTTCAAATGCCCTAGAATGTAAATCCATGTACTTACTTGGTTAGAGATGTTCAATATGCGAAGAATGCCAAATGAAATTTGGGATATCAAACCCTAACAATAGTGCTCTCAACAAACCCCAAACTTGGATGGAAAAGTGGTGCAAAATGGATGGAGAAAGGGTTTTTGTGAAGGAGGATGAAGGAGAAAGTGGAGAGAAAACCTTTGGAGAGTTCTTTAGAGTGGTTAGAATGAGTGAAGACTAAGAGTGACAGCTAGGGCGAGTCCTATGGTAAGGAAAGTATCTAATGGGTCAATTCACGTTGAGCCTAATTTTAACCTAAAACCCAATTCTGCAGGAATCGCGCTCAGTGCCCCAAACTGGCACTGAGCGATGGGCGCAGTTCAATCTTTCCTCTTTTCTTGCATGCTCTAAGCATACTTAACCAAATTCACTCAGCTTCAACTCTCAATTTTTCGAATTTCATGCATTTTCCACTCACTTCACACACTCTCACTCAATCAATGCATTTAATCTCTCACACCACTCAAACATTCAACAATTAAGAACCTATAATGCAACTAGAACAGAAATAAATCAAAACAAACAAAGATAAATTCAAACAACTGGGTTGTATCCCAGGTAGCGCTTGTTTAACGTCACGAGCCTGACCCATGAAGCAGATTTGGTTGCTTTAGCAAGTAAGTTCTCAAGTATATCTATGTGAAACATATGACTTTTACAAGACAAGCATTCAATAAGATTTACAACCATATTAGATTCAGATTCTTTCATTTCAAGATTACTAATCTTATTTCTTAGAATTACTTCTTCATCTAATGCTTTTTCGTATTTAAGTTGTAATTCACGAAATTCATTTTTTAACTTATTATGTGCAGCATCTAACTTTTCATATTCATTTAATAACTCAAGAAATGCCTTTTGCAAGTCAATTTCACTTGATTCATAGCTCGAATCACTTACTTGACTTCCAACATCATTAAACATATATTTGCTTCCTCATCTAAGTCGCTTGAGCTTGAGGAGCTGGAGTCATTCTTTTCCCAAGCTATGTAGGCTTTCTTCTTCTTTGGAAATCTCTTTTCTTTCTTTTCTTCACTTCTTTTGATTTTGGGACAATCGGATTTGACATGTCCTCTTTCTCCACACCCATAACACTTGATGCTTGATGAGGATCATTAATTTTCCTCTGAACTTGTCCTTACCCTTTCCTCTCATGAATTTTGCAAACCTTTTTATCATGAGGCTCATATGCTCCTCATCATCAGAATCATCATCATCATCCCTCTTTGAGCTCTTCCCTTTTAAGATTTTGGTTTTGAAGGAAAGTGTCTTCTTCTTACCTTGATCCTCCTCAGTAATTAATTTGTTTAGTTCAAGCTCTTGCTCACGGAGCTTTCCAAAGAGGATTTCTATCGACATTTGCGATAAGTTTTGGGATTCTGAGATGGCTGTCACCTTTGGTTGCCAAGTCCTGTCCAAAGACTTCAAAATTTTTATGTTAAGTTCATCAACATCAAAAGTCTCACGCAATCCTGTTAGAGGGTTCACTATGTGAGTGAATCGCTTTTGAACATCTGTTATTGTTTCTCCAAGCTGCATTTTGAACATCTCATAATCCTGGATCAGTGTGTTCTTTCTTGCACGTTTCACGTCATCGGTACCTTCATGTGTGACTTTGAGAACTTCCCACATCTCCTGTGTTGTCTTACAAACTGAAATTCTGTAGAATTCATCAAGTACAACAACAGAAGAAATAATATTGTGAGCCTTAAAATCAAATTGGGCTCTTCTATTTTCTTTAGAATTCCATGAAAAATAAGGTTTTTCTTGTTCAACACCATTAACAGTTCTCATGGGAATATAAGGTCCATTTTGAATCGCTTCCCAGATGCCTCTATCAACAAACCCCACATAAAAATTTCCATTATGACTTTTCGAAAAGCATAATTATCACTAGTAAGGAATGATGATCTGTTGATGGAAGCACCCTCAACATATACTTGGTTATGATCGGCCA
The DNA here is from genome assembly GCA_027742785.1 of Vigna reflexopilosa. Taxonomy (NCBI): domain Eukaryota; kingdom Viridiplantae; phylum Streptophyta; class Magnoliopsida; order Fabales; family Fabaceae; genus Vigna; species Vigna reflexopilosa. The sequence continues at coordinate 13,237,782 of CM050926.1, forward strand.
TTTTCGAAATTTTTTAAAAACTATCAAAGCAAGCTCTGATACCAATTGTTGAAATTGGTATCGCGTAGCGGAAAGAGTTTTAAAGAGCGTGTTACAGTCAATAACCAAGAGGGGATGGGTGGATTCATTCTTTTTAAAATATTTTATTTCAGTAACTTTATCGAGTAGATTGTAAACAAAGAATGCAGAGATAGATAAAATCACACAAGATTTTTATACTGGTTCGAATCAAAAGATTCTACGTCCAGTTGTTAATCACTAGAAAAAGTGATTAACTATTTTCACTAAAATATAGTTTCAGATTACAATGGGATTATGAAAAGATTAAAAGATAGAAAACACCTTCATTCGACACACGAATGGAAGAACTTCAGCTCAATCAACTTGAAGAGAACCGCTTTGACCTTACACACACTAAGCGCAAGCTTCTCCTATTCACAAGACTTTATTTTTTGCACTCTAACACTTGAGGACTACCTCAGACCTTTTTTGTATTCTCTAATGGCTTAGATAAACCTCTAAGAGGCTTAGATAAACTGGAAAACCAACTCCCAATTGTCAGTGATAATCGATTATCATAAGTGATAATCGATTATTTGTGGTCGTTATGATGTTTTCAAAAAGTGATAATCGATTTTCCTGAGGAATAATCGATTATTTGCGCGACCTGGGCAAAATTAAATCAGATAATGATAATCGATTATTCTGTGAAATAATTGATTATTTGCGCAAGCAATCTCTTTCTATTTTGGCTTGTGATAATCGATTATCACATGAAATAACCGATTATCTGCGCAAAGATTCTCTTAAAAGGAAAACTTCTAAGTACTCTTACATCATCAAAGTTATTTCTATACAATTATTTCTACAAAATGCTTTTAATGTAAATACAACAAGAGTCTTCAAATCTTCATCTTGTAACATCATTAAAAGTTCAGTAGCTTTAAAATACCAACGCTCCTCATTGGTAACAAATATAAGACATGTAAGGAAGATGTGGGACGACACAAAAATGGGATAAAAATGTCAAAGGAACTTATCTCTTAAAGACCCATAAGGATGACCCATGATCCAAGCAAATGACCTTTGCTCTAATACCATATGATGGATCTTCAAGCAACTTGATGAAGCCTCCATGGAGATGAAGAAAGATAAGCGAAAGATATGAATTGATGAAGAAAGGCATGTGTGTAGAGTGGGTTTTAGGATGCTCTTGAAGGAGGTTAGGCCAACCTACAAGTAAATGGGTTAGGAAGTCTCCCAGGAAATCAATTCTGGGAAAGGATATTGCTCCACTTCATCACCCCAGGCCGCCGTCATAAGTAAGTACATGAACTTCTGTAAACTATTTTATCTGCATAATGTTTTGAATTTGAGAGATTAATGATCATGGCTATCAAAATTTTCTTTGTGATGATAATACTTGTTTCCCAAGCATAATTTTAGTCACTGTAAGAAGCTAATGTTGTATTTTCTCATGGTTATTTTTCATGCCTCTTTTCTGGAGAAAGTACCATTCAAGGCCATAGTTACATTTTACACTCATACAGTTAGGATATTTTTTAAAATTCATGTTGGTATGTTAAAATTATTTTTAATATATTTTAAAATATCAAATTCATAGTTCATCCGTGCATTTTGAAGACACTGTAGAGAAACAACACAGAAAAATCTAGCAAAGAATCCAAATTCAACATCAAGATAATGCAGAAAAAAACCCTAATAATGCTGAAAAAAAACTCTGGAAAAATTATAGATTTTTGTAGTGTTTACAGTCAAAATCTGTATATAAGATCTAAAATCCGTATATAATAGTTGCTTATATACAAATTATATACGATCCAAAATCTGTATATAATACTCTCGTAGGTAGACTTATATACGGAAATATCCGTATATAACTTATATACGGAAATATCCATATATAAGTTATATGCTTCTTTTCGTCCAATTATGTCACTCACCGTATCAATCAATTCTTGGTGCACCATTTTCAGTTATTTTAGGATAACCCTTGATTCTATTCCAAACTTTTGCTCCCGTCCGATATGACGGTGCATCATCCATCTCCACTTCCCCCTTCTTGAAAGAATTTCTATTCCTCCTAAAGGCATGGTCATTCGGTAAAAACCTCCTATGGGAGTCAAACCATGAATTTTTTGCCCCATAATATAATCTAAAAGCCTTTGTATGCTCCATGCAATATGGACATGCCAGTTTACCATGAGTGCTCTAGCCGGACAACATACCATAAGTAGGAAAATCATTAATTGTCCACATCAACATGACCCTCAAAATAAAGTTTTGATTCCTTGAGATATCATATGTTAAGACACCCGTCCACAACTTCTTCAATTCGTCTATCAAGGGCTCTAAGTAAACATCTATGCCAACCTTTGGATTTAGTGGCCCGGGAATGAGACATGTCAAGAACATGTAAGGTTTAGACATGCAGATTTCTGGAGGAAGATTGTAAGGGGTGACAATAACTGGCCAACATGAATATGGTATATTTGATGCATGTACATATGGGTTAAAACTGTCAGAGCATAAACCGAGTCGTACATTGCGTGGCTCCATACCAAAGTCAGGATATACTCTATCAAAGTGCTTCCAAGCCTCTCCATCACATGGATGACGCAAAACACCATTTGTCGACCTGTTCTGATAGTGCCATGTCATACGTCCTGCAGTTTGTGTTGAGGCATACATTTTTTGTAGTCTAGGAATTAATGGCAAATAGAACATTGATTTCACAGGAACTTCTTTTGTAGTAGTTACTCTCGTCTTACGTGGTTGATATCTTGGCTTTCCACAAAATTTGCATTCAAGCAACGCACCATCATTCTTACCATATTCATTATCATAGAAGAGCATGCAACCATCCACGCAACAATCAATCCTTTGCGATTGTAATCCTAACTTTGATACACACTTTTTTGCATCGTAGTATGTTTTAGGCAAACCTGATTTGATGGGTGTTCCATCCATAACCATTTTTGCAATAAAATCTAAGCATTGGTTAGGAATATTCCAATTTGACTTGCAAGCTAATAGTCTGACACACATTGATAATTTCGAGTCTGTTGCTCCTTCATACAACGACTTATTTCCATCCAACAAAAGATCATAAAACCTTTGTGTTTCTTCATTCGGAGCCTCTTCAATGTTATTATCTAAAGTAGATGCTTAGCACGACTCATTTTGCCTAAGAGCATCATGCACCATGTCTTCCATTGCCCTAAATTGGTTAATTGGACCACCTTCCGTCTCTATACCCATCACACTTTCATGATTTTGTACATCATCTTCTGGCATTCTTTCCCCATGATCCTCCCAAATGAAATAATTAGGCTTGAAACCCACCTTGTAAAGGTGAACCTTGACAACTCTTTCGTTCAGAATCTTTGTACAATCGCACTTTAAACATGGACATCGAAAACCCCCATCTCTACGATAACGTTCTTGTGCATAAGCTTTACTTATAAACTCTTCAACACACAATACAAAAGACTTTATTAAAACACCTCTTCCTCTATGACACCTATCGTACATCCATGAATGATTTGGTGAAGCACGATCCATGTTCTGTACATAAATCAATTACAAAACAATTAGCCAATGATTAATACACGTCTCTATATTAGGACACGTGCCCAATGAAATGGCTTCGTAAAGAATAACCTAAATTAATTTAGGTCCTCTTCTCTCTATCGTACAATGTTTTTCTACATGTCTTTATCTTACTATTTATTTTGTACATGTAAATCATTGTACAATATTGTTTAAAGCTTTGAATATAAAAGGATGTTGACCAACCTACAACGTTGAGCTAAAACTTTAACTACAACCAAACATAGTTAAAGAAAAAACAAATTATGGTAGATAGTGGTCGATGTGTTTAATTGTTTAGCTAAATAATTTTAATTCAAAAAATCAACATTTAAAGAAGTAAATAACCCTCATAATATTTTACATACAGTTGCGTAATCATACATTTGCAAAAGTACAATTATTTATTGGTTTAGGTCTTACTAGGAGATTTGGTTGATTGTCAAAACAAGCTTGTTGTATACTGAATTGCAGGTTTCAAGTGCAACTACAAATGAAAGAACATCACATATATTAATTAAGTAAAATTAATAAAATCAATAAAATGGAAGTGGATATTACTTAGAGACAATAGTTTATATTGAATTAATCAACATTTGAAATATTGATAATCAATTAATAATTGTTCCTTATGGGCAGTCAAGAACGTGATTGGAGACAGAGAATTAGAAGTGCTTGCTTGCTGTTGTACCACCTCCACAAAATCTCTTCTTTCACTGAATTTTACCATTTCCTTAGCTTTGTTACTGCTAATGCACTCTGATGGATTAAAATTTACATTGGTAGAACTTTTAAATGTCAAGAAAATGAAAATATTGAAAGCATTGATAATAACACTGAAAAAGAGGTAAATACCAACATGATCACTATGTTTTCAGATTTAATCACTTGGTTCATTTAATAACGTGGGCAGCTGGATACTACTCACACATGTTCCATAGATAATCTTTGTAGGAGATAAATTAACGAGGTTTAAAGTCAGAAAACCAGATCAATATAATTTATAAAGACCGAGGTGGCCAAGTTTTAGATCTTTTGCCAGTTGTGTTAACCTACTACTAACTACACTTTTGCTCTGGAAGCTATTATTTTGGTTGCAATCTGTGGCTGATAGAAAAGTTATAACCAAAGGTCAGAGCAAAAGAATTCCTCATACTAACCAGTGTTTTATGAACACTCATTAAAATTAAAAAGCTATCAATGTCGAATAGAAAAAATTGGATCAATAGATTTCTAGAATGCAGAAATTGGATCAGATTAATCACTGTTTAAAGGTTTACCTCGCGTCACGTCCTTAATCATGATTCAATAACCATACAAAAATGAATTTAAATGGTTTTTATTTTTCAATCAAGAATTTTTCTGAGCCGATGAATTAAAAATATCTCTTTCAAAAGATTGAAAATCAGCCAAATAAACAATGTCTCTTTTAATATGGTATTAGTATCTGAGACCACCTAATTAGCATATTTAAGTGTTGAGACAATTTGTCAACTGTGTCAAGTTTCATTAGCATGTATTTACATAAATCTTGAACATCATATCTTAGTTCCCTAAAGTTTCTTCACTTAATGATAAAAGGAGCTACAATTTTGATCTATAGGTCTTTACTAATACAACATTGATCCCTGCTAACCAGATAGAAACTAAAACCTTAGAAACACGGTAACAACAAAAACCAATTGGTACATTAACAAGAACAAATACCTAAATGCATGTCAACTAGGACTAAATGCTAAATTAAACTCAAAGTGCAAACCTATAGATTGATGCTATAATTTTACAAATTGGGTACCTAATAAGTGAATGATGTTGTGGGAACAATAGCTGAAACATGGGTTTGTTAAATTTAGTTAGTTGAAAACCTCCATTACAAAGAAAAATCAAAAAGATTCATCAACGACGAGAAGACATTTCCCAGGTATAGGTGCAAATCCATTCATCATGTACTTAATATAATGGCATTAAGAAATAATCTTAATATAAGAGTCCGATAATAACTGAATGGTTCACCTGAGCAAAAGATAGAATAAATGATTATGGGCATGGTCAACGATGATCTCTATCAGCACGGTAGTGTTTGAGATATTAGGTTTGGACCTACTTGGGAATCACGTTCGCGAGTTGTGATACTGTTTTGGTTTGATGAGAATCACGTTCGCGAGTTGTTTTTATATACATTATCATTATTATTGTTGATGATCCGCGGTGCATGATTAAGGTGTTACGTTTTGCGGTATGGTGCAGTTTGATTTTTGGCGTTTGATGTGTTGGAGTAGCCTTTGGTCTAATTGCGAATGCAATGTTAGTTTTTGTATTTTTTTTATGATTCCTAGGTTGTATTCTGTTGCTTATTTATTCAAATGTGGCTTCTTAGTGCAAGGAGTTGATGAATTGGTTCGGTGATTCGGTTGCTTGGCTGATTTTCTTGTTTGGCATTAACACGATGTGTGAGTGTTTTCAGATGGGTAATATAAACTTTCATGTCTTGTGCAGACAAGTATCTATAAGATGTGGCAGTTTTTGCTCTCCTTAATCAATTGTGGTGCAATCTTGTTTTTTTATCTTTTATAATTCGCGATACAACCAAGATATATTTTATGAAGCAAAGCATGGGTTCACTTATGGTCCTTTTGATTTTGATGGTTGTTCGTATTAATCTATCGTTAAGCGTGTTGATCCGTTTTCTCTCAAAATTTCCATACTAGAAGTGTGTATAACACTTACTACAATCACTTCCTTGAGTTTCAGCACCTAAGTTAGTTTTGTCAGGAGCTTCACACTAGTTCTTACACTTGAGTACTGAACCTGCAGAATCTAGCTTTGAGCCTGTCCACTTTGCTATGTAGTGTCCCAGAGTTTTTCGACAAAATCTTTATTATCATAAGGAATAACGTGAACTGTGTGCCTTAAGGTTTTTCTAAACAAATCAGTTGTTAGAACTTTCCCCCAAATGTGTAGCTGTTGCATTAGTTTCCTACTTCTGTTATAAGTGCAGATATTCATTAATTCAGTTCATTAGTCAGTTATGTTTCAAGCTAGAATAAAAAACCCAAAACATAGATTCTATTATTATAATCCTAGGTGTTGTCGTTACGGTACTCTTCCTAGTGTATTATGATGTTACTAGAGCCTAGGAACTTTCCTTGTCTATTCAGATGATTAAACTAAGATAACACAACAATTAAACCGTGAATCTATCTAGTTTATGAATAGGTTACAACTCTTGAATGTTCAACTACGCCTTTCACTTTTAAAGGGGCAAACAGAATTGCACATCTAAGTTATGTGAGTATAGGCCGAGAGGAGTTGAGATTATGTCATGTGTATATGATGTTTTTGTGACTCGTGTTATATTGGTTCATGCTCTAGTGGTTGAAGGGTCCACGCTACAAATGTTGGTGGGAGTACATGCTACTGTAATAGATATGTTTACTTACTGTAATTAGTAAATCTTGAACAAGCTGTTTTAACCGTGCAATGCAGAAAAGAAGTTCTCTTCAGTTGTGTGGTGAAGGAAGAGGATGGGGATCGAGAGCTGCATCCTTTTTGGCCATGCAATGCGGGAAGAGGGGAATGGTGTTTTGCTTAGACTCCGACTTGGTTGTTGAGTATAGTGCCTAACGTGCATGCGTCGATGTTTTTATACTAAGTCCTTGTGGAGCAGAGAAACAAGTCATTTAGCTATGAAGGCAAGACGAATCGAACCACCTTGTTCGGTATAACAGGTGGGTGAGATTGGGTACAGGAGATAGATCAATGTCCTTTACGGTGATGTGCATAATGATGATGACGTTGAGGTTCATATTGATGAGGATGACAATGAGGATGATAATCACGACATTGATTATGATTATGCTAACAAAGAATATGGTGTTGGTGATGATGATGATAAGTGTAACCATGTGGATGAATGTTTTGTTATTATGTTTTATTTGCCATTCATATATTATATTATTATTGGTTTATTTAACAGTAGCTTACCCCATACTTGTATGTATTTATATTTCTGTTTGTGATTTGCGATTATCATATGACCTTTGTGTTAGCAAAAGAAGAAGATGAACATCTTGCTTCAATAAAGGATTTTAATGATGATGTTTCATGGAGAAGTGTTGAAGATATAAAGAATGTTTGGATTCAAGAAATACATTAAAGTTTTAAGAATTTAGCTAAAGTCTTGTAATTAATGTATTGTATTTAATTTAGTAGTTCAAGAGTCAATAGGTAGAACCCAAGTAGCAGAGCACTAAGAAATTTTTTTTATTTTTCATAAAAGCCTCTATGTGGGTCTAAGTGGTGAAGCATATCTACAAAGCAAAGTCAAGTTGTGTTCATCCTTTTGTTGGTCAAAAGGAAGTGTTATTCATCTCTTATCTAATAAAATAGGTGTTTTCTGAACTTTCACTTTACTCCATTATTGTAACTTGTTTATTTATTTTAGTTGATAAGTTAATCCCTTTTTTTAGAGAGATTAACAAATCGTAGGGTCTTCTGATCTGAACCAGTATAAAAATCCTTATGCAACCTTTTTCCTCCGCATTCTTAATTGTTTACTTTTTGCTTAAAGTTATTTCTCAGATTTGTTAAAGAAAATTAAAAGTGAAAATCTGTTAAAAAGAAACGATTTTTAACACGAACTAATTCACCCTTTCCCCTCTTGGTTTTGTCTATGCTCTAAATATTTTGTTGCACGTTTTCAACAATTGGTATTCGAGCTTGTTTTGATAGTTTTTCAAATATTTCGAAAATGGTCAGATAAAACCAATTTTATGTGTTCTGGAAAGTCATAATGCAAATATTTTTGGGTTTGTTGATAGGGGCGTTTGGGAAGCTATTGTAAATGGACCTATAGTTCCCACCATTACTGTAAATGATGTGTAGGAAGAAAAACCTTATTCAAAATGGACTGTTGAAGAAAATAGATGAGCTTAGTTTGATGTAAGAACTTGCAATATAATCTCTTCATCTTTGGTTTTAGATTAGTTTTATAGGACTTTAGGTTGCAAGATAGTTTAGGAGATGTGGAAAGTTCTTCTTGTTACAAATGAAGGAACTAATGAAGTTAAACGTGTAAGAAAGAACACTTCATACAAGAATACGAGATGTTTCAGATGCAACAAAGTGAAACTATAGTTGTTATGCCAAACTTTTGAAACTAATGAACTTAACATTAAAATTATGAAATCTTTGAATAGGCTGTGGCAACCAAAGGTTGTTGTGATAATTGATTCCTAGGACTTGATGTCCATGTCTATGGTTGTGCTATTTGAAAAGTTGAAAAAGCAAGAGCTTGAATTGATTAAACTAAGTGTTGGGGAAGACCAAGAAAATAAGAAAATATTGGCCTTCAAAATTGAAATTTGAAAAGACAAGAGTTCAAAGAAGGATGAGGAATCTAAAGATGAAGACTCAGATGACGAAAATTTGAGTTACATGATGAAAAAATTCAACAAGTTCATGAAATCTAAAGGTAAAGAAATATTTAAAAATTACAGGAAATAGAAACAAGGATCTTCTTCAAATTACAAGTGTTATGGTTGTGGAGAAAAATGGCACGTTAATGCGGACTATCCAAACATAAAAAGTTTGGCCTAAAATAGTCTTTTAGATTGGAATGAAGCAGTGTGAGGAAAATCCTTCAGTGTTTTATCGTCACTCGAGTGTTGGATGTGTCTACTTGATACTATATGTTGATGTCATTATTCTTACAAGCAATGACAATCATGACATCTCTGAAATGAAACAACATCTTTGTCACCACTTTTAGACCAAAGATCTTGGTAAACTCAAATATTTCTTGGGTATTGAGGTGACACAATCCAACGATGGTATTGTTATATCTCAAAGGAAGTATGCATTAGATATTTTGGAGAAAATTGGATTGATGAATTTAAAATTTGTTGACACACCCATGGATTCTGATACCAAGCTCTTACTATATCAGTGAGAGCCAATATCAGATCTCGCATAGTATAGAGGCTAAGTTCTTCATTATAAATAACGTATCGTATATGTATTTTCTACATAAAGGAAATTAATCTCATACATAATTTTTTACTATATTCAATAAACAGATTTCTCCAATTAAGTGCATTTTAGCATTGGTGAAATTACGAGAGAATTAGAAAATACCACTTTCAAAATCATTAAAAAAGTTACAACTAATCATATTAGTAAATAATAATATTTTAGAAATAGGGTTAAATATGCTTTAAGTCCACTTTGGATCTTTTTCAATGCAAAGGTCAGCGTCTCCTTGAAGTTAGTTGCATTTCTTCTTCCCTGGGCAAAATAGGGGTCATCCTTCTTCTTTCTTCGTGAGAACAATAGCACCTACCGAGCTAGCACCCATCGAGCCAACACCCCCCTCCGGTCACCCAAAGGCATCACCGGCGACGTCGCTCGTCGACATACTCATAGTTGGCGACTGCAAAAGCCCTCCTTTTACATCTTCTCCTCATGCGCGAGAGAGAAACACCCTCACTCAACGAGACGCGTTCTCCCGGCCACCGACGAGGCCAACCGTCGTCGATGCCTCCAGCAGAAGAACTCACACCCTTCACGGTGGACCAACCTCTTCGGTCATGAACCCTAACGCCTTGGCACCCCAACCACCGTTAGCCGAAGACGCCGCTGGTGATTCAGTGGGTCTGTGAAAGAAGGAAAATGGACAACATTTACACAAGGTTTTATCCGTGTAAGTGTTTTATGTTGGCTTTTCCTGGCATTGATATATGGATGCCTTTATTGTGTAATTCTACTTTTTATATGATGATGCTTGTTTTCATTCTGACCATTATACATTGATTGTTTTCATTTATGCAGGCAGGGCCATATGATAATCTAAGAGATTGCTCTGAAGATCCTGCAAAATGGAATTTCAAAAGTTCTTATTATTCATTCATCTTCTGAAGATGGCTTATTTCCCCAACTGCTACATCTTGCTTCCCTTTCAGGAATTCTTAAATGTAAGTTTTTCCCTTAACTTTCTTTATATGAATGTTTTTTCAAATTTGGTTGATTCTTACCAAATTGGTTTCTCAGGCATTTGCAGGTATTTTAGAAATTGTTCTAGTTCATTGCCCATACTTCAACTTCTAATCTATGCAATCCCTGTGGGTAAGAACAGTGTGTGAAAGAACTTGATGTGTTCGAGGGCAAGTCCTGTTTCCAGCACTTAGCCATTTTTGAATGAAAGGTCTATCATATGTCTTCATAATTGAAACCAAAGGGAAATAAAATGAATCGTTGTTCATAATTTGATATGCACAAACTCCATATTTGTACTAACTACATATCTAGATGGGTCTACACTAACTATATAACTAGATGGAAGATCACAGAAGTTCGGCACATCAAACAAAAATTACTTGGTATCGCATTTCCATGAGAGCCAGTGTAAAACTATTCCAAAGTAAAATGTAGCAATTCCCACTCACATTGAACAACAAAATGTGAAACAGTTTAAAACTATTTGGATTGAAAGAAAACAAGGAACAAACAGAGGAAAACACAACTCCAAACTTTGGAACGATTTACCATCACATTTATTAAAACAGATAATATGAACAATATAATTAACTTCATCAAACAAAAGAAAAAACTAATATCTCTAAGGCTCTACACTTGGGAAGAACTGAATATATTCTCTTTCTATCTTTCCCACACCTTTTTAGTCACTTAATATAGATATTGATAGGGGAAAGGGCTAAAACAAATATAACAACTTGGCAAAGAGTAATAACGCAGCGGAAATTCAATCTCCCTTCTTGCGAGAATCTGCGAGGAGTACCAAACAAATAGAACAAAACTAGAATCCAAAGCACAAAGAGACACCAACAATTTTTAACGTGGAAAACCCCTCAATGCAAGGGTAAAAACCACGAGTCGTCCAGACCAAAGAAAAATCCACTATGATCAATAATAGGTACAAAAGAGTCTCCAATAATAATACCAAATGGTATTTACAATAAGCCAATTTAACTAAGCACAAATGCTTACAAATGAGAACAAAGAAGATGAAAAATTCTCCAAAACAAGGCTGCTGGTGCGGGACCGATTTCTCCCAATCTAGACCTCCGATTGACGATCCGAACGGTCAGAATGAAGAACCATATGTCTGGAACCTACTGTCCACAAATAAGCTCGATCCAACGGTGAACGACTTCACAGAGATGAAAACACCAGTGCAGGTTTAGGGTTATACGAGAATGGCTTTCTCTCTTTCTTTTTCTCTCCATTGGCTTTTGCCTCTCTTCAAATGACTCTCATGTGCTCTACTAATCTAACCCATCTCAATTTAACCTAATGAGACATAATGGACCACACTATTTGGGCCTATTCTCCACATAGGAAGGGAGCCCAATAACCCAACAAATCTCTCCCTCACGACTATGTGGAGATATTCGCCAAACCGACGATCTCACAACAAACTTCAAACTTTCCTCTAGGCAATGCCTTGGTCATCATATAAGCACCATTATCATCTGTATGAACTTTAGCCAATTCCAACAACTTAGCATCCAAACATCATGTATCCAATGATACCTCACATCAATATGTTTGGATTTAGAATGAAAAGTTGGACTCTTACCAAGATGAATAACACTTTGACTGTCACAATACAACAAGTATTTACCTTGCACAAAACCAAGCTCCTGCAAGAATTTCTTCACCCATAACAACTCCTTACATGCTTCAGTAAGTGCAATAAATTTTGCCTCAGTAGTAGACAACGCCACACACTTTTGCAACTTTGATTGCCAAGCCAAGGCTCTCCGTGCAAACTGAATCAAATAGCCTAAAGTGGAAATTTTGGAATCAATGTCTCCAGCCATATCTGAATTTGAGTAACCCACCAAAGTAGGCTTATCACCCCCAAAACAAAGCCTTAAACCACTAGTACCACGAAGATACCTCAAAATCCATTTCATAGCATTCTAATGCTCTCTACCTGGATTTGACAGAAATCTGCTAACTGTACCAACAACGTGTGCAATATTAGGCCTTGTACATACCATTGCATACATCAAACTACCCACCGCAGAAGCATAAGGAACTTTGCTCATATCTATCTTCTCAACTTCATTTGAAGGACTTTGTTTAACACTCAACTTAAAATGAGTAGCAAGAGGAGTACTTACAACTTTAGCATTCTCCATTTGGAATCTTTGCAACACCTTCTGAATGTAGTGCTCCTGTGATAGCCAAAGTTTCTTCTCTTTTCTATCACGAGTGATACTTATACCAAGAATCTTCTTAGCATCTCCCATGTCTTTCATGGCAAATGACTTGCCCAATTACTTCTTCAACCTGTCAATTTTGGAAACATCTTTCCCAACAATAAGCATGTCATCAACATATAGCAACAATATAATGAAATCATTATCAGAAAATTTTCTGACAAAAACACAATGGTTAGAAGTAGTCTTCTTGTAGCCTTACTCACACATAACATACTCAAACTTCTTATAGCACTGCCTCGGAGCCTACTTCAAACCATATAGTCTTCCTTGCCTTTAACAAGAAAACCATCTGGTTGCTTCATGTAAATCTCTTCCTCTAAGTCATCATGAAGGAAAGTTGCCTTCACATCCATCTGCTCAACCTCCAAATCAAGAGTAGCGACTAAACTTAACACAGTTCTGATAGATGTCATCCTTACCACAGGTGAGAAAATCTCATTGAAGTTAACACCATTTCTTTGTCTGAAGCCTTTCACCACTAATCTGGCTTTATATCTGGTAGATGTAGAATTGCTCTCTTGCTTCACCCTAAAGATCCACCTATTCTCTAAGGCTCTCTTACCCTTAGGCAACTTCACCAAGTCATAAGTGTGATTATCATGTAGAGATTTCATCTCATCCTGCATTGCATCCAACCACTTTTGCTTTTCTTCACTTTCAACAGCCTCCTCATAACATTCAGGTTCTCCCTCATCAGTCAACATCACATACTCATTGGTAGAGTACTTCTTAGAAGGTGGTTTTGGCCTGTCAGATCTTCTGGGTTGAGCTTCAAGTAGCTCAAGTACATCGCCAAGACTATCCTCATGTTCCTCTTCATCAACATTATTAATAGGAACATCCAAGCTATCTCCAACCTGCTGATTATCAGTATCACCATGTTGTTCGTCATCATGAACATCAATATCCAAATGATTAATAGACAACCGAATTGGATCAACATCAGCCACATTACCATCTTCCTTAGGTGTAGACTTCTTCACCTTATCAATATCTTCAATGGTTTGATCTTCCATGAATTGCACATCACGGCTTCTAACAACTTTCTTTTCAATGGGGTCATACAACTTGTAGCCAAATTCATCTGACCAAAACCAATGAAGATGCATTGCCTTGTCTTCATATCCAACTTGGATCTTTCATCCTTTGGAACATGAACAAATGCTTTACAACCGAAGACACGTAGATGATCATAAGTAACATTCTTGCCAAACAATATCTTGTCTGGCACCTCAGAGTTCAAAGCAACTGCAGGACTTAGATTAATAACATACACTGTTGTAAACAATGCCTCACCCCAGAAATGCTTAGGCAATTTTGCTTCAGAAAGCATACACCTAACTCTTTCAATCAATGTCCTGTTCATCCTCTCCGCTAAACCATTCAGCTGAGGAGTTTTGGGAGGAGTCTTCTCATGTGCAATACCATATTGTCTACAATAAGCATCAAATGGCCCACAATATTCACCATCATTTTCAGTACGAATGCGCTTCAACTTCTTGCCTGACTGCCTCTCAACCAAAGCATGGAATTCTTTAAACTTTTCTAACACTTGGTCCTTTCTCTGTAATGCATAAACCCAAAGCTTCCTGGAACAATCATCAATAAAAGTAACAAAGTAAAATGCACCACTAAAAAACTTTACCTTCAACGGGTCACAAACATCATAATGCACCAATTCAAGCAACTCTGACTTCCTGGAGGGAGGATGCTTCTTGAAAGATACTCTGGTTTGTTTATCATCCATGCAGTGAGAACATTTCTCCAACTCTACATTCTTCAATCCTTAGAGAACATCCTTTTTAGCTTCACTTATATGCCCAAGCCTTCTGTGCCACAAAGATGACTCCATATACACGACATTCACATTATCTTTAGCAACCAAAGCTTTTGTCCAGTAAAGCTTAGAGTTTTTCTCCCCTTTAGCCACAATCAAGTTACCTTTGGTGAGTTTCCACTTTCCAGAACCAAAGTGATTATCATATCCACCATCATCAAGTACCTGCACAAAAATCAAGTTAAAGCGAACATCTGGAGCATGTTTAACTCCTCTAAGCAGCAACTGCATCCCCATGTTGGTTTGCAAGTGAACGTCACCAACACCAATAACCTTAGACACCCCATCATTACCCATCTTCAATACTCCAAAATCACCAGGTGTATAAGATGTGAAGAACTCCTTCCTGGATGTAACATGCAGTGTAGCACCACTATCAATTATCCACATGCTCTCATCAGATACAAGATTAATAGTGTCATAATCATGAAGACAAACAAGGTCACCACATGTAGTAGTAGTAACACGATCACCATCATCATTATCTCTTTCTCTTTGCTTACCCTTTTTGTCTTTGTTTTCTTTCTTCCACAAAAAATAGTTCTTCTTTATATGCCCTGTTTTGTGACAATAGTGACACTCCACATTCTTGTACCGAGACCTGGACTTGCTCCTGTTTTGTGACAATAGTGACACTCCACATTCTTGTACCGAGTTCTTCTTTATATGACCATGTGTCTTCCTTCTCATCTCCTCATTAAGAGCACCACTCTTTGCCATTTGCAAAGAAATATCACCATTAGGGGTAGCACTTATCATAGAAACCCGAAATGTCTCCCACGAATCTGATAAAGAGTTCAATAGGAACAAACCCAATAGATCATCATCAAATTTTATACCCACTCCTGCTAGTTGATCATAGCGTCCTTGAAATTCACTCAAGTGATTTGAAACAGGAGTTCCTTCCTTGTACTTTAACTCCACAAAATTTTTCAGCAAGTACAATTTATTAGTCCCTGACTTAGAGGCATACAAGGACTCAAGCTTATCCCACAGGCTTCTCACATGTGTCTCATTAGCAACAAAATTATTAACATTATCATCAACAAACTGCCTGATAAATCCACATACATGTTGATGTTCAAAATCTCATTCTTCATCTGACTTGGATTCTGACTTATTGGAAGCAAAAATAGGAAGATGCAAATTTTTCACAAATAGCAAGTCCTTCATCTTGCCTTTCCATAGATGATAATTTTCTCCATTCAAAGGAATCAATTTTGTATGTGCCTCCATCATTCACGCAAACTAAACAGTCCCTTAACCAAAAAGCTCTGATGTCACTTTGATGGGGAAAAAGGCCAAAACAAATATAACAACTTGGCAAAGAGTAATAATGCAGCGGAAATTCAATCCCCCTTCTTGCGAGAATCTGCGAGGAACACCAAAAAAATAGAATAAAAATAGAATCCAAAGCACAAAGAGACACCAACAATTTTTAACGTGGAAAACCCCTCAATGCAAGGGTAAAAACCACGAGTCGTCCAGACCAAAGAAAAATCCACTTTGGTCAATAATAGGTACAAAAGATTCTCCAATAATAATACCAAATGGTATTTTCAATAAGCCAATTTAACTAAGCACAAATGCGTACAAATGAGAACAAAGAAGATGAAAAATTCTCCAAAATAGGGCTGCTGGTGCGGGAACCTACTGTCTAAAAATCAGCTCGATCCAACGGTGAACAACTTCACAGCGATGAAAACACCAGGGCAGGTTTAGGGTTATGCGGGAATGACTTTCTCTCTTTCTTTTTCTCTCAATTGGCTTTTGCCTCTCTTCAAATGACTCTCATGTGCTCTACTAATCTGACTCATCTCAATTTAACCTAATGAGACATAATGGACCACACTATTTGGGCCTATTCTCCAAATAGGAAGGGAGCCCAATAATCCAACATAATAAAGTATAGAAATTCTAGCAAAAGAGAGATGTACAAAAGGCCAAAACCAGAATCTATATCTTCACTTTAGTTAAATTAATTCCTACAAAAATGAAATAAAAAAAGCATTTTTGTTAAGAACTTTCTACTCTTTTCGCCTCAACTGGATAATTCATCAACTCATTTTTTCATGTGCCCAGATGTTTTTTAAATTAATAACAATTGTACCGTACAATACCCAGTGTACCGTACGGTTTCCTGCACACAACCAGGCTGATCGTCCAAAATGACTACCTAGGTCGACCATCCAGGCCGGCCAATCACCCTAGTCGACCACATGGTTAGATTATAAGCGGTGATAACTGATTAAAGCCCCTAATGGAGGTTAAGACGCTATTGAGCCGTCATCAGGCCCACGAAAGGTAAAAGCCCATTACACCCTGTATAAATAAGATTCCCAGATATGATTTTTGGACAGATTGCTCATGCTGCATATTATGCATTACTTGCATCTCTTTATATAACTGTTCGGTCATTTAACTGACTTAATCGTCAGAGTGTCTTTGACAAGTACCCGCCCACCCGGTTTGGAGAACGAGGAGGGAGAATGAACACTACAATTGGGACACGAAGAGGAGAGAGCTCGTTCGATCTTCGCCAACACGTTCAGTCCTCAACAAACAGGTAACCATCCGGTCTTCCGCACCACCTGGATTACTTGAAGCAACGCTCGTTCGGTTTTCAACCTGGAGCGCTTCGGAATACGTCTGTCCAGTCGCTGGTTCAACTCGGAATGTTTTAAGGGACCCCCCCCCCCAAACCACCCCGGGTATACCGTTGGTCTAGGTAGTTATTTTGGACGGTCGGCCTGGTTGTGTGCAGGAAATCGTACGATACACTGGGTACCGTACGGTACAACAATGATAACAACGCAACACCCTAAATTTGTTTTGTTTTATTTTTGCTTCCGGCATTTCCTCAAACACCACAAAAAGTTACCAACCCTTCCAATATTTTATAGAAAAGGGTATTAAATGTAAAAATAAATACCTTCAATATCTTAAAAATCAAAGCATGTCAACAGTTTGTTTATAGACTAAATAAGAGGATTAACAAGCAAAAAAATGTTGGAAGATTAACAATTCTCTCTCGTGCACGAGGAGAAGACGTAAAAGGAGGGCTTTCACGGTCGTCAGTGATGAGTTTGTCGACGAGCGGCATCGCCAGCAATGCCTTTAGCCGATGGGAGGGGAGTGCCGGCTCGATGAGTGTTGGTGTTCTCATGGTTTTCTGAAGGAGGAGGACTAAAATGACCCTTTGAAAAAGAGACTAAAAACAAATTTCCTTGTTAATTTTAAGACTAAAAACATATTTAACTCAACCAAATAATTTATTATTGATCAATACCGTTAAATTATATTATTATTTATTCTTAATTTACTAAACATCTACAACTAACTATTAAAAAAAATTAGAACTATATAAAATCATTTCACTTCCGATCATTGCATTATTTAATTTAATTTTTCTAATTTATTAAACCAAAATTTTTATTAAAAAATTATTTTAACTTAATAAGTATATTTTTATTAAATTTTATTTTATAAAATCCAACCATACTTACAATATATTATTATCTTAATTTTTCTATTACCATAATTACAATATATTCAAATAATCTAATTAAGAAATTAGCATCTAATTGCATTCAACTGGAAGCTGAATTCATTCTTTCAAGAGTGAAACGGTCCAATTGGAGAGGGGAAAAAAAAAATTCATTTTGGTTGCTTTTTGGGAGTATTCTTGTTGGATGTGTTGGCTTATGTGGTGATTTGGCTAGGTATATATGCATTGTGAAAATTGGAAAATAAATTATGGGCCAAAATTACAAATTCAGCAAAATATAGGAACTGAAATTATATAAGAAAATAATCATACGTTTTGAAACACTAATTTGTACAATTTTTTAAAATTCTAGAAAATATTTATGTGAAATTGATGAATTAAAATAAAGGCTTTTATTTTTACTTGATGTATCTCAGTTTTGATTTGTTGGATTTGAGAGTGCGGGTCCCGTGATGGGTCGAATACACGAAACATTTAAACAAACACGCGGTGGACAGAGAAAGTGGCGTAACTTAACTTGTGAGTGATTTGCGGTGGAGGTTGAGAATGGATGCGATGGAAGAGTCTGAGATAGGGAAAGGGAGTGTGAGCTTAGAGGGAGAGAAGGTGATATTGGTCCCTTACATGGAAGCCCACGTCCCCAAATATCACCAATGGATGAAGGATCCTTCTCTCCTTCAGGCCACTGCCTCAGATCCTCTCACCCTTCAGCAGGAGTACCAAATGCAGCTCTCATGGTTCCAAGACCCTTCCAGTTCACCTCTATCTCTGTCTTGTTCTAACCCTAACCCTAATTCTATCACTGTCTCTTCATCCTTTTTCACTGCTCCTCACCTCAATTCTTGCAGAGGAGACCTTCATTGTACTGGACAAGGACTTGGTTGTTGGACAATTCTCGCACGGGGAACCCCACCTCGAAGGTCACTTCCCTTTTCTGTTTCTATTTACTCCGATCACTTTTTGTTTTTTTAGATATAACCAAATTTTAACTGCAGCCATGGTTGGTGATGTAAATCTGTTCATGAATGATTTGGATGATCCTCACGTGGCAGAGGTTGAAATAATGATTGCAGAACCAAAGAGGTATCCCAATTTAACTTCCGTTTTATCAACTAGTTTCCCAATTACTCGCGTACACGATTCTGATATAAATTAATCGTGTATTGCCTCATTCTAATTGCAACATGGAGGAAAAAAACGTGAAAAGGGGACTAGCTGTAGCTTACAAAACAACACACTAACTAATGCCCCTCTATAGCTTTTGTCTTTTTCTTTGTTGTTGTATATTAGCCGTTACGTTATCATAATTGGTTTACCTGCTGCTTCTTTGTGCTCATTGCTGCCCGTGTTTCAAAATACATTGTTTATCTTATAACAACTGGATTTCCTTTCTTTGTTTGACAAAAGAGAAAATTTTGGTGTGGATGGGGGTGTACATGTGCTGGGGAGAGACTGAAATTAAGATCAGATGCGGAGCCAATTGGAATGAGTTGAGATTGTTTAGTAGTAGCACACTTGCACTATGTATAATCCCTGTTCAATGGCTTAATAGGTTTCTGCACAAAATCCAAGGTGGCAAGAATAGGAAAGTACAAAGGAAAGTTACTTGAATATAACCTTTCTAAACTTTCATCTCTTTGTTCATGTGAACTGGATTTTTTTGTAAATTTTAATCTCAAGCATGTGAAGAAAAATTGAATTTGTTCTGAATTAATTAACTGTTTGTGGCTTATGCCCATCTTCTTTTACTGGTGAATTTAGGTGTTTCTGTTGCTATTTTGAATGATAACTCTATTCAATCATTTTCCATGTTATGAGCAGAATATATAATGTCAGACCACGAACATACTTTTTGAAGTTTATATTGTTTTTACTTCCCTACACTGGGATCTATGCTCCATTTTTAATTCACCTGATTATGCAAGTGCAAGAGATAAAAAACTTTCCTCTGTCTTCATCTAGCAGCCTAAGGTTTTGGGCTGATTTAATCTTTTGATGCTTTGGCATGTCTGGATGAGTTTTTTCTATACACACTTCTGGGAGAAAAAAAGTAAAAGAAAAAAATGAAACGAGTTTTTCCATATGTTAATATTAGAATATGAATAAGTTAATTTGTAGAAATTGTCTTGTAAATGTTCTCTAAATTTTTATTTTTTAACTTGTGAACAAGTGAACTTTAAGCTTATGTAGAAATTCATTATATTTTTCCTCCTTTTGCTCTCTCCAAAATGTGTTCATAGAAAAGTTTGTCCAAACAAGTCCTCAGCATTAAATCTCTTCATTCTAACCTCTATCAACTTTCACTTGCTGACATAGCCGTAGGAAGGGACTTGGGAAGGAGTCTGTTCTGATGATGATGACCTTTGCTATCGAGAAGTTAGGAATTAATATGTTTCTGACTAAAATTGCGGACTCAAATGGAGCATCCCTTGACATGTTCAAAAAATTGGTTTGTACGCTGCTTTTTCTTTTTATCTTTCCTTTTATGTGTCTTACAGCCGAACATATAACTTATTTTTGAGTGATTACGAGATAATGATGCTTTTGAACAACAAAATTTTATGTTTGCTCAACACATTCTTTAATTTTAGAGACATGATCATTGTATAGATTGATTTCATGCACTCCCGTGTTAAGTCTCTCTCTCTCTCCCTCTCTCTCTCTCTCTCTCTCTCTCTCTCTCTTCCAAGAGTTATTAAGTTTTGTAGGTTTGACTCAGTTCATGGATTTTGTGTAGGGGTTTGTGCAAACTTCATATAGCAGCATCTTCAAGGAGGTGAGAGCATTTAAATTTCAATGCATTGCTCAGGAAAAAACATATGCTTTGTTCTCACATGATTGAAAGTGCAAGTTATTATTTAAATTTAGCTAAGGAATCTAACTTTTCTTTTCTCAAATAAATTCGGGTTGAAATCCCTATGATTTGTGCTTATTTAGTAGGAGGTTCAAGCTAATTGATTATTGTAAATTGACCTCCGGAATGTAAGTTTCCTGCAAATCAGTCCTATTCTCAACTATTATAGACTTACAGCGTTAGGTTTCTGTCTAGTAAACCTTCTCGAACAGACACTCACACACTCTGTAATCACACACTAATAACAAAAGAATGGTATTCTTTGTATTCAACTATGCCAGAAACACTGTACAGACACTCAACTGGGAGTCTAAGCTCCCCCACAGGTTCGAAGGGTCATGTCATAAGTCTATAACTGTCAAAAAACGTCTCTAAAACAATACAAGAATTCTATTTATACAATTCCCTTTCCCGCCTTCCCTAACTGAGGCAGTTAGGCTATTAATGTTTCCTTCTTCTCTCATATACTCTCCATTCCCTAACATATAGTGATTACCATGTTTTGAGTTTATTATACAAATAGAAAGCCAGGATTAAAAGAACGAGTACAACAACACACTACAGAGGTTGAAGCTTCTTAGGCAGTTAGGCTAACATATAGTGATTACCATGTTTTGAGTTTATTATACAAATAGAAAGCCAGGATTAAAAGAACGAGTACAACAACACACTACAGAGGTTGAAGCCCTAACAAGCTTTGTGTAGAAGAACAAAACCATTCCCAAAATGATAATTAACACACTGTACGCATAGAAATGTGTGTGCATTCGTGTACAAATAATCTAAATTGATATTGGATATTTGCATATTTCTGTACACTTTTGAACCAATTTTTCTCTGATTCGAAACATCAAACTTGTTCTACTAAATTCACTCACATAGAAATTGCCATATGTTTCAAATAAAAAAGGTCATAAATATGGTGAAATCTGAGTCCCACAAACAGCAAAAAAATTGAAAAATGTGCTATTAGATTTTCCAGTCATTGGTGGAAACTAGTTTTCAAGTGAATTCATTGTATTTATGGTGATTTTTGTTTGAACGTCTTTGAATTCCATAGTTTTTATGCAGGTGAATTTAACAGGATAACTTTAATGTCTTTAATTATTCAAAACATAAATTCTATCTTAAAATCATTTTTAGTGAAATATATAGTACAATTGTACGAGTGATATGTTAGGGAGGTGTTGGTATTAGAATAAAGGTGCAACATTCCAACACTTTAACCAAAAGGAGTGTCTACTTCATATATTTTAACCATTTTTTAGAACATCATAAATATTTTGATAAATAATGAAAACCTTTAGCTTATGTATATCCAGAGCTGTATATTAGAAAGTTATTCCTTTTATGTTCTTTCAAAGGAATTGACATTATACCTGTTTGATAATGGTACCTTCTCGGATTCTATTATCTCCAATGCTTGAACACTCCTTTCCTACCGTTATGGCCTATTTATCTTGGTATCTAGTGCCTTCATCGTGGTTGAGTTTTGATAAACTTTGTATACTATAATGCTTCACATTTATGTTCCACTATGTCTTCTTCCTTCTGTAGAATGTTTAATAATAGCTCGTTCCTACTTTACAGGTCACTTTGGAGTTGCAAGTAACACAGTCCAAGAAAGAGGAGATGCTTGGTTTAATGAAAATGGTAATCAAACATACATAAAAGTAGCAATATCACTTCCAGTTTATTTATTGGTAATAGAATGATATCTTCTGTTGCTATTCTTGTTTTGTGATGTCCGGTTAAAGTGTAACTATGCTAAATTCTGACATTATTCATAAAACTCTAACCCGTCTAAGTGTAATAATCTGGAACTATATTAACGGCAGAAATGTTTAGCGTGTTTATGTTTTTCTTTTTCTTTTAAATGAGAAGAACAGACCCGATGCAGAGGAGAAAAGGCTTCTGAATTGTTTGATTTTTGGCTTTTTAAAGTATGTTATAACTTTAAGTATGTTAAGATAGCACAATCTGAAGTGGATGTATCAGAATAAACTTTTTAGTCGAGAATAAAAGGTAGGAGTGTTTGTTCTTTAACATTATTTTTTCACTTCAAATCTTATGTTAAAATATCATTCTTAGAGTCAATTATGCATTTGAAGAATTGTTTGCTTTTAAAATCTCACGTGATTTTCATACTTTTATTATTTTGTTATTAAAAGGCATCGGTAAATTAAAAGAAAAAAAAAAAAAAAATATATATATATATATATATATATATATATATATATATATATATATATATATATATATATATATAAAGAGTTTTTGACCTTGACTGTGTAAAGTAAGAGTTTTAGCAATATTGGAATAAACTAGTTCTTTTGAATAATTTTCAAAACCTGATAGATTTGTATGACAGATTGATTGTTCGATGGCTTGAAGTTGAAGTTTGTGATATTACTTAAAACAAATAAATGCTTATTGCTATCAACTTCGTATTAAAAGTGAATGAGTTAATCACATTTAGATTTATTAAAGTTGGCTGGATTGACCTATGATAGTCTCCAGAAAATATGATATCTATTTAATCTCATTAATATTTAATATCATTAATAAAAAAGTATCTTGTAAACTATTTTTAGTTATACTGATGATGATTCTTAGGAATGTTTGATTAATGTGCTTTTATAAGATGCTTTGTTTTCGTGAACTATTAACCAGATGTCAATTATACCATGCTAACAGCACTTTAATGTAAATTGTGCATTCATAAAATTTTAGCTTAATAATACCATTTCTTTTTCCCCTACTTTTTTTTGTCGTGGAAATCGTTGTTGGGGGTACATTAAGTACTATGCTATTATGAACTCAAACAAGTATAAAGTACACATTGCCCATGAATAAAAAATATTTTTTATTATATAATCTACAAATTTTTATATTATACCATCTAGAAATTTATTATGTAATTTCAAAATAAATTCAAATTATATAATCTATAATTTTAAAAAATTGTTCATTACAAAAAAAATTATTAAATAACAAATAAATTTTGAGACAAAAAATAATTAATTAATTTTATAAATTAAAAATTATTGGTATTTAAAGTAGTCTTTATTATTAATAAAAAAAATAGTAGTTGATTTATGAATTAATGTTTGAATCAATAGTAAATAGTTAAAACATTGGTAGTTGATTTAATTTAAATTTTTATTTATAAACTAATTATAATTTTTTATTAATATTAGATTTTATTTTAAATATAAATAATTTTTTATTTATAAAATAGTGTCTAATTTAATTACTAGTTTTTTTTATTTATAATATTTGTATTGTAATTTGAAAATGTAATAAAATTATATAATTTAGAGTATTTTCTTAATCTAGAAATGTAATATAGATTGTATAATATTTTGTATTTTAAATTGTAGAATTTCAAATAGTTTTTTTTTTCATTTTGAAATGTATTTTGGATTTTACCATTTAAATTTATAATATGTTCATGAGTATGCGATCTAAAATACATTTCCAAATCTAAAATTATTATCTAGACTTATTCGGTCTAAATATATTTTTAAAATGTATAATTAAAAAACGTGACCAATAATATTTTTTCTCCTTGTGATGAATATGGGCGGAAAAGTTTGAAAATTTGTGCTCTTAGATCAATATTTCCTTATTTGTAATACATACATCAATCCTAGATTACATGGAGCATACTAACTTAAAACCTCATACGTTCAAGCATCACATACACATGTAAATATATTCAAACACATAATACATTCCTTGAATCATTCAAATCCAATCATTGACATGTTATACCCTTGATAAACCCAATTATACTGCATATGGTTATTATCACACCCTTACAACATATATATTTGCATGGAAACTCTTGAGCATCATAACTTTGTTCTCCATTAGCATCAAATTCTCTATTGGGATAACTCAATAAAACATACATAATACATTCATAGGGAAAACTCATCACAAATATTACCTAAAACTTATTCCCAGGCACACATAAACCATTGTCCAACAATAGCAATAGATAATCATAATCATAATCATATAAACATATATCAACAAGTATTTTCATGCAAGTAAATCAAGAATACATATCATACAACAAACAATGGTAAGCTTCCCATACCCCTCAAGACAATCAAGAATACCCACATGCATCATACAATAAAACAAAACAAACAAAAGGTAAACTTCCACATACATTGGCCAATACTAGGGCTTTATTTAACTTCAAAAACACCACAAATCCTCCCTTACACTAAGGTTTTCTATTGCTCTCTCTCTCTCTTCTTCTCCCAAAAATGCAAATCTCCATTCTTCTTCTACTTTCTCTCTTTGATTTAGAATTTGTAGGGTTTCTAATACACACAACCACCTTTCTCTATATCTTAATATTTATAAATCAGCCTAACTCTATCTCTAAATATTTTCTCACTTACAATAATATATTTTATTCTAATTTATTATAATAAGTCTATCAATAATATATTATTGTTACTATTATTTTATTATTATTATTATTATTATTATTATTATTATTATTATTATTATTATTATTATTATTATTATTATTATCTGTTGATAAGGGAAATACTGATTTAGCTAACCTTAATCTCACAGTGCTCTAGTTGCTCTGTTTTTTTTATGATGACAACACATTATTAATAACACATGTATTGTTATGTGGTACATGTTCTACTCATTACTATGATTGATATCTTAATGAACATGTTTTGTGTTGTTTCTGATATATGTATGCATATTCACTGATCTTATACTTGATACATATCTTTGTGTTTGCATTATATATGTTCATGAAAAGGAAAACCACATGCACTTTGATAAACTCATAATGTGTGGCAAATCTGCAAGTTCTAAGTCGACTTCATTATGAAGTAAGTCGACCTAAACTAGTGACTTTGCATAGATTTTCAAAAGCAGTGTTGTGTGTGATTTTGCATTGAAAAGATTTTCAAATTGAGCTGAAGTGTCTAAGTCGACTACATGCGTAGTGGATCCGACTTAGTTAGTTATTTGATTTGAAATTCTGTTAATGCTTATGTACAGTAACAACTATATTTCAAAATGTCTGTTAAAACATTTATGATAGTAAATTGCATTAATTGCAAAATCAATTTGGTTGTTAAGACTGCTGTTAATTTGCTTAACTGTTATAAATGTCTGATGACAGTCGACTTCATTAGTAGCACAGTTGACTACAAGAGCGTCTAATTTATAGAAAACTATAAATAGACATGATTTTGTTAATCACAGAAACTTTGGTTGAACTGACATTTTCATTTGTTGTTTCAAATTAAGATTCTGTTATTGATTGCTCCAAGAACTCATCAAGAAGACCGTGGTGATCTTTCTTGCAAGAGTGTCTCAAGGAGGAACTGTATTGCGCTTACTGCTTGATCAGATTCTGCACAACTGGTGTATTCATATTGATCAAGACTGCTTTCAATCTATTGGAGATTGGTTATCCTGTTGTGATTACAGGAGGTTGACTCGTGGAGTCTGTACACTTTGAGGATTGTTCAAAGTGGGTTGAAGATTGCAGAAGAGAGGATATCTTGTTGCAGATCTTTGTGTTGCTGCCTATATTTTGGTTAGAGGGTTAGAAAGGTGTTTTATATTTTTGACGTGGAGGTCTCTATAAAAGCCTTGTTGTAAAAACCTTGATCATTATAGTGCATTTGCTTCTTAGTTGTGGAAGGACACTGGATGTAGGCATTGAGGTCGAACCGGTATAAAATTTTGCGTTTGATTTCTCTATCCTTACACTATTACATTAAGTCAACTTAACTGTTTACATAGTCAACTTTAAATTTCCGCTGCACTTAAAGTTTTCATTCCTTGTGATTTAAGAAACTTTATAAAGGTTTATACTTTGCAAAAAAGATTTTGAAAAGACTCTGATTTTTAAACCTCACCAATTCACCCCCTCTTGGTGTTGAAACTAAGCCATCCTTTTTCCAACATTATCTAATAATAATATCTCATTACATCCAATAATATCTTAAGATATCTTTTAATTAGCAATATCTCAAAATATCTTTTTATTAATTTTTCATATTATTTAATTTGTATGATTTTTCATTTTAGACCCCCCTCTAACAATACTTAATAATGATCTTTCCCCTAATCATATCTCTTTTAATCTTTATACCCATCAAGATTATATCTCCTATTTTCATTTAACTAATTTTTAAAATAAGAACAACTAAATCTTTTGAAAGATTTACATAATATATTTTTATTAGTTTTCCATATTATTTAATTTGTATGTTTTCCTATTCTACACCCCTATTTTAATTTCTTGCACCTAATTAATAAAAAGGCAAAAAATCCTTTTGTCTTTAGGCAAAAATATAAATAAAATAAAAGAAATAACATAACAATTATGTTTTAACAAAATTGTACACTCAAGAACACTAATTTCCAAATAAAAATCCATAGTCTCAAAACTGCTTTATTTTTAAGACCCTTATTTTCTCGGATTTCACACCTTACACTCTTTATAATTGTTTTAATTTATTGTTAATAAAATTAAATTACAAGAGAAAATTATTAAAAACACAATTTGTGATTAGAAACCAATTCACCCCCCTCTTAGTTTGTCATTCACGCTAATCATTTTGTTGCACCGCTTTGACATTCTCATCAACCTTATCACCTGTAATTTGGAGAAGATCCTTGTTTCTATTTCTTGTCATTTTTAATTTTTCCTTACCTTTAGATTTTAAGAACTTATTGAATTTTTTTATCATGTGACTCAAATTTTCGTTATCTGAGTTTTTATCTCTAGATTCCTCATTCTTATTTGAACTCTTGCCTTTTGAAATTTTAATTTTGAATGTCAATGTTTTCTTCTTTCCTTGGTCTTCCTCAACACTTAGTATGCTCAGTTTGAGCTCGTGCTCTCTCAACTTTCCAAATACACAGCCATAAATGTTACGCCAAGTTTTGAGTCTCAATTATCGCAATAACCTTTGATTGCCACGTCCTGTTCAAAGATTTCAGAATTTTAATGTTAAGGTCATCAATTTTAAAAGTTTTACTCAATCTGGAAAGATGGTTAATGATATGTGTGAAGGTTTTTTTCACATCAATAATGGTTTCACCCTGTTGCATCAGAAACATCTCATATTCCTATATGAGGGTGTTCTTTCTGGCATGTTTATGTTAAAAGTAAGAGTCCTTATATCTCAATCCAGGATGGGGGTGAATTGGATTTAAACCTTTTCAAAATCTTTTTCAAATCTTTAAAGAGTTTGATCGAGGTCGTACCCGAATCAAATTAATATGCAATTAAGTGCAATATATACTAGGAAATGACTCCTAGGTCATCTCTCAAGGACCAACAATTGGTGCAGTCATTAGATCAAACATGTGGTGGGGGGATTTTGTGAACATATTGCGTGAACTGAAATAAACTAATTAAAGCATGAATTCAAACACTAATTAAAAAGGGTCGGTCACTAGCTCAATTGCATTGTTCCTATTCACAGATTAACAACAGTTACCCACTCCTCTAACCCCTAATCCAACACAAGTTAACCAATTAAGCGAAGACTAACTATGTTTTCATAAAAGCAAATTAAGCAAACGCAATGCACGCATTCAGTCAATTCTACACCATACAGTTTAATCGACTAAGCGAAGATTGAACACCAATTAGGTAACTAAGCGTATACCCAATCGCAAGCACAAGTCATATTCAATATTATGCAAAGTCAGAGCAGTAGAATGACAATCACAGTGCAAAAATCTCATGGAAATGATGCAATGTTGCTAATGACCAACCAATCACAACTAAGTTATCATTTAAACGAGTTCAACACAGCGAATTGAAATCGAAAACATAACGCAGGAGAGGTGTAAGACCCAGGAAAAATAATTATATGGAAAGACGGTGGGCATAGGTATCATGAAATAAAGTAATGAAAGATAAGTATTGTTATAGTGAAGTACAACACCTATGGTTAGAGTTCCTTGTTATGAATTGATGGTCATGTGTTTGATTGTTGATGTGTGCATAATATATGTTTATTAGTTTTAGTATTTTTTTAATGTGCAAGTGTGGTGTGTATTAATATTTATAATATTTGTTGTGGGTTTGATTGATAAAAATTAATTAAAATGGGGAGAGTGAAATTAACGTATTAATTAAATTAGTTTACGAAAAATTAATATAAAATATATTATGCATGGATTTAACAGAATCAATTAGAATAAAATTATTAAGATAGAATATATTATCTATGGACTTATAAAAATAAATTAAGGTAAAGATAATTTTATTTTAATATATTCGGTAAATAATGAGCTTTTACGAAGAATTTAGAAAAACAAATTCAAAAGGGTCAAATATGTCTTCTATTTATATTACGTTAAAATAGAAACCTTAATAGGAGGAAAAAGAAACCGTGACAGAGGTTGGAGAGGAGGGCATAAAAGATCTAAAATTCTTTGTTGGATTAGAGGTAAGGGGAGCTATCTTTGTGTGTTTTGTATGATTTAATTTGGTTATTGTGATGTAACCAAATTTTTGCATGAAATTTTTAAGTCATAAGGCCCTATTCCTTTTTAGTCTAAATCATATTCATAATGATACTTTGACAATATTTTAACACTATCTATGTGTCATTCTGTGATTGGTTCATGTTGGTGTTTATGATTGTTATTATTGATTGTGGAGTAATTTTGGACCAATCATACACGTAAATGATATTAAAATGTTGTCACAAAAATGTTGTCAAAATATCGTTATCCAAATCATATACCATTTAATATATATATATATATATATATATATATATATATATATATATATATATATATATATATATATGGTTGCAGGTTGCGGAAGTTAAATAGAGAAGTGTGTTTTGAGAAAATTGTGGGTTGTGATCCATCACTTAAGAAGCAATTACAAGTAATAATTTATGTAGTACAACACATATGAGAATGGGTTCTGTCAATACCAAATTTCGTCCGGATTAATTTTAGGTTTTACATTTTATCCTGATTTTCATTTTATTTATTCATTTACTTGTTTTAATTTTTATTCCTTCTTTTTATTTCTTTTTATTTTTATTTTAAGTACCCTATCTTATTTTCTTTTTTATTTTTATTTTTCTTTTCATAATCCTCACTTTTAGTATATAATTAAGTTAGTAAAAAAAATAATAATAAAAGAAAAAAAAAAGCCGGTTTGTCGTTTTGTGGAAAAGGAGACAACGTTGTTGTCTGCTATGGGAAGGATAATGCAAGCAGGAGAAGGACATAGAGGCAATTTGGAGGGCAGACGTGGTGCGAATTTGGCGGAGGAGTTGCAGGAGACGGTTCAAGCATTTGGTGTTGAGGGAGTTGAGCAGGGATCAAAAAGGCAAGAAAGGCAAGAAAGGAAGAGAAAAGGGAGGTGTTACGATACACTAAAGGGGAGGAGAGTTACAAAATTCGGGGAAAAAGAGAGGAGAGAAAAAACTTGCACGCAGCTGAGAGGGGTCTTCATCTTTAATTACCACCAAGTCTCCGACACCCACGTTTTACTTGTGAACGAAGCGTGAGGCCAGTCAGCGGGGAGGAGAAGGGTCGTCATCGGAAGCGCGAAGCCGACTAAAGCAATTGAAGCTCCGAGAGGTAAGTGAACCGTTGCAATGTATGTTGTCTGATTGCTCTCTTTTGAATATGATTTTATGGTGTGAAATTTTCACTTCTCCATCATCGTCCAGTATATTAAAGCCTTACCTTTAATCACTTGGTTTCATAAAAAATACATGAGTTTACTGTCATTACCTTCTCCTTTGCCACCCTTTATCCTTGCTCTTAGCTTCTTTGCATAAAAAAAAAAAAACACACACACAGACAACCCCATCATCATCTATCTTCCCCACTTGCTAATCCCCATTCACCAGCACACCATACACGCATTCATCCGCCACCTGAATCCAAACATCCCCATCCTGTCATCCTCTCCACCGAGAATCATTAGGCCGCCTAAACCAACTCACCTCCTCCATCACCATATCTAAACCACTCCATCACATCCTTAATACGCATCATACAAAGGTAAACACAGTGAAACACTCTTGGCACCTCATCCTTTTCCACGAAGCCAACCCAACATGCCCCCCTTTTAACATCACAGCCCCATAGACTCTTCAACCTGTACCCAGAAAAGAAACAACACAAAACTAAACCGGTTCCCCAACCTCATTCCAATTCCTCTCCGCTAAGGCAAAATTCCATATACCTTCACCAAAGTTAAGCAGTTTTCACCATTTACACAACCATTCTCCTTCAACACTAATCCACAAATTCATCTCCATTCTTCTTCACAAACCCCTCGCATACAACCTCTGTATCGCAAATTCGAACCTCTTGAATGTGAATCATGCCATTAAAGAAGAGAAGTAGTGATCCATTCTTCACCACCGATTCTCGAAGAAAAGCTAAAAGCACAATACCTCCGGCTTAGTCTGAATCCAAGGGAGGTGCCTCTCCGGCGCCATTATCGGCTTCATTAGTGACGAAACGTCGACGGTGTGAGGATGCGATGGAAATGGGGGTTGGGTTTTGCTACTGTGGATGCTGCGACGGCGTCGAGTTTCGGCGGCCTGAGATGTTGAGGAGGTCAACGGCGGCGCTGACTAGTGGAGGTGACGCGATTTGAGGCTGGTGGTCTGGGTGGTGCTTGGGAGTACGATAGATGACGCAAATCTAGTTCTTGGGGGCGTTTCTTTGGCGATCGGCGTTGTGGTGGCGGTGAATGGTGACGGCGACGGCACGCCGTGGTCAGTCAGGTGCGTGAGTGACGTTGAGGAGGGAGATCGTCTTGTATCTTGCGCGAAAGGAGCAGATAGCGATGGCAGCGACTGCTCTCGCCGGCAGCAGTAGAGCTCGTCGGCGTCGAGGAGAGAAGAGGGTGGCCCAGTGGCTGGATTCAAAGCAATGGTGGCCGGCGATGCTCAAGGGTGGAAACCCCAACCCTAGGACAAAGCGAGAGGGGAGGAAGAGCAACGACGCCGTGGTCGGCAGTGACTCCGATGAGATGTGGTGTTGTCGGCGATGACGAGGCTGAAAAAGGTGGTTTCGCCGGTGGCTGGTTCTGATGGTAGCATTGATAGGTGGCTACTAGTGTCATCGGCAGAGGGAATGGGAGAAGGGCCTTAGGTTCTTCTGTTCATCAGTGTTTGAAATTAGTAGAATGAATGAAGATTTTGAGAGACCCTTAAGCTTAGGAGTGAACGAGTTGAGCCTGCCTAGGTTAAAACCCAACAACAACAAAAAAAAAGCCTTCCAATCAGCACCCCCTCTTTCCGCTAAGTTGCATCCTTATTTACTTGGGCTTAGGCCCAATCTGTCATTAGAGACAAATTATGTTTAGAAACCCCTTTCTCCTATTTTAGCACTACCACACCCCTTTATTTTTATCAATTAACTTTTCCTTTTATTTTTACTCTTTATTTTCATTTAGTAGCTTATCTATTTATCTTATTATCTACCCTTTATTTTAAAAAGGTTTAAGCACACGTGCGACCATTCGCGTCAGCCTTGTGTTGAAAACATTTTTCTTCTTCTATTTTAAAAATACAAAAAAAATTATTTTAAAAAGGTTTAAACACACGTGCGACCATTCAAGCCAGCCTTGTGTTGAAAACTTTTTTCTTCTTCTATTTCAAAAAAAATTAAAATTATTTTAAAAGGTTTAAACACATGTGCGACCATCCGCGTCAACCTTGTGTTGAAAACCTTTTTTTTCTTCTTTTAAAAAATTAACAAAAAATTATTATTATTTTAAAAGGTTTAAGCACACGTGCGACCATCCGCGTCAGCCTTGTGTTGAAAACTTTTTTTCTTCTTCTTTTAAAAATTAACAAAAAATTATTATTATTTTAAAAGGTTTAAGCACACGTGCGACCATCCGCGTCAGCATTGTGTTGAAAACCTTTTTCTTCTTCTTTCAAAAAATTAACAAAAAATATAAAACATCATGTTTTCAAACAATCATCCAAACATAATTCTAGAACTACGTAACCCTGATTTCTCACTTTGAGAATACGTAGGAGCAAGGTCAATCCTTGTCGTGCGCAAAAAAACTAAAATATATATTTTGTTTCTTTGTAGTGTCTTTTAGGGGAAATTTAAACGTTTTGAAAACCACCTTTTATTCGCGTATTTAATTAAAGGTACTACCTTCGGGCAGGCGTTATAGGGTGCTAATACCTTCCCTACACGTAACCGACTCCCGAACCCATAATCTGGTTTTCGCGGACCTTGTCTTATCACTTTATGGTTTTTCAGTAGTTTTCCAGAATAAACTATGGTGGCGACTCCAAAACTCTTTTTTCCAAAAACGTTTTCTTTTTGGATCGTCATCCCGTCGCGATTTCCGGTTGCGACAGATGGCGACTCCACTGGGGATTTTAGAGAGTCAAGCTATTTAATTAAATACGCGAATTTGATGTGGTTTTGGTTTTGCGTCTTTTTCCCCCTATTGCTTTGTCTTTGTTTGATGTTTGAAATAATTGCATGTGAATTGTTGAATATTGAACCCTAGGATAGAAAAGATGCTTATATCTGTCTAGAAAAATCTTCTGGTTGTTTTGTAGGTGAGGGTTTGGGTGCATTGCATTCTCCCTTCACACACACACACATTATGCATAATTATGAGTGGGGCCCTATACCCGGGTCTGAGTTTAGTTTAGAAATAGAGGGGTTGTGTAGCGGTGCCACTTGGAATATACTTCCTGTTTGGCTATCGTGAAAACCCCAGCTAGAGTTTGCTCCCTTCACTTGTGTCTTCACACCTAGTTGATTACTTGACTGTTGTGGAAGTACTATGATGGGAGCCATGGCTCTAGTGACCATTGGCCTTTAGGTTCAGGGAACCACCCTGGCGAGAATGCATATACTCGACCTCCAATCTGAAACATTGAACCTATATTAGGG
The DNA here is from genome assembly GCA_027742785.1 of Vigna reflexopilosa. NCBI lineage: Eukaryota > Viridiplantae > Streptophyta > Magnoliopsida > Fabales > Fabaceae > Vigna > Vigna reflexopilosa. The sequence goes on from CM050926.1 coordinate 13,271,783, forward strand.
CACAAAGGGAGACATGTGTATTCCTATAACCCCACGCTGTTTGTTTTTTTTAAGAAAAATAATAATAATGTCATTGCATCTTCATACTATACATGCATTTGTGTTGGTCATGTTATTTTTACTTCGTCATATCGTCATGCATCTTGTTCATACATCATTTGGTAACATGCTGCTTTTAGGGGAAATCACAGGTATTTGCCTGATCATATACAAGATGGAAGTTGATGCAAGATCTGGTGCTACACAACAGACGGTTCTGCCATTTTAAGAAAGAAACCTTGCCTAAGGACTCATGGGGGAAATCTAACAGGACTGATAAATTTAGGCAAGAGACTCAAGACCATAAAGAGGGAAACTTTCAAGAAGAAGTATGGAAATCTTTTGAGCCTATTGGAAATGGAAGTACAACTGCCTGCTATCACAGCCCTAGCCCGATATTATGACTCTCCGCTAAGATGTTTTACCTTTCAAGACTTCCAGTTGGCGCCGACTATAGAAGAATTTGAGCACATCTTGGGTTTGCCACTAGAGGGTACCACGTCGTATCAGCACTTGGAGCATCACGCCTCCATCCCTACCATTGCCGCCATAATGAAATTGCATCCCAAAGAACTAGAAGACAAGTTGGTAATGAGGAATCAAGTGCGTGGACTGACGCAAGGATATCTTGAACAACATTTGCATCATCTGGCCGATAGGGAAGAGTGGGAGGCTTTTATGGATGTGTTAGCTCTCACCGTGTATGGCATCGTTTTGTTTCCCAGGATAGAAGACTTTGTGGATTACACCGCTATTGATGTCTTCGTGGCAAGGAAGACGAGGTCAGAGAACCCCGTAACAGCAGTCCTCGCAGATGTGTATGGAACCATGAGTTTTTGCCATGAGAGAAAAGGGAAGAAAATCCTATGTTGCTTGCCGGCATTGTATGCATGGATGACTGCACGCATGTTTAAAGGGGCAGTTGATGTCAGGTGTCCATCGGAGGATCCGTCGCACCAGGGGCTTAAAGACAAAGGGGGCAATGAGTGGGCCCAATTCTTGGCTGGGTTGAATGGAGGGAAAGTAAAGTGGCGTCTTCCTTGGCTTGGGATTAAACCGTCTATCCAACATTGTGGCAGTTTTCCTAATGTACCTCTCATAGGTGCTAGATACTGTATCAACTACAATCCCGTTTTGGTTCAAAGACAATTCGGACATCCTATGAAGGGAGCACCTTCACCAGACTATCTCATAGCTTTCTTCATCTACTATGAGGACAGACATTGCACTGAAATGTTGAGGAGAGTCAGAAGTGCCTGGGCAAATGTGGTGCGAGCAGAAAAGGATTTGAGGATTGGAGTGGTGGATAGTCGGGTCAGTTATCACACTTGGATTCTGGAGAGAGTAAAAGAAGTCAAACTCCCTTTCAAGCCAATCAATGATCAACCAGCTAGTGAAGGACCATCCCAAGTCCTAGAGAGTGAAGAGGTGAAACAACTGAAGATGGAGATGGAAAAGCTGAGGGAGAGAAACGTTAGGTTGGAAAAAGAATTACAGAGTGCGCGCAACGATTTTGTGGATATGAGGAATGATAATGAAGAAAAGTCACGGGCTTATGAAAACATTGTTAAAAGCCAGAAGGCTGAGAGGGATTATACATTCCGAGTGAAGCAGGATCTTGCAGCTGCTAGTAAAGAGTTAGCCATGAGAGTGAGTGAGAAGAATGTGGCTTTAGAAGAAGGCAGACAGTGGAAACAACTCTACGAAGAAGCCAAAAGAGATAAGCGGGAAGCCCTGAAAAGACTAAGAGAAGCGCAAGTTCAGGTACAAGAAGTGGGGCATCAGATGAAGGAAATGGCTACATCATTTGAGGCGGAGTTGAATCAAGAGCGCTGGAAGCTAGCAGAAGCTGAAGAAGAATATCGAGCCATGTTAAAACAGATGGAGGATTACATCGAAGAGCGAGAGGAGCGATGGAGGTCAATGGAATTTGAAGAAAGGCATCAGGCCTTGGTAAAGAGAATGGAAGAGCACATCGCAGAGCAAGAAACGGCTGTAAAGCATTGGAAGGAAAGCTTCTCTCAGTTGGCTGCTTTGGCAAATGGAGCAATTGAAGACATCCCCCAAATGGTGTTGGAAGCTGAAGCAAGTACTCACTTTTGTAGCCCGCCAGCGGAGATAGAGCTTTTTATTAATCATTGTAAATGGTTGGTAGGCGAGATGAAATCCCTCATCACTCGGGCTAGGGCATGATGTATTTGGAGTTCTTTGTATTTTGTTTCCCATAGGAAATGTAATTAACTGGTTTCCTTTTAAATGAAAGATGTGGGATGTTTGTTTAGTATCTGCTTGTGTTAATTTCCATCAATTATGCCATTGTCATCCTGTGATTTCCCCCCTATTACTAGCATGCATCATCTTTTCTTGTGTTTAGCATGTTTCATTTTCATCTAATCAATTAAAATAATAAAACAGTACGAGTGAGAAAAAACAACGGCCAAATTTCCACGACATCCATATAGGACTCGAGCCAATTCAAGAGCCATGGAAAGCTGGGAGGAGTCACAAGAATCTCTCAAAGCGGATGTTGGCCAGTTGAAAGACCAGGTCGGCCAGATCTTGGCAGCTCTTGAATCCATGAAGACTACTGGAGAGTCTTCATCTGCACACGTTGAGGGAATGCCCACCTTTATCCCCCAATGTTCAATGTTGCGAGCCAATCGGTTCCTTTCCCACTGTATGGGTTGCCCCCAGGTTATACTCCTCCCGTAGGAGAATACTCAGAGGCAGAGCATGCCACATTCTCATTTCCCACGACTGTTAATATACCGCCAATCGGCACTCAGGGACTTGTCTCAGTGTCGGCTCCCATGGGGGAACGGGAATGAATGAGACAAACACAGCTGAAGGAATACGGGTGACCCCAGTACCACATGTGGTTGCTAAGGAGGATTCTTCAGCCGGAGCTGCGCCGCACGCCACGGTGGTTGGGGGGTTTAGTAGCCTCATTGGAGCTAAGGGTAGGCTGGAGAGTCTGGAGGCGAGATTGAGGGCTGTTGAGGGGGTTGAAAGCTATGGGTTTGGAGATATCGCAAGGCTGAGTTTGGTTCCGGGTGTGAAAATACCGCCTAAGTTCAAGGCGCCGGAGTTTGAGAAGTATAAGGGTAACACTTGCCCTAAGAGCCATGTGACCATGTACTGCAGAAAGATGGCTGCGTATGCTCATGAAGAGCAGCTACTCATCCACGTCTTCCAGGAAAGCTTGGCTGGGGTAGCGTTGAACTGGTATACCCACCTAGAGCCATCTCGAATTCGTTGCTGGGCGGATCTGGCTGACGCCTTTGTGAAACAGTACGTGTACAACACGCATGTCGCACCCGACCGTCTGCAGCTGCAGAATATGACAAAGAAGGACAGTGAAACCTTCAAAGAATATGCCCAACGATGGAGAGAGTTGGCTGCGCAAGTTGAGCCGCCGTTGTTTGACAAAGAGATGGTGGCGATGTTCGTAAATACACTCCAGCCACCCTTTTATGAGCATATGGTTGGGAATGTATCTGTCAATTTTGCTGACACCATCATAATGGCGAGAGGATAGAAATCGGGTTGAAAAACGGGAAGATAGCATATGGCCCACCTGCAGCTACAAGCCACAAAAAGCCCAGTTTCAATCCGGGGAAGAAGAAAGAAGGGGATGTACATGCAGCGTCGGTAATGCCTGTGTGGAGAGGTCAAGCCCCCACTCCTAATTATCGACCATACTTGAGCCCACCGCCCTATGCTGCTAACGCCTCGTTTGCTCAACAAACTAGGCCTCAACAACAACAAGTGTATTATCCATCGCAGCGTATCCCAACTGAAGCTTGGAGAGCTGGGGCAAACGCGAGCCCGAATCTGAATGCGGGTCAAAACACCAACCCCAGAAGGAATCAGTTTATTAACTTCACCCCTATCCCTATGACTTACACAGAGTTGTTACCTAACCTGGTGAAAAAGGGTCTGGTTGCCATTTGCCCGATGAAGCCTGTACAGCCTCCGTACCCCAGGGGTTATGATGCAGAGGCCAGGTGTAATTATCATGGGGGAGGCGTGGGTCACTCAACTGAGCGATGTGTAGCTTTCAAATATAAAGTACAAACTCTGATCGACTCGGGTTGGTTAAAGTTTCAAGAAGATAAGCCCAGCGTCGAGGCTAATCCATTGTCCGGGCATGGGAGTTCCTCGACGAATGCCGTCGAGGTTGAAAAGCCTGACCTGATAAGAGACGTGGGCGAAATCCGAAGTTCTAGGAAGTTTATCTTAGAAGCTTTGTTGAAGGTGGGCCTAGTGAAGGGCGATTATGATCTGGGTATAACATGCGCACTCCATCCGGATGTTGGGCACTCTATTGAGGAATGTGTGGAATTCGAGAATTTTCTGCAAGATTTACTTGACAGAAATCTGATGCAAGTATGCCACAAGGTCAGAGAGGAAGAAGTGTTTGCACAAACTGGTGGAGAATCTGATGTAACTCTGCCAGAACCGTTGGTGATCCATTTCACTAGGACCACCCATGTACCGGTAACTGAAGAAAATCCGTCTGTTGTCATCCGAGTGCCATCTCCCTTTCCTTACAAGAACGAGAAGGTCGTCCCGTGGAAATATGGGGCAATTGCGTTAGATGAGAGAAATGATGCAGATCCGGCCGTTGAAAACATATCAGGCATTGGTGGAATGACCAGAAGTGGACGACTCTTTACACCACTAGAGTTGGCGAGAGAAAGAACCAATGATAAGGAAGCAACAATGGCTGCAAAAGCAAAGGAGTTCTTGAAAGGGAAGAGTGTGCAGGCCGAAGAGACCCCTGACAAGGAGGAAAAGAAGGAGATATCCGAAGAAGAGGTTGGTGAATTCCTAAAATTCATACAACAGAGTGAATATAAAGTGGTGGAACAGCTGAATCGTATGCCCGCCCGGATCTCCTTGCTGGAATTGCTTATGCATTCTGCTTCTCACCGTAAGCTGTTAATGAAGATACTCAGTGAGGCTCATGTGGAGCAAGGTATTTCTCTGAACAAGTTCGAGGGCATTGTTGGCAATATCGTTGCTAATAATTACCTCACCTTTACCGATGAGGAGATACCTATTGAAGGAAGAGGACATAACAAAGCTCTGCATGTCTCGGTGAAATGCCTGGATCATGTAATAGCGCGTGTCTTGGTGGACAATGGCTCCTCCCTGAACGTCATGCCAAAAGCAACATTGGAGAAGCTACCCAGTGATGGAATGCGTATGAAGCCGAGCTCTATGATTGTGAGAGCTTTTGATGGTAGTAAAAGGGAAGTGATGGGAGAGGTGGAACTGCCGGTCCAAGTTGGTCCGTGTGTCTTTCAAGTGACATTCCAGGTCATGGACATCCTCCCGGCCTATAGTTGTTTGTTGGGTCGCCCATGGATCCATTCTGCGGGGGTTGTGCCTTCCACACTGCACCAGAAGCTGAAGTATGTCATGGGAGATAAACTGGTGATAGTGGCAGGAGAGGAGGATCTCCTAGTGAGCGGGCCATCATCCACACGCTATATTGAGGCAGCCGAGGAAGCTCTCGAGACAGCATTCCAATCTCTGGAGATCGTGGGAAATACCTACGTGGAGCCATTCCCGGTAAACCCGCATCTGTCGCGTGCCTCTATCATGATGGCCAAGGTCATGCTGAAAGAAGGTTATACGCATGGGAAAGGTTTGGGCAAGTATGGACAGGGGCGAACATTCCCTCTGGAGGTCGTCGAAAACAAGAATAGGTATGGCCTGGGATACAAGCCCACCAAAGAGGACAGGAAAAGGCTGATGGAAGAGAGGAGAGAGCGCAGTCTGGCTCGGGCGGAAAGACGGGAGCCCAAGGTGGGAAAGATTCGTATCTGTAACCTCAAGGAGAGCTTTCACAGTGTTGGATGGGTTAACACTGGCCAGATAGCAGCCGTGGAGAATGAAGATGGAGCGGAAAGCTCAAGTTTCGTGCAGGCCTGCTCCCCAGATGCACAACTCGACAATTGGGAGACGCGCGATTTACCCGTGATGCTTAATTTGAACAAGATGTAATAGTTTTAACTAATCCTATAGCTTTACCCAAGGCTTTAGGATTCGTGACTTATAGGTTGACATTTTTAGTTTTATGCCCAGCGTGATAATCAAATCGTGTTTGTTTGTGTTTTTATCATCATTTTGCATTCTTCATCGTTTTCCTATTTATTTATTTCCTTTTCATAAACTTAAATAATGCAGATATGACAATGAATGTTTTGAAAATAACCATGTCGATATTCCTAATTTTGAGCACCCTATCAATAATACGGAAGATGATTGTGATGATGACCCGGAACCCTCTCCTCTATTGTTGAGATTGGTGGAACAAGAGTCTAAAGAGATAAAACCTCACCAGGAAGATGTTGAAGTACTCAATTTGGGAGAGGAGGATGAGGTAAAGGAAGTGAAGATCGGTACAAGCATGAAAGCAGAAGTGAGAGAAAAGTTGTGTGTCTTACTGAAGGAGTTTATAGATGTGTTTGCGTGGTCTTACAACGACATGTCAGGTCTAGACACAGACATTGTGCAACACAAGATCCCACTCAAGTCGGAATGCCCACCGGTGAAGCAAAAGCTAAGAAGATTGAAACTGGAAATGTCCTTGAAGATCAAAGAGGAGGTACAGAAGCAATTCAATGCAGGGTTTCTGGCTGTGGCGAGATGCCCACAATGGGTAGCAAACGTTGTGCTGGTGCCTAAGAAGGATGGCAAAGTTCGAATGTGTGTCGATTATCGTGATTTGAATCGTGCAAGCCTAAAAGATAATTTCCCGTCACCATACATCGACACTTTAGTGGATAATACGACCAAGTTTTCACTATTTTCATTTATGGATGGTTTCTCGGGATATAATCAGATCAAGATGGCGCCTGAGGATATGGAAAAGACAACCTTCATCACTTTGTGGGGGACTTTCTGTTATAAAGTGATGTCTTTTGGGCTCAAGAACGCTAGGGCAACATATCAAAGAGCAATGGTGACACTTTTTCATGATATGATGCACAAGGAGATTGAGGTTTACGTGGATGACATGATTGCGAAGTCCGAATTGGAAGAGGAACACATTCTCAATTTGAGAAATTTATTTGAAAGATTGAGAAAGTACAAACTCAAGTTAAACCCCGCCAAATGCACGTTTGGAGTGAAATCCGGGAAATTGCTGGGCTTTATTGTCAGCCAAAAGGGGATAAAAGTTGATCCTGACAAAGTTCGAGCGATAATGGAAATGCCTGCGCCTAGAATGGAAAAGGAGGTTCGAGATTTTTTGGGTAGATTGAACTACATTGCTAGATTCATCTCCCAATTAACCGCTACTTGCGAGCCATTGTTCAAGTTATTACGAAAGAATCAGGCTGTGGTTTGGAATGAGGATTGTCAGGCCGCTTTTGAAAAAGTCAAACAATACCTGCAAGACCCTCCTGTGTTGCGTCCACCTGAGCCAGGAAGGCCACTCATTTTGTATTTGACTGTATTGGATAAGTCAATGGGTTGTGTATTGGGCCAGCATGATGAAGCTGGGAAAAGAGAGCACGCTATATATTACTTGAGCAAGAAATTCACAGACTGTGAACAACGATATTCGTCGTTAGAGCGAACTTGTTGCGCATTGGCGTGGGCTGCTCATCGCTTAAGGCAGTACATGTTGAGTCATTCCACCTGTTTGATATCCAAGATGGATCCAATCAAGTATATTTTCGAAAAGCCTGCTCTCACTGGAAGGATAGCTCGGTGGCAGATGCTATTGTCCGAACATGACATTGTGTATGTTACTCAGAAATCCGTTAAGGGTAGTGCTCTAGCAGAATACCTGGCCCATCAACCCATTAGTGATTATCAGCCAATGCAACCTGAATTTCCCGATGAAGATATCATGGCTCTATTTCAAGAGAACCAGGAAGACAGAAATGAGAAAGCATGGACAATATTGTTTGATGGCGCCTCGAATGCGATGGGACACGACATAGGGGCAGTGTTTTCTCTCCGGAGAATCAATATTTACCGGTGACAGCAAGACTGTGTTTTAATTGCACGAATAACATCGCTGAATATGAAGCATGTGCTATGGGTATTCGAGCGGCAATTGAATCTAAGATGAAAATTTTGGATGTATATGGAGATTCAGCTTTGGTCATCCACTAGTTGAAAGGAGAATGGGAGACTAGGGATACAAAATTAATTCCCTACCAAGCTTACATCAGGGGGTTAATGGAGTATTTCGACTCCGTCACGTTTAATCACATACCGCGGGAGGATAATCAATTAGCAGATGCGTTGGCTACCTTGTCGTCGATGTTTGAAGTTGACCAAGACGCGGAATTACCAATGATTGAAATGAAGAGCCATGTAGAGCCAGCATATTGGCATTTCATCGAGGAGGAGGTAGATGGTAAACCTTGGTATTTTAATATCAAGAAATATCTTAAGACCCGAGAATATCTTGAGAAGGCATCTGAAAATGATAAAAGATCGCTAAGGAGGCTGGCTGGAAGCTTTGTCTTAAGTGGGGATATTCTATACAAGAGAAATCATGACATGGTTCTCCTAAGATGCGTGGATGCAAAGGAAGCTGAGCTGATATTGAACGAAGTGCACGAAGGTACATTCGACACACACATGAATGGGCACTCAATGGCTAGGAAAATATTGAGGGCTGGATACTTTTGATTGACAATGGAAAACGATTGTTGCACACACGTTAGAAAGTGTGAAAAATGTCAAATGTATGCAGATAATATCAATGTGCCACCTACGACCCTGAACGTGTTGTCCGCACCATGGCCATTTTCAATGTGGGGCATAGATATCATCGGAGCTATAGAACCAAAAACGTCAAATGGACATCGCTTCATACTTGTTGCAATCGATTACTTCACCAAATGGGTTGAGGTTGCCTCGTATGCCAACGTGACTAGAAAGGTGGTGAAGAGGTTCATAAAAAAGGAATTGATTTGCAGATATAGGCTCCCTAACAAGATCATCACTGATAATGCCACCAACCTGAACAACCAGATGATGGCAGAGTTGTGTGAAGAATTCAAAATTCACCACCATAATTCCTCTCCTTATCGTCCAAAGATGAATGAGGCAGTAGAAGCTGCTAACAAGAATATCAAGAAGATTGTGCAGAAGATGGTGGTCACCTACAAAGATTGGCATGAAATGCTTCCTTTCGCTTTACATGGATACTGCACATCGGTACGAACATCGACTGGGGCAACACCATTCTCGTTAGTGTATGGGATGGAAGCAGTACTTCCATTTGAGGTGGAAATCCCATCCTTACGGGTGCTAATGGAAACTCAGTTAGAGGAAGCTGAGTGGGTTCAAGCTCGATTCGACCAACTCAACCTCATCGAAGAAAAAAGGTTAACAGATGTGTGTCATGGACAGCTATATCAAAGGAGAATGAAAAAGGCGTTTGACAAAAGGGTGCACCCAAGAGAGTTTCATGAAGGCGAGCTGGTGTTGAAGAAGATTTTGCCAATTCAAAAGGATCATAGAGGCAAGTGGACTCCAAATTATGAAGGGCCATTTGTGGTGAAGAAAGCATTCTCTGGTGGGGCACTAATTCTCACAAGGATGGATGGAGAGGAGTTACCGTTACCGGTCAATTCTGATGCTGTCAAAAAGTTTTATGCATGATGATTCCGCGATAGGGGATGCCATTAGGAGATTGACATTTGTCTTTAAAGTTTGTTATACTATGTGTTGTTTCATTCAATAAATACCACATATCCTCATTTTTATTTTTGTTCGTATACTCTCTGAAACATTGCATATCGCGCTGAGCTGTTAGGTAAACAAGGGAAATTGAAAATGAAAATAATTAAACGCGTGTTAATGAAAGCATCACGGGTATATTCGGTCGGCAAGCTCGGTCTTGGTGGATGTCGTGAGAAACAAAAAGAAAAAAGCAAAAAGGAAAAGACACATGTTGAATTCGTTGTCAATAAAGTTGTCAATGGCATAGCATTTTCGAAAAACAAAAGCAAAACAAGTTTAATATATATATATATATATATATATATATATCAAAGTTGAGTTTTCTCTGAACCAAGGTTTCGTGGGTAACCAGTGTTCTTCTCCTACTAAAGCATCTACATTCATATTTAGTTGAACCCTTAACATTTTCGTTTCCCCTTAAAACAAAGGATTGTCATGGATATAATACTGGGGCAGTTTTCATCATGGTACCCGTGCCCGATGATCTGTTGATCGGGGAGATAAAAAATAAATAAAAAATAAAAAAATAAAAACGAAAAAAATGAAGCCTATGTGTCAACCACTACATGGTTTTGTTTCAGGTTTAAGGTCGTGAGAAAGTAAAGTGACGTGTGGCCATTTTTCTTTATCCAAACGACAAAAGAAGTTTATCCAATTGCACCCCTTTTGAGCCATAAATTATAATTGCTTTCGTCACCCTCGACAAGAATCATTAGCACATCGATGTCAACCTAAAGGGTACATCAAGGGCATCCAAAATCAAGGAGAAAATTTCTGAAAAAAAAGAAAGAAAAAGAAAGGAAAAATAAGGTTTCAAAGAGGTCCACAATAGAGGCAATGAAGCAGACGACCCAAAAGGGAAAGGAAAAAGAAAAAAAAAACAAACAAACAATGGAAAAAAGGATGTTTGAAGTTCCAAGCTCCTAGATACAGTCGACTCGACACCTTGCAAATGATCCTTGTCAAAATGATTTAACCCTTAAGCATTTACTTGGGCCTTCATTATCCATTTCTTTCATAACCCTTTGCTTTTTAGCCACGATACAAGCCAATTAAAGTCCACGCCGACTAGAGAATGTTTATTCTGATCTTCCTCACGAATTTAACTCTGGAACGAAATGATGTGGTGAATGACACAATCACTTTTTTTTAAAAAAAAAAAGCATCGAAAAGGAAAAATAAAAAGATGTGAAGTCTCCCCGTCAATCAAGAATCACCAATTTGGGGCAATCCTTCCTAACCAAATCTTCCCACCTCTCCAAAGCATACTTATTGTGCAAAATTGGGGCAGTCTTATGAGCCCAGCATGTCAACCGCACTTGCCCCCAGATAAGAGACACATATGCGTTAATATTGCTCATAAATAATCATTTAGCCATCTACCGTTCATAACTATTTTCCCACGCCTTCTCGGGTTCAAGTTAATTTGGATTGCTAAAAGCGGTAAAGGAAAAATGAACTAATGGTTACACTATTCATCAAAGAACTTACGGTTTCTTGACATAATTTTCAACAAATGCATTTTAAATGTACATCGTGTTCCACGACAATATTGACAACGAATTCCAAGCATGGGATTTTCAAAAAGAAAAAGAAAAAAAAGAGAGAAGAAGAAAAAGAAAATGAAAAAAGAGAAAGTGAGAGCAAAAAAAAAAAAAACAAAAAAAAACAAAACAAGTGTCTCATGCGTCTATGCATTCATGCACCATCATGACATAGCATCATTTCAAGGAAAGTAAGGAAAATTGCTCGAAAAAAAATTCCTTAAAGGAAAAGAGAAGTTGGAAAAAGGGTTAACACGACCTTTACATTAGGTATCTCCAATGTTTTGCTCAGTATTTACCAATGTTTCTTCAATGGATCTGAACCCAAATGTTTCTTCTACGATAACACCCCCCTATAAGACAATCGTCGCACCTAATGGTCACTCAGTCAATCATCCATAGGGTTGTTACACCCTCCACGGGGTTATTACACCTCACTCATTCATCCATAGGGTTGTTACACCCTCCACGAGGTTATTACATCTCATTCACTCATCCATAGGGTTGTTACACCCTCCACGAGGTTATTACACCTCATCCACTCATCCATAGGGTTGTTACACCCTTCACGAGGTTATTACACCTAATCCACTCATCCATAGGGTTGTTACACCCTCCACGAGGTTATTACACCTCACTCATTCACTCATCCATAGGGTTGTTACACCCTCCACGAGGTTATTACACCTCATTCACTCATCCATGGGGTTGTTACACCCTCCACGAGGTTATTACACCTCATTCATTCATCCATAGGGTTGTTACACCCTCCACGAGGTTGTTACACCTCATTTCTCTCAAGTTCAGCTTTGGTCCAGCATTTTTAAACCCAGTTTCATCTGGAACCTTTAGTTTTTCTGTAATTTTCGGCCCTCTGCTACGCAAGGTCGAATCCAGTTTTCCTTTGTACATCGGCCCTTTGCTAGGCAATGGTCAGACGCTCTTTCTTACTTCATGACTCTCTTCTTTGATTTTTCTTATTATCATATCTACTTGAATCGGTTGTTATTTATTTCTCTTCTCTTTTGAAATCCAGACGAAATTAGTATTTCTATCTTTACTTATTTTTTTACTATATAATATGAAAACATCACTTTGTCATATTATCCAGTAAAATCTAAGTAAAGAGGGGCAGCTGTCAATACCAAATTTTGTCCGGATTAATTTTAGGTTTTACATTTTATCCTGATTTTCATTTTATTTATTCATTTACTTGTTTTAATTTTTATTCCTTCTTTTTATTTCTTTTTATTTTTATTTTAAGTACCCTATCTTATTTTCTTTTTTATTTTTATTTTTATTTTTATTTTTCTTTTTATTTTTCTTTTCATAACCCTCACTTTTAGTATATAATTAAGTTAGTAAAAAAAATAATAATAATAAAAGAAAAAAAAAGAAAGAAAAGCCGGTTTGTCATTTTGTGGAAAAGGAGACAACGTTGTTGTCTGCTGTGGGAAGGACAATGCACGTGCGACCATCCGCGTCAGCCTTGTGTTGAAAACTTTTTTTTCTTCTTCTTTTAAAAAATTAACAAAAAATTATTATTATTTTAAAAGGTTTAAGCACACGTGCGACCATCCGCGTCAGCCTTGTGTTGAAAACCTTTTTCTTCTTCTTTTAAAAATTAACAAAAATTATTATTATTTTAAAAGGTTTAAGCACACGTGCGACCATCCGCGTCAACCTTGTGTTGAAAACCTTTTTCTTCTTCTTTCAAAAAATTAACAAAAAATATAAAACATCATGTTTTCAAACAATCATCCAAACATAATTCTAGAACTACGTAACCCTGATTTCTTACTTTGAGAATACATAGGAGCAAGGTCAATCCTTGTCGGGCCCAAAAAACTAAAATATATATTTTGTTTCTTTGTAGTGTCTTTTAGGGGAAATTTAAACGTTTTGAAAACCACCTTTTATTCGCGTATTTAATTAAAGGTACTGCCTTCGGGCAGGCGTTGTAGGGTGCTAATACCTTCCCTACACGTAACCGACTCCCGAACCCATAATCTGGTTTTCGGGGACCTTGTCTTATCACTTTATGGTTTTTCTGTAGTTTTCCAGAATAAACTATGGTGACGACTCCAAAACTCTTTTTTCGAAAAACGTTTTCTTTTTGGATCGTCGTCCCGTCGCCATTTCCGGTTGCGACAGGTTCTTCAAGGTGAATTTTAAGTGTTTTATTTAGGATTTGAGGTGTAGACTTTTGTTGTCTTTGTTATTGTTATGCTATCTATTTTTGTTTCAAGAAGTATAGTGTATGGTTATTAAATACCATTTAAGCGGACATTTTGGGTGGTGTTGAATTGCGATCACAATATTTCATGTATTATCTTTCTATACTCTGGTGGTGTATTCGCAGAAGTCCTGCTTTGGTAAGTGGACCCAATTTTGATAAATAGGAGAGTCTTGTTGGATGGACAGACCCTGTTTTGGTAAACAAGATCGTGAAAGTCCTGCTTGGGTAAGTAGGCCCGATTCTGGTAAATCGAAAAGTCCTACATTGGTGTGTAGGCTTGGTTTTGGTAAATCGGAAAGTCTTGCGTTGGCGCGTAGGCCCGACTTTGGTAAATTGAAAAGTCCTATGTTGGTGCGTCGGCCCAGTTTTGGTGAGTCAGAAAGTCCTATGTTGGTGCGTAGGCCCAGTTTCGGTAAATCGGAAAGTCCTGCGTTGGTGCGTAGGCCCTATTCAGGTGAACAGGTCGTGTGTGCTAGAGTACGGAAGAAACATATGGCAATAGTAATTGGGAGTGGTGGCATGGTTTGTTTGGGTTAGAGTTGAATTAACAATGTTGTGAGTTTGATTTAAGTAGGAGTGTTATGAGCTTATGTCTTAATTAATAATTGTATTATTATATTATATCATTATTTGTGAGTTAGATGTTGATTCTGTTAGCTTACTCTTGCATTTGTGGTGATGGTTCCCACCTACGAATGATCGTATTTATACGGGAGCAGATGATATTACAGATATTATTGTTGATGATGTTGAAGCGATGGAGCACGAGATATTATTTTCGGGGTTTTCAAAAGGTTGTTCTTTTTTTATTTAAACAAATTATAAAGAGTTTAGTGTGTTATTTCAAGTTGTAATATGAGTAATTATTATTCTCTCATGTTTTTATTTATTTTCGTGATAACTTAACAAAGTCTAAAATTTTTACTATATCGTGATGATATCAAAGTTTTATTTTCCTAAATAATGGATGTTCTTTTACTCACATGTGACATTCTAAATCAGGGTGTTACAAGAGGCAATTGAACTGTAAAACGAAATTAAAATTTGAAACGAAATTTAAGTGTGAAAATGAAACTCAAAACGCAAGTGTAGAGAAATCAAAATTGTTGTGAACGAAATTGAGGTTGCTGCAAAAACGTAAAATGCTAGAACGAAATTGAAAATGGAAGCAAGGACAAAATAACGTAAATGCAGAACCAAAATTAGATTGCTGAAATTTAATGTGCTGGAAAACGTAAATAAAACCTAAAACCCCAAAGGGGGAGTTATCCAAGAGCCAAAAACAAGAATGAAGAAGTGAATTAGCGTTTTTCCCCCTTTTGGATGCTAAAACCCTAGTCCAAAGTCAACCCCCACAATTGGGCTTCTAAAAAATATGACCCAAAATGGCCCAAATGTAATTCTAGTCCAAAAATACACATTAAAAATGAAATTAATTACAAATGCTAAGGTGGAAATTAACGAATGATGTGACAACTCTCTTTATGTCCCAAAATATAATCCCAAACATTACCCTAAAAATAATTAAACTCAAACCATCCAAATTAATTAAAATATGAATTATTGACCAAATTAAACCCAATTAGCAAAATTGATAAAATAATGGACAATTAAGCACAATTCACTAATCAAATTCGGTGCGGAAAGCTAAGTGAATAGGATAAAATAATGATTCATCAAAATAGATCACATTTAATCTTTTGCACTCCTAGGTAAAATCAAGATGCAGAAAAAGTAACAATTCAAAAGACATCAAGAAAGTAACACAACCTCAGGACACAGAAACAAAAGGACACACAAGTAAACAAACAGGTTCACATAATCCTCAATGAATCTAGATAAAAAAGGATTAGACAACATCCAAGACACAAAGAATCAGAGAAACCAGATACTCATGATAATCATCCAAGTAATTGAAGACATGACGGAATAATCAATCAGCTCAAGAGGTGAATCAAAAGCAACAGAATGTCACAAATGCACTATCACTATATCTCTCAGGTGTCTAGGGTAAACAATGTCAACTCAATGCACTCAAGAAAGAAAGCAACAAATAGACTTGGTAAACCTCTATTATCAACACTCAAAACATATGCATGTTCAAATCAAAAAGGTATTTTCATGGTTGTTGTAAATTGAGATAATATCTTTAGAATCTTCCTCATTAGAGGAAATAGATACATAATCTTTTATTTTATTTTATATTTCCTAGTTTCCCTATTTCCCTTTTTAGGAGAACTAGATTATTACAAATAGAAGGTATGAGAATGTATTTTTCAGATTTGAGAATAATAAAATAAGTCTTATTTTCTACTTGGTATCAAGAGCTTCCAATCTTGGGGCTTCGTTCCGCTGCATAGACGCGCCGCCGCCGCTGTTCGACCACCGCTGCTATCGCCATCGTCGGTTGGGGTCGTTGATAGGGTAGAAAGGTGCGCCCAACACCGGCGACCATAAACGCTGCCGCTGCACAGTCGCGCCGCCGCCACTGTCCAACCACCGCCGCTGCCGCTGTCGCCGGTTGGTGTCGTTGATAGGGTAGAAAGTGCGCCCAACTCCAATGACCACAACGCCGGAAGTCGCTATGTGAGAGGAGCCGCCATGTGCCGCCACCGTCACCAGCGCATGTAGCCCACGCGCCCACCTCCAGCGAGACCCATTCGCCGCCGCCGCCACAGAAAGGGTCGCCGGAGACTCCTATGTCTGTTCCTAGGGTCAATGACGACCCGTTTGGCCTATATTTGAATAAATCTGAGTTTTAAGTTCTGGCCTTTTTTTCTCAGTGAGTCACTCACCGTCGTTGCCATACACAAAGTTTGTTCCTAGGGTTTGTGACAACCCGTTTGACCTTTTCTTGAGTAGATCTGAGCTTTTAAGTTTTACTCTTTTTTCGGTGTGACCCATATGTCGTCGTTGTCTTGGAGGCTCCTGGTTGCGTTCTACGGGATGTCTGAAGTAAAAATTATTCCTTTGAAAGCAGTTGATGAATCAATGAGTAAGCCCTCTGGATCATGTACTCTGTCCATAAAAGGTAAGATTTGCCTCAATATATTTGATCATTTGTCTCAAGGTATTTGGATCCTTGATTCGGGTGCAACTGATCATATGACACCTTTTAGTGTGTCCTTCGACTCATGATAAAAGAAATAAAGAACAACTTATTACAGTTGCGAAAGGTCAAGGTATACCTATATGCGGCTCTGGGAATATAATTTTGGACTCATCTATTGTATTGAAGGATGTTTTACATGTTCCTCAATTAGCCAATAGTCTTATCTCTGTGCAAAAATTCACAAAGGATTTAAATTGTTTAGTAACATTTTTTCCAACTTATTTTGTTTTTCAGGACCTTGCCACGGGGAAGACAATTTTAACTGCTAAGGAGCAGAGTGGGTTGTATTTTTCAGTGTTTAATGACCAAAGCAACACAAAAATCATGAGTCAACAAGCTACATCTGAGATGTGGTAAAAATCTCAAATATGGTTACATCATCAAAGGCTTGGGCATCCTTCATTTAGTCTTATCAAGTCCTTGTTTCCCCACTTGTTTACCAAAGAGTTTGTTGAGTCTTTTAATTGTGATATTTGTCAATTGTCAAAACATCATCGTGAATTTTATCCTATTAGTCACAAAAAGAGTTGTCTCCATTTGATTTAATTCATTCTGATGTTTGGGGTCCTGTCATAGATTCTATTTCCGGAGCCAAATGGTTCGTTACCTTTATTGACCATTGTACCCGTGTCACGTGGACATACCTTATGAAAAATAAATCTGAAGTTTTTCAATTTTTTGTTAATTTTTTCCATCTTGTCCAAAATCAATTTGGAAAAAATATCAAAAGAATCAGGTCTGATAATGGTACCGAATATGTGAATCATGAATTTCTCAATTTTTTGTCTCATAATGGTATTGTTCATGAACTAACTTGTGTTAACACCCCTCAACAAAATGGGGTTGCAGAAAGAAAGAATCGTCGTCTTCTTGAAGTAACTAGAGCTTTTCTTTTTCAAATGTCTGTTCCAAATATTTACTGCGGAGAAACTGTGTTAACTGCCACATATCTCATTAACAGGTTACATACTCGTATCTTAAATGGCATTAGTCCTATAGAGTCTCTATTGTCTTTTCTTCCATCTTGTTCCCTACTGACGAGTCTACCTAGTCGAGTCTTTGGATGTGTTGTTTTTGTTCACTCTCATCATCCTAACCGTGGTAAATTAGATCCCAGAGCTCTTAAATGTGTCTTTATTGGGTACCCTCCTAATAAAAAAGGATACAAATGTTATCATCCTCAAAGTCGTCGCGTCTTTATCACCATGGATGTCACCTTTCATGAAACACAATCCTATTATGTTAGTCCACCACATCAGGGGGAGAACGCACTTGAAATGGATGAACTCTCCTTCTTGTCATTACCATGTTTGTCTTTGCAGGATGCCCAAGACCTAAGCAATGAAGCTACCATAGTCCACAGTGAGGAAGAAGAGGAAGAACACAAATTTTTTGGCAAAAAATATGAAAGAAGAGAATAACCCACTTTGACTCTCAAGCAAGAAAAATTGTCTAATCCGGAGGTGAGGATACCTAAAGATATCAATGAGGAGGAGGTAAGTACTACTGAGGATTTACCCATTGCATTGAGAAAGGGAAGAAGATCATGTGCTAAATATCATATTTCTTAGTATATTTGCACTAATAATCTCTCTGATAAGCAGAGAAGTTTTATGGCTGCCATTGATGCCACAGAAATTCCTACCTCAATCCAGGAGGCCATGAAACTTGAACATTGGAATCAAGCCATAAAAGAAGAGATGAATGCATTAGAAAGAAATTCAACTTGGGAGATTGTTAATAAGCCAAGAGACAAGAAGGCAGTAGGGTGTAGATGGATATTCACAGTGAAATATAAGGCCGATGAGACAATAGAAAGATATAAAGCTAGATTGGTGGCAAAAGGATATACTCAAACATATGGGATTGATTATGAGGAGACATTTGCCCCAGTGGCAAAGATGAATACATTTCGAGTTATTCTCGCTTTGGCTGCCCATTTTGGATGAGACTTACACCAGATGGATGTGAAGAATGTCTTTCTTCATGGAAATCTAGATGAGGAAGTGTACATGGAGATTCCCCCAGGTTTTGAAGTGAAAAATGAAAGAAACAAGGTATGCCTCTTGAAGAAAGCATTGTATGGTCTTAAGCAATCCCCTAGAGCATTGTTTGGAAGATTTACAAAGCAATGGTTTCCTTGGGATACAGACAAAGCCAAGGAGATCATACTCTATTCATAAAGCACTGTTCTACAGGTAAACTCACTCTATTGCTTGTCTATGTGGATTATATGATTATTGCAGGAGATGATGAAATAGAAAAATTGGCATTAAAAGAAAAATTGGCAGCTCAATTTGAAATGAAAGACCTAGGAAAACTCAAATGTTTTCTTGGAATAGAGGTTGCCTACTCCAAGAAAGGAATTTTCATCTCCCAAAGGAAATATGTACTTGATTTCCTCAAAGAAACAGAAAAGTTGGGATGTAGAACCTCAACAGTTCCTATAGAACAGAATCACAGAATTGAAAGTGAAGAAAGTGCTCCTGTAGAGAAGGCCCAATATTAGAGATTGATGGGAAAATTGATTTATCTATCACACACAAGACCAGACATTGCTTATACAGTTAGTGTAGTGAGCCAATTTATGCATGATCCAAGAGAGAGACACATGCAAGCAGTTGACAAAATTCTCCAATACTTGAAGTCAAGTCCGGGAAAGGGGCTATTATTCAAAATGGAAGACACGTTGACTATGAAGATATATACTGATGATGACTATGCAGGTTCTATTACTTACAGGAAATCTACTTCTGGGTATTGTGTATTTCTTGGAGATAGTCTGGTAACATGGAGAAGCAAAAAGTAAGATAGAGTATCTCGTTCTAGTGCAGAAGCTGAATTTTGAACCCTTGCTCAAGGAATATGTGAAGGACTCTGGATGAAAATCATTTTGGATGATCTTAAAGTCAAAGTGGAGAACCCGATGCAACTATACTGTGACAATAAGTCTGCTGTGAGCATAGCCCATAATCCAGTACAGCATGACAGAACTAAACACTTTGAAATTGACAGAAATTTCATCAAAGATAATCTTGATAGAGGCTTTGTGATTACAACTCATGTTCCTATAGAACTTCAAATAGCAGATATTTTTACAAAAGGATTTCCTCCGGGTAGATTTCGAGATCTTGTAGACAAGTTGGGAATGATTGATATTCATTTACTAACTTGAGGGGGAGTGTTGTAATTTGAGATAATATCTTTAGAATCTTCCTAATTAGAGGAAATAGATACAAAATCTTTTATTTTATTTTATTTTTCCTAGTTTCCCTATTTTCCTTTTTAGGAGAACTTGATTATTACAAATAGAGGGTATGAGAATGTATTTTTCAGATTTGAGAATAATAAAATAAGTCTTATTTTCTACTATGGTATTAGAGTCATGATTAGAGCCTATCCTAGCAAGTTCTAAGTTGGTATTTTTGTTTCCACCCGTTGTCGAGCCTCTATTGGACCACCCAATTTCTACTATCACGCACGAGATGTCTATACCTCTGCGTGAAGGGGGTGTGTTGGAAGTCCCACAACGACTAGAGATAAGGCCAATTTATAATATATAACTGAGGTGCAAACCTCACTTTTCAAGCCGGTTTGTGAGGTTGAGTTAGGCCTTAAAACCCACTTCTTAATATGGTATCTGAGCCATGATTAGAGCCTATCCTAACGAGTTCTCTGGGAATTTTTGTTTCCACCCGTTGTCGGACTGTTATTGGACCACCCAATTTCTACTATCACGCAATAGATGTATATACCTCGACGTGAAGGGGGTATGTTGGAAGTCTCACATCGACTAGAGATAAGGCCGGATTATAATATATAAGTGAGGTGCAAACCTCACCTTACAAACCGATTTTGTGGGGTTGAGTTAGGCTTAAAAACCCACTTTCTAATAATGGTTGTAATGGGGCCAAGGAGAATAGAGGAGCAATGAGGAACAAGTGAAAATACAATCAAATCACTCCCAAAACCTCTAATTCAATCCTTTTCTTGACTCAATTATTCATATTTTTTTCTGATTTTTTCTATCTTTTCTTGTCTTGTGTCTTTTCTTTTCTCTTTTTTTTATAACACAACTATAAGAGAAAAGATACACAACATATTTACAAAATAACCAAGAAGAGGAGCCAAATAGCCAATTCATAAGAATCCCAGGAACACCAGACTTGTTCCCAAAACAATTCCAAAGCTCCAAAATTCCTTAAGGTTAAGGTAATCATGGTTTTTCGCTTAAGGCTGATTAATGAGCTTCAAAAAACAGAAAAGGAGAAAGCATATGCTCAACACGGGTTATCAAAGGATTAGAACAAGGTAGGCTTATTTGGCTAGAGAGGCTCAAGAACAAAATTGCCTTTACCACTTTCAAACATGCATATCAATCAAGAACTATCAGCAATAGTCAAGCCAAGGCACATGTGCAAGCAATCAAGAGATATATCACACACAAGAAAGAACATCAAGTGGCTCAAATCCTCACATAGGGTATTTTTGTCACAATCAATCAACCTCTCAAACATCATAATCATTTTTCCAAGCAGAGAAAAGCAAGGATTTCAAACCATAAGTATCAATCAAGTGAAGGAAGAGCCTACAACCTAAACAAAATCCAGAAATCAAGATAAACATGCAAAATTGTACACTAGACACAAGCTTAAAACAACCAAAACAACCTAGAAAAAAAAACCTAATCTAAGAAAAATCTCCCTCAATAAACCACACTTAAACTACATAGTGTTCTCAATGTGTCATAAGCATAAGATCAACAACCAGAACAGTCAAAAGATATCGACAAGTTCAATAAAAGTGGAGAAGGAAGGAGAAAAGAAAGCTCCCTGAGTCAAGGTGGAAGATGCCAAACTTGTTTGAGTAGAGAAGTCTCCTTCACAACTACATCTACCAACGAAGGATTGTTAATGAGTGGATTCAGTCGGTACCCACGGTCCTTGAAGCTTTTGCTTTGTATGGACCTTTGATTTCAACTATGGGCCCTTGCTGGTCAGATTTATGTGTGCCTCCTGTAATAAGGTTAGTGCATTCCAAATCCAAAGAATTTATATGCATAGGTACAACACTCAATCCCAATGTATCAGATTGAACATCAAAAACACTCTTAGAACATGAATCAAGTTTAGAATTAGAATCAATATTAACAAGAGTCTTAGATTCATGTTCAGTGCATGGAAAAGAAGCATTCAGATGTGATAGCAAAAAATGGTTCTTATCATGCAAAGAGTGAAAATTAGAAACATGGTCATCAATAGTATAATCAAGTATCTCAGCACAAAAAATAGATTGGTCCTCGGATGGATGTTTCATGGCATTGAGGATATTAAAATGAACAGGAATATCGCCAAACTCCATGGACACCAACACAAACATCAATTTTAATTCGTGCAGTTTTAAAAAATGGTCTGCCAAAGATAATTGGGGCAAACCCACGGGAAAAATCCTTCCTCCATTTCAAGAATATAAAAGTTAGTCAAAAAAATGAGTTCCCCAACCCTAACTAAAACATCCTCTATGTAACCCGTGGGGTGAGCAACACTCTTATTGGCTAACTATATGACTACACCTGTAGGTTGCAAAGTTCGAAGAGAAAGAGATTTAAAAATGGATAGAGGCATGCCATTTATGGAAGCACCCAAATCAAGCATGGCATTCTCAAATTTGTTATTTCCAATAATGCAAGGGATGCAAAATGTACCTGGGTCTTTGCATTTTTTAGGAATATGTGGTACAAATTTACCTATCAGTGTAGATACATTTTTGCCCATGTTGATTCTTTCATTTCCCTTCATCTTCCTTTTATTGGTGCACAACTCCTTTATGAATTTTGAATATCTTGGAATATGCTTGATGGCATCGAGCAAAGGTATGTTCACCTCCACTTTCCTAAAGGTCTGAAAATTCTCCTTATCCACCTCTTCCATATTTTTGCTTTGAATTACTTTAGGAGGAAAAGGAAAGGGGATAGTGATAACGGTTCAAAAACCGTTATTTTGATACTTAAATTTGATACAAAACACACCCTTTATGACTTAGAAACTAGCTTGAAATCATGCTTTTTGCTTAAGTTAGAGAATAAGAGAGTCAAATGTGGTTTTCTTGGTTTTATGCTTGGTTTTCCTTGTTTTGACAGGATTTCACATGAATTGAATGAAGGAAGCTGAAGTAGGAAGAAGGCAAGAGAAAAAGGAAAATTAATTAAAAGAAGAATCGCAGGCACCGCTGAGTGCCATAGTACCGTTGAGCGCCATCCTCTTGAAGGACTTCTCTAGCCAACACTTAAGCGTCAACACTGAGGGGAAGTTTAGTGTAGTAGCCACCACTGAGCGGCATCGTTAAGTGCCACTATCTTGGTGAATTTTCTGCCAGATGCCTGGACAACAGCGTTGAGCGTTCTTCTCAAGTTTTGCATCTACCGTTGAACGGTGACCCAGCGCTGAGCACTGTACTTTTGGGCCTGGGCTAGTTTCTGCTGATTTTTAATGAATTGTAAATAGATCTGGACGACCTAGATGGTCTATCTTTTGGCAGAAGAGACGTAGAAACACCTTCTTCACCCCTTGGAGGCGGATTTTGGATGCGAAAGCTCCAATCTACAAGTTCTAGGGTTTATCTTTTCATTTTTTTCATTTATTTCATCTAGTTTCACCATGTCTATGGTGAACTAATCCTTCATTGTTGTTGGGGAAATGATGTAATTCTATTGAAACTCTCATATATTGAATTTATGCTTTATTCATATGCTTTATTTCATTAATTGTTAGGGTTTTTCCTCCATTATCTTTGCATGCTTTGTTTAAGACATTATTCAATAGCGTGATCTTTGATTTTATCTATATGGACATATGTGGGTAGATTTAGACATGAGGGAATTCTCTCGGGAGCAATATTACCTAGACATAGGGATAGGAGGACCGATTGCCTTTAAGCTTCTGTGCGAATGTAATGCATGAACAATTGCTAGGGAGACAAGACATTGTAAACTAGTAATTAGGAGTAAGCTCTCTTCACCAAGACATTGGAATTAGGGTAAATTAGAAAGTGGCATTGACATTAATGAAAATGTAGAATTCATAAATATATGAGAGTGGATTAGGATAAGTCGGAAACCCCAACAACACAATTCATCCATATCATTCAACTGTGTATTTTCTTTGGTCAATTGATCAACCTTGCATGCATATTTAATTTTCGTCTTTTGCATTCTAAACACCAATTTTCGTTATTCAAGTCTTAAATAATCAAGAAATCACATGAAAGTCTAGGCCTATGAGTCTCTAGGGAAACGATACTTGGTCTTACCACTTATTATTACTTGATACGATTCGGTACGCTTGCCGGAGTCTTAACAAGTTTTTGGCGCCATTGCTAGGGACTTGTGGTTTAACTATTCTAGTAGTGTGATTATTGATTAACTTTGACTTGATTTTTTTTTTTTTGTTTGTTCTATAAAAGTGCTTTTTATGGTTTTGTTTCTTGTGTATGCAGGATACAATTCAAACTAGAAGCAAGAAAAATTCAAAACTTCTTCTTGTAGGTTTAAGTTCAACTCGAAGGAGAAGGAGGAATCGAACATCTAGAGAATTGTTTCCTTCTCCTGAGATACTCTTACAACCCTCACCACAAGCATCCAACCAGAGCACAAAAGAGATGGCTAAGGAGGAAATTCCTAGGAGACGCACTCTGGCAGATGCTACCACTGTTGTTGGCCCTCAACATTTTAACAGCATTGCAAGGCTGAGGGTCAATGCTTTGAATATGGAGATGAAGCCGAAGTTGATTCAATTGGTGAAGAGCAACCAATTTAATGGGTTGTCAAATGAAAGTCCATATGATCATCTCACCACATTTAATGAGATTTGCAACATGGTGAAGATCAATGGTGTGCCGGACGAGGTGATTAAACTTAGCTTGTTTCCTTTCTCATTGGGAGGCAATGCTAAACTGTGGTTGAACTCTTTCCCTGAGGATAGCTTTGCGACTTGGGAGGTTGGGGTATCTAAATTTTTGAAAAAATACTTCCCACAGTCTAAAATCAACAAAGGTAAACTGAAAATTTCTTCTTTCAAGAAAGGCATGGAAGAAACCCTAGGCTAGGCATGGGATAGATACAAAAGCTTGCTTAGAAAGACACCCATGCACGGTTTTTATGATATAACTGTAGTCCTTTCATTCCTAGGAGGTCTTAGAACTCAAACGAAACTTATGCTAGATGTCTCAGCTGGAGGTAACATTAAGCACAAGACTGCAGATGAAGCCTGTGATTTGATAGAGAACATGGTTGCTAATGACATTGAGATACATAGTGAAAGGGGCGTGCTACTTCAACAAAAGGGAGTTCTTCAACTATCCACTCAAGATGCATTGCTTGCACAGAACAAGTTGATAACTCAACAATTGGAGAATCTGACAAAGACTCTTGCTCAATTACCTAAGGAGCTAAAGAACGTTTCACAAGTGCAACAACAACTTTGTGATCGTTGTGGTGGTGACCATATTAATGGTCAATGTGCTTAATGATGAGTGAATATTTTCTTGATTTCACTTAGTTTATTGTACTAGAATTAATCAGGGAATTGTGCTTAAATGTCCGATATTTTCCCGTTTCTGTTAATTGTGCTTAATTTGACAAGAAGTTCTAATTTTAATTAATTTGAATTATCTGAGCTAATTATTTGCATTATTAATTGAAGGAAAATTTTTGGAGATACATTTTGGGACATTAGAGATGATGCCAAATAATTCAAGACTTTCTGCATAGACATTTTAGAATTAGTTATATTGTAATTTAATAGTCTAGGATTTTTGGACAAACCTTTATATCTTGGGCCAATTTTTGTCAAAAGATATTGGGTCCAAAAGTAGTTTAGGTTTAGAAATTTTTTATTATTATTTTTTTTAAAAAGCAAATGAGGGGAGAAGGTGCTGGAGGCCCAACCGTCACTCACTTTTCTTTGCTTGGCTGGTGAACGTTTTTTAGCCTTCCGGGAACGCTTTTACGCTGTTACAATGTAGAATTGTAGAAGACCTCTTCTTTTTCTTTTGGAATGAAACGCTGATTGTTGAAGCCCTCATTTTCTTTGAAAATCGCTGCTTTCATTTGGAGAAACACAGCTGATTCAAGCACACAGCTGCCACTTCATTTTCGCATTGGAGTTTTTTTTTTATTCAAGCACACAGCTGCCACGCCTGCACGCTGATTCCATATTTGTGCACTCACGGAAGATACGCTAATTTCACTTGGCTTGTGCATGCTGTGATTTATCTTGGAGCGCTGATTCATAGTGAGATGTGGTGCAAGGTGATTTATTAGGCAATTCATATTTTTCTGCTTTTAGCACAAGTAAAGCGTGATTCACTTCTATCTTCATGTACCAAATTTTCAGTTTAATATTCTATAAATTAAAATGCTGATTTTACTTTTCTTTTGGATATGCACTGTTACGTTCTTCTGATTTGAGATGAAAAAGCACATTTCATTTTATTACCACAGCTATGTAATGTCTAGAGGAAGATTTATTTTTATTTTTATAGCTTCGGCTTTGAGAATGAGAAAAACGTTGATTTAGCTTTGGAGGTTTGAGCCCGTTTTTATTTCCTCTTGCAATGTCTAGTTTATTCGGTCCATAGCTAGGTAATTAGCTAACGTCTTAGCATTAAAGTTTTATTTCCCTAATGTGCATTTTACTTTTTAGTTTAAGCATTGTATTTTAATAGCCTTAATTGTGTTGAAATATTTATCTACTGTTATGTTTGGGTTACTATTTTTGTTCACTATGTTGTTTGTTATATTCAGTTTATCGTTTCTGTTTACTTTAATGTTGTCTATTCTATTTGACTTCTTTATTTTCATGCATTTCCAATTTCCTCACTTGCTTTAGAGATCGTTCAGTCCCAATGTATAACCGTTCGGTCATCTGTAGGACCGTTCGGTCCTCATACTGTTTTCATTCACTTTAATGTTTTCAATTATGTTTAGTTGCATTTAATTTTCATGCGTTAATTTAGTTGTATTCTCATCTCAAACACCTTCAAATCCCCCCCCCCTTCGTGTTTGACCTGATTCTCGAACCATAGTTTGGTCCTTGAGAGACAACCTAGGAGTCATTTCCTAGTCTATACTGCATTCCTTATGAACATTAAATTTGCATGGGTGCGACACCCATCACTTATCCAGAGGAGGCCCAAGAAGAAGTCAACTACATGGGCAATCAATTCCAATACCGCCAAGGTAATTACAACCAAGGGTGGAAGCCTCACCCAAGCATGGGTCAAGGTCAAACTGGACAATCTGGACAAGCAGGAGGCCAATTTAATAGATCACAGCAGCAGCAACCATCACCACTGTGGGAACAGGTATCTAGTTTAAATGACAGGACTAGCAGGTTGGAGGAGATCTTCGAAAAAATTTTGCTAAAACATGAATCCACTACGAAGAGCAATGAAGCTAACTTCAGAAATTTAGAGATGCAGATCAGTTAGTTAGCTAAAAGGTTGGAGGATAAGGCAGAAAATCAATTTGGGGCTAATACTGAGGTTAACCCCAAAGAAGATTGCAAGGCTGTAGTGAGTGTTGTTGAGGAGAGAGTGAGAAAAGAAAAAGATAGTGTTGAGTTAGTGAGGGAAGAAGAAAAAGAAAAAGAATTATGTGAGGGTGAGTTGGAAGAAGAAGAAG
Organism: Vigna reflexopilosa; assembly: GCA_027742785.1. Lineage (NCBI taxonomy): Eukaryota > Viridiplantae > Streptophyta > Magnoliopsida > Fabales > Fabaceae > Vigna > Vigna reflexopilosa. The sequence continues at coordinate 13,299,121 of CM050926.1, forward strand.
AGAAGAGGGGAGAGAAAAAAATTGAAAAGGGAGAAAAAATTGAGAAAAATGAGAGAATTCTTCCTTACCCAAAAGGGCGTGAGAGAGTAGAGAGAATATGTGACGCTTTAGAGAAATCTTTAATCAATTGGAGATTACTGTACCGTTGACTGAAGCACTTCAACAAATTCCTGTCTATGCTAGACGTATAAAGCATTACCTCAGTGAAAAGATAGATTTTGATGAGGGAGCTAATGATGAACAGGGAAGTTGCAGTGACTTATTGGAGATAGCTCATCCTCCTAAAGTGAAAGATCCAGGAGGTTTCACAGTTCCTTACACCATTGAAGGTGTGAAGATAGGGAAAGCCCTACTTGATTTAGGGTCAAGCATTAATATGATGCCCCTATCTATGCTGAAAAAGATTGGTGGTCTCAGATTGAAGCCAACGAAGATATCCTTAATAATGACAGATGGATCACCAAAGAAACCCTATGGTGTGGTGGAGGATGTTGTGATGTGCATAGGAAGGCTCAAATTCATGGTTGACTTTGTGGTCATGGAGATGAAGGAGGATGACAAGATCCCAATTATTCTTGGAAGGTCGTTTATGAAAGCGGCTAAAGTAGTCATTAACATGGATGACGGATTAATCATGATTAAAGACCAAGAAGAGGAGGTGATCTATGATGTCTTTAAAGATAAGCAGATTCAAGTAAAGAAGATAGGTCACAAAGCTGCAAGGAAGGTTGCACGAGTGGCTAAACCTAAATCTGCAGAGATAGTCAACATAGTCAACAAAGGTAAAAATTGTGTTTTAATGCAAGTTGAGGAAGAAGAGAAAGTTGATAAAGGAGGCACGATTCATCATGACTTGAAGGATGTACAATTCAAACTTGGTTCTCCTGTAAGATTCAAGAAGAAGTTGTGGGTTGTGAAAGGATTCAAAGAGAATGGAGTGATAGAGATTGAGGCTCCATATTCTAGGCGAGTCAAGAAGGTGGACAGAAAGCAATTGATGAGTTGGTGTGATGAAAGCAAAAGAGACACCAGCATGGAAGATGGAACCTGAGCTTTACTGGGTCAAGCTAATGACGTTAAAGAAGCGCTTGTTAGGAGGCACCCCAGTGACCTGAAAATAATTTTTTTTTATTTGATTATTTTGATTATGTAATTTTGAATATTGTTGAACACTGTTATTGGTTAGCATCTACTGACGGATGCTAGATAATTAAGTATTCACTGAAGGATACAGGAAGGTACACCTACTGATGGGTGTTGGTAAGATTTGCACTTACTGATGGGTGCTAGAAAGGTTTGGGTCAGGCTCGTGACGTTAAATAAGCATTACTTGGGAGGCAACCCAGTTGATTGATTTACTTCTGTTACATGTTTTAATTCTATTCTAGTTGCATTTTAGGGCTTAATTATTGCATGACTGAGTGGAGTGAAGGGAAATTGCATAAAAATTGAAAATTGAGAGTTGAGAGTTGAATTTGAGTGATACAGGGTCAATGATGCTTAAGGCAAGCCAAAAAGAGGGAAATTCAAAATCGCAGCCACCGCTCAGCGGTACCTAGCGCTGAGCGGCGGCGTCGCAAATTGCAAAGTTGGGCTTTTTAGTAGGGTTCAGCGTTGGTTGGCTCATTGCACATTTTAATACCCCTTAGGTCTCGCCCAAGCCTCTCATTCAACCTTCCACTCTCTTTTGACACTCTCAAGCTTTCTCCAAGCCAATCTCTTCACTTTTTCGTACTCCCACCTTCTCAAAAATCCTTTTTTCACCATTTTTGCACCTTTCCATCATCAAAGTTTGGGGTTTTTGTGAGAGAACAACACTTGGGGATCATTCATGACCCAAGTAAGTCATACATTCCACGTTCTAGGGTTTTCAAAGCATGAATTTGTATGAGAATGTTAGTCCAATTATGAAATTTTAGGGTTTTTAATTTTTATGCATGATTAAGTGAAATAATTGATGTTTGGACCGATTAAATTGTATGATTGAGGTCTGGAACGAAGGAAATCGCATGTGGGTGGAGATTAGAGTCGTTTAGGGCTGTTATTGAAAAACTACTACTGATAGCGCTGAGCGGTACCGCTGAGCACCAGCTTTGCAGGTTCTGTTTTTACTTGCTTTTGTTGTGCAGGTTACGCTGAGGTGTATTGTTTTGCCCTAAGCGCTGATCAGTGAAGTGTTTGAATGAGTTTTGTGGTTTGCTAACTCTTAATGAGTCTTTCTTTGGTTTTATGAAAATGTATTTGATGCATGAATGGCTTCTTCATCTGGTAAGAGGATCAAGACTACGAGAAACAAGAGGAGAGAACCAGAGAGGTTCTATTCTAAGAAGTTCCTCTCTAGAAGACATGAGTAACATTACCTCCTTGTCCAAGATAGGCGACTCTTGATGGAACGCAAAGCGAGATGGATTCCGGACTTGGCTCCACAGTTTGGAGAGGAGATAGAAAGCAGACACTATGAGAAATTGGTTATTTACCCTGCACATGCAAATATAGTAGTGGTAAAAGAATTCTATACTAATGCCATGGGTCTAGGAGATTCTCACGATAATATGGAGAAGTATACAAGCTATTCCCGTGGGAGGATTGTTAGGTATGACCCTGAGTCTATTAACAGGTTCCTAAACATGGAATGGACAGGTGTGCAGTGCCAATTTGCACTCAATGTGGAGAAGGGAACTGATTTTGATGATATTGAGAGCGCTCTATGTGTGCCTAGACGACACTTTCACATGAATAGTAGTGGTGCAGCTGTGCATATCAAGAGGGCCAATTTGACACCCTTAGCACAGTATTGGATGGTGTTCTCCCACGCTAACATCCAACCGTGTTCTCATGTCTCGGACATCACTGTTGCCAGGGCCATGTTCTTATACTACGTGATCAGAGGAATGAATGTGAACATTGGCCAAGTAATAGCAAATGAGATTTAGAATTGTGCTACCACCACGAACAAAAAGGCACCTTTGGGGAATCCTTCTCTTATTACACACTTGTGTCAGCTAGCTGGAGTGGATGCTTCTATTCCACCATTGGAGAGACCAAGGAAAGCCATTGATGCAGCCTATTATAGGCAATACTGCAGAGGAGATGAGGCGGCCCAACCAGTGCGTCAAGGACATCCCAGGAGGAGAGCACCACAAATTCATGGCCTAGCCCATGCTGTAGAGCCATTCCAGATGAGGGGCATGTATATGTCCATAATAGAGGCTAGGCTGGAGTCCATCCACAGAGGACAAGTGGCCTCACCAGAGATTATGAAGGGGATGTACGATACTCCCCCTACACACAGGTGGACGATGGAAGAATTTAACAATGTGGTGGCATGGCCAGAGGAGCACACACAGGGCAGTGGAGCTAGAGCAGCTGAGGCTCCTGAGATGGAGGATGATGATGAGGATGATGATTTTGAGGACGCTGAGGATGGAGAGGAGGATTCTGATGATAGTATGTGTTGACATAGCATCTACTGATGGGTGCTATAGTAACGTGAGCAGGACTTTTTTTTTCTTATCTTTTTGGATTTGTAATTTGAACTTTATTTGCTTTTGTTGAGTAGTATAAGTTTTAATGTACTTGGTTTGACACTTTATTTGTTATGATGGTTTGATTGATGTTTTTGCATGATGGGTGTTGCTTGATGATGCTTGAAATTGATTGATGTTGAGATTGCACTGTATGTTGATATACAGGTGGAGTGTTCACAAGCTATGTAAACAGATGCATATGATGATATTATGATTGTGATTATGATGCTAAGCAAGGTATTTATCTGGGATGTTTGGAATAATGATTGAGTTTATATGTGAGGTTTTGAACTCCAACATTTTTTTTATTGAATGATTGTTATTTACTTGAAAGCATAAGTGATATTGCCCAGGTTTCTATGATTAATTGAATTGCATGTATGTGTCATATGATCAAGGCCATTTTTTATTAGCCTTTTCTTAGCCAATGCAAAAAGTTTCGTCCCACTTAAAAAAGAACACCATGTGTTCTACCCTTTTTGAACCTAAGCCTTAAACATGATGTGAAAACCCTTGTTGAAAATATTTACCTTGAGTTAAGTTGAGAATTATTATGTGGTATTGATAAAGGTTCAAGTTTGGGGTTGTTGGGAAGATTGGAAAAAGAAAAAGATGAGCATTGAGCTAAGGTGTTGAGCAAAAACTTGAAAAGATGAAAAGAAAAAGATAGAAAAGATAGAATGAAATATAAGCTCAATGCAACGAAAAGGGGAAGTTGGGAATGAGTGAGATTGGTAAAAAGAGAGTTTGTACTTGAATTATGAATGTTTGAATCATTCTCTTAACTCAAGGATTTTGTGATCTAGAAAACCAATTTTTCTTGTTAGCCACAGCCTCATTATAAGCCTTAAAAAGTCCTTGTGATGACATGTTTGTGTGATGATGATTGATTGTGGTAAATGAAAGGCAATTTTGTTCTATGTCACATGTGGATAGTCGAGGGAAGGAGTGACCTCTAGAAACACGTGAGGGATTGAGTGAAACACTTTGTCTGGTGAGGAATAATTCCATGAATCTGTGATTATATATGTGCTTAGCGAACTGATCATTCATGAGAATAGCATTTGTTGGATATTATATGATTGTGTGAACACCATGATAAGCATTGAGAATCAAGGCATGTGTGCATCTTGACTAAATTCTATTGATAAGCATATTTGAGTGATTACTTGTCTTGAAAGGAAGAGCTTTTTAATGTGATTGAACCATTGTCATGATTGGTGAAAGACTGAGTTTCATTTTGTTTGCTTGAGGACAAGCAAAGTTCTAAGTTTGGGGTTGCGATAACGGTTCAAAAACCGTTATTTTTATACTTAAATTTGATACAAAACACACCCTTTATGACTTAGAAACTAGCTTGAAATCATGTTTTTTGCTTAAGTTAGAGAATTAAAGAGTCAAAGGTGGTTTTCTTGGTTTTATGCTTGATTTTCCTTGTTTTGGCAGGATTTAACATGAATTGAATGAAGGAAGCTGAAGTACGAAGGAGTTGGAGGCAAGAGAAGAAGGAAAAGTGATTAAAAGAAGAATCGCAGGCACCGCTGAGCGTCATAGTACCGCTGAGCGCCAGCCTCTTGAAGGACTTCTATGGCCAACGCTTAAGCGTCAACGCTGAGGGGAAATTCAATGTCGCAGCCACCGCTGAGCAACACCGTTGAGCGGCACCGCTGAGCGTCACTATCTTGGTGAATTCTCTATCAGACGCCTGGGCGACAATGCTGAGCGTTCTTCTCAAGTGTCGAACATATTGTTGAGCGGTGACCCAGCGTTGAGCGCTGTACTTTTGGGCCTGGGCCAGTTTCTACTGATTTATAACGAATTATAAATAGATCTGGACAACCTAGATGGTCTATCTTTTGGCAGAAGAGACACACAAACACCTTCTTTACCCCTTGGAGGCGAATTTTGGATGCGGAAGCTCCAATCTACAAGTTCTAGGGTTTATCTTTTCATTCTTTTCATTTATTTCATCTAGTTTCACCATGTCTATGGTGAACTAATCCTCCATTGTTGTTGGGGAAACGATGTAATTCTATTGAAACTCTCATATATTGAATTGATGCTTTATTCATATGCTTTATTTCATTAATTGTTAGGGTTTTTCCTCCATTATCTTTGCATACTTTGTTTAAGACATTATTCAATAACGTGATCTTTGATTTTATCTATATGGACACATGTGGGTAGATTTAGACATGAGGGAATTCTCTCGGGAGCAATATTACCTAGACATAGGGATAGGAGGATCGATTGCCTTTAAGCTTTTGTGCGAATGTATTGCATGAATAATTGCTAGGGAGACAAGACATTGTAAACTAGTGATTAGGAGTAGGCTCTAGGATACCATAAACCTAGTGTTTTTATCCCTTTTAGGTATTTCATGATCCTTTTAACAACAGTCAAATGAGACTCTTTAGGACATGATTGAAACCTAGCGCATAGACATACATTATGCATAATATCTGGACAACTAGTAGTTAAATAAAGTAGAGAGCCAATCATACCATTTTACAATCTTACCTGCCTCATCTTTGTCTAGATAACAGTTTGTGGCCATAAGAGTAGGGGACTCTTTGAATCCATCCATTTTAAACTTCTCTTGTGCCATAACCAAGGTTCATCCTTTTTTTACAGTAAACATATAACAAATTTGAGAGAAGTATTTTTGAAATCAACTATGTATATGTTGTTATGTCTCTTACCTACTAGAACTAGTATATGTGATGATGCATGACAGGTCAAGAAGTGATTTGATTCAAAAGTGACCTTTAAGCCCTTATCACAAAGTTGGCTAATACTTAGCAAGTTGTGTTTAAGACCATCAACAAGTAAAACATTTCAATAGTATGTGAGGAAGGAGTTTGTATTTTACCTATACGAGTGATTTTATCCTTATTGTTGTCTCCATAGGTAACATGTCCACTTATTTTGTGAGACAAACTACTGAATTTTGTAGCATCTCCATGTCAACAGAATGAATGGCAAACAATATGCAATTATATATTTATTTGTAACTGTTATTCTCTTAATTAGGATAATTAGTTGTAAATGTATATAGTAGTTTAACTTATTTAATGGGCAAAAAATCAGCTTGAGAGATTGTAATCATTTGTATTTATATGAAAGTTCTCCTGCAAGAGGAGACACAGTTTTCTGGCTCAATCTTCTCTAAGTTTGACATGGTATCAGTCTAGGTTACAATCCCAAAACCTAGTTTGTGTTTTTTCACTTTCGTCCTCGATTCACGATTCTTCTTGGTTAAAACCAAGTTTGCGTTTTTCAGTCTCGTCCTCGATTCACGATTCTTCTTGGTTTTTTCTCTCATTTACTATTTCCCTACCTCCATGGCTTCCGAAAAATATGATGTCTTATTTGGTCGCCTTAATGAAAAAAACTACTCAGCTTGGGCATTCCAATTCAAGATCTTTGTCACCAGCAAAGATTTGTGGGGTCACGTTGATGGCAGCACTCCTGCCCCTAACAAAGACCAAGATACGGTTGCTCATGCTCAATGAGCAGTCAAAGATGCTCAAGTCATGGCCTGGATCCTTGGTTCCGTTAATTCAAACATTGTCCTGAATCTTCGCCCTTACAAGACTGCAACCGCAATGTGGTCTTACCTGAAGAAAACTTATAGTCAAAATAATGCAGCTTGTCGATTCCAACCTGAGCACAACATCGCTATTTTTAAATAAGATAGTCTCTCCATCTCTGATTTTTACTCTCAATTCATGAATCTTTGGGCTGAATACACTAATATAGATTATGCAAACTTGCCTTCTGAAGGTCTCAATTCCGTACAAATAATTCATGATATTACTAAACATGACCAATTTCTTATGAAATTGCGATCTGACTTTGAAGGTATCTGGTCCAATCTCATGCATGGAGATCATGTCCCATCATTGGATGCATGTCTCAATGAGTTGTTACGTGAAGAACAACGTCTTCTTACATAGTCCATCATTGAAGAACAAAAATTGTCTATTGTTCCAGTAGCATACGTGGCACAAGGGAAGTCACGATGCCATGACATAAGTACTATTCAATGTTTTAGTTGCAAGCGATTTGGCCACTATGCTTCAACCTGTCCAAAAAATTTTGCAACTACTGCAAAAAGGATGGTCATATTACTAAGGAATGCCTAATAAGGCCACCACGACAACCTAGAACAACTTTTACAACCACAACTATTTTGTCTATTCCCCACAGTTCTGCCAATCCAGCACCTACCCATCCAAATGCTACTACTGATGTTCCAACTTTGACCCCTGAAATGGTTCAACAAACGATAATTTCAACTTTTTCTGCTTTGGGATTCTCAGGTAACTCCTTTTCACCATGGTACTTTGATTCTAGGGATTCCAACCACATGACCAACAATACTCGATTCCTTACTAATATAAAAAAATATTCGGGGAATCTCATAATACATACTACTGGTGGAAATCAATTGCCTATAACAGAAACTGGTGATATTTCTTCATTTCTAACAAATGTCTTTGTTGCTCCTGGTCTCACCAGCAATCTCATTTTTGTTGGTCAATTAGTCGACAATGATTGTCGAGTTCAATTCTCACACTCTGGTTGTCTTGTGTAGGATCAACACTCGGAGAAGATAATCGCGAAGGGGCCTAAAGTTGGACGTCTTTTTCCCATCCATTTCTCGTTGTCTCCAAGTCTTTCTTTGCCTTTAGTCTCTTGTGATTCTGCTATTTTTGATCACCAAGTGTGGCATAAGCGTCTTGGGCATCCCAACTCAAATGTTCTCCATGACATGTTCAAATCTGGTTTTCTTGGAAATAAACACACCCCATCTCTTAATAATATTCATTTTGATTGCATTCCTTGTAAGCTTGGCAAAAATAAAATTCTACCATTTCCAACACATCAGTCGAATGAAACACAACCATTTGATATTATCCATAGTGATGTTTGGGGGTGGCACCAATTACGTCTCATGCTAATTACAAATATTTTGTTTTTTTATTGATGATTATAGTCGTTTCACTTGGGTCTATTTTTTGCGCTCAAAAGATGAAGTCTTTTCCACTTTCAAATTCTTTTATGCTTATGTCCAAGCCCAATTCTCCTCCAAAATCAAGATTCTTCGCTCTGATAATGGGGGGAATACACATCACACTTATTATGTCAACAGAATGAATGGCAAAAGATATCCAATTATATATTTATTTGTAACTGTTATTCTCTTAATTAGGATAATTAGCTATAAATGTATATATAGCAGTTTAGCTTATTTAGTGGGTAGAAAATCAGCTTGACAGATTGTAATCATTTGTATTTATATGAAAGTTCTCCAGCAAGAGGAGACACATTTTTCTGGCTCAATCTTCTCTAAGTTTGACAAAAACACCAGTTACGTCTCATGCTAATTATAAATATTTTGTAACTTTTATTGATGATTATAGTCGCTTTGCTTGGGTCTATTTTTTGTGCTCAAAAGATGAAGTCTTTTCCACTTTCAAATTAGCTTATTTAGTGGGTAGAAAATCAGCTTGCAAATTGTAATCATTTGTATTTATATGAAAGTTCTCCAGCAAGACGAGACAGTTTTCTGGCTCAATCTTCTCTAAGTTTGACAAAAACACCAGTTATTTTTTCATGCTAATTACAAATATTTTGTAACTTTTATTGACGATTATAGTCGTTTCGCTTGGGTCTATTTTTTGCACTCAAAAGATGAAGTCTTTTCCACTTTCAAATTAGCTTATTTAGTGGGCAGAAAATCAGCTTGACAGATTGTAATCATTTGTATTTATATGAAAGTTCTCCAACAAGAGGAGACACAGTTTTCTGGCTCAATCTTCTCTAAGTTTGACACTCCAATCATGTGTCTTGAGCAATCGCTATCAAGATACCATGTGGACTCCTTTCCAGTTTTATCTTCACTGCTTTCTAATGATGCAAATATGGCCATCAAGCTGAAATTAGTTTCTTCTTCAGGATACTCATTGGATTCACTGTTGTCATCCTTTTCCTCTTCCAATTTTTTCTTTAATTTGAGTATGAGACATTTTAGCTTGATGTGTCCTATTTTTTCACATTCAAAACAAGTGGGAGTAGCAGATTTATCTTGCTTCCTAGAGGAACTTTTGTTTCCTGCAGAGTTCTTGTTAACTTTACTTTTTTAACTCAAGAATTTAGAGAACCTTTTTGTCATTAGATTTAGCTCTTCATCTTCTTCTTGGCTCAACCTTCCTAACTCATAGAAGTCTTTGTGTTTGGTCTTCCCATTTTCTATCTTAGTTTCCCCTTCACCAACGTTTTGTAGGGAGGGGTTCCACACACTCACATACACATAAGTCTCCACATTTGATAAGATATTGTCCGCTTTGGGCCAAGCCCTCACGGATTTGCTTTTGGTACCACTCCAAAAGGCCTCTTATCAATGGAGGTATCTTATGTGTATATAAACCCATGTTCATCTCTTATTTTTTCTGATGTGGGACTTTGTTTGTACCCAACATCCTTCCCTCAAACAAAGGACCACCTCCCCTACAGCGGAAGTCTTCTTTCTTATCCTTGAGTACACCATGGTCAACACTTCTCTCTCACAATCCATGGTCAAACACTGAGCATCTCTTGCTCTTCCACCTCTCATGTTTCCAGGGCTTCACCCGATCATGAAGGGACGTACTCGTTTGAGCCCGGTCACCAGACCTGAACCTGGCTCTGATACCATTTGTAGGGAGGGGTTCCACACACTCACATACACATAAGTCTCCGTATTTGATAAGATATTGTCCGCTTTGGGCCAAACCCTCACGGATTTGCTTTTGGTACCACTCCAAAAGGCCTCTTATCAATGGAGGTATCTTATGTGTATATAAACCCATGTTCATATCTTATTTTTTCTGATGTGGGACTTTGTTTGTACCCAACCCGATCATGAAGGGACGTACTCGTCTGAGCCCGGTCACCAGACCTGAACCATGGGCTCTGATACCATTTGTAGGGAGGGGTTCAACACTCACACATACACATAAGTCTCCACATTGATAAGATATTGTCCGCTTTGGGCCAAGCCCTCACGAATTTGCTTTTGGTACCACTCCAAAAGGCCTCTTATCAATGGAGGTATCTTATGTGTATATAAATCCTTGTTCATCTCTTATTTTTTCTGATGTGGGACATTGTTTGTACCCAACACGTTTGACATGTATTGGTCATTCAAATCTGTTTAATCGATTAAATTTCGATAACCCAAGCTCTAGTGTCAATTGTTAAAAATAGGAGCCTTTGTATCTCAATCAAAGAGGGGTTGTTTTGGATTTAAACCTTTTTCAAAATATTTTTCAAATCTTTAAAGAGTTCTTGAATCTTGAAATCAATAACTAAAGATAAATGAATCAACCAAGTAAAGAAAGATGAAAGAAAGATCAAAGCACGCAAAGATTTATACTGGTTCAGCTTCTCATAAGCCTACATCCAGTCTTCTCCCAATAACCTGGGCTAAAAGGCAATCCACTAAATCAAATTTGAGTTTAAAAATATAATGAAATCCTCAATTGCTATCCTCATCACACTCAAATATGAATACAACACAAACAAAAGAGGAAACACTCACTCTCCACCAATACAAGAGATGAACACTCAATCTCTAACCTGGCCAACCCAACACAAGTGTCACAACACTCAAACGAATGATAAACTGATTAGAACATATTCCTATAGTGTAGAAGTATCAATCCAAAGGAAGTCAAATTGATCTAGAATGAAATCTTGATTTCTTGATCACCAATGAAGCTTGAAATTCTCCAAGAACACTTCTTGAGAAAACTTGTACTCAAATCTCAAAAAGAATGTTAGTATAGGCCAATTAAAACATTAAAGAATCAGGTCTCAAGTCTGGTTTATATAGAAAAACCAAATCTTGTCGTAGTTTAATCGATTATGTTAATAATGTAATCTATTAAGCTTTTCTTTATGTTTTAATCGATTATGGTACTGATGTAATCAATTAATTAGACATTTATGCTTATATAATTGATTATTTGGCCACTTAGCCTTGTTAGTCATCTATTTGCCTTTCTTAACATATTATGTTATCTGTATAACATATTATGCCTTTCTCTCTATTTTAATTGATTATGTAACTAATCTAATCGATTATAACAAAGTGTTTTGCCCCTGTTTTGCCTTCTAAGTGTTCTGGATTAGTCTAACAGACTATATCACTTATGTAATCGATTATTATTACCAGAAAACTAGATTTCAATCTATTTAGGCCTATGTCACTAATAAAGAAAGATTTAATACTTCTAGCACACTAACATGTTAATGATTTAAACATTTGTTATGTCATTTTGTTGTGCAAGAAAGATTAAAACCATTTTTAATCATTTAAAACTATTCATCATAAAAAACCAATATACGTAGAACATTATGATGACCAACATTTTCCACATCTTCCATTAACTCTTCCCCTTTGGGCATTAACAAAAAATGACAGAACAATTTAGTATAATGGAATTCATATATGCAATAATCATGGAATACATCAAGAAACTCTTAAAAAAAGTTAAGCATATAATGCCCCCTATAAAAAATAATAGGTTCACTAATGAATGTTGTGAGCAATGTATGAATTATTCAAAGATAAAAAATGAGCTCAACACAATAACATTCCCAAGGTAATATGACTAGTTAAGCAGGGAATGATTATTCAATGCAAGCAACAAATATATGTTTAACATAATTTAGTTTAGCTATGCATTTGAATGTTCTAGATATATCAATTAATAAGAAATGACAGTTTCAATGATCTAAGCCAAGATAAACAATACAATTTCCAGTGATGAAATGTCATTTCACTCAATCATAGTTATAGTGAATAAATCTATTATATTTTTGTACATGTATCAAAATGCATAATTGATTGAACATGTGATATTTCAATGATATCAACTACTAAAGATTGTAAATCATAAGCATATCAAGCACACTTTTCAATACTTAAATCAACTGTGATATTCAAATTTAAGCAGAGAGTATTATAACACAAATGTTAGTTATTATGCAACACAATTTTAATGCATATCAGTAGAAGAGAAAGAGAAGAAAAAAAGAATAAGAGATACTCTCGAGCTTTAGCGTCAAGTTTCTTACTATTGTAAGAGAGTAGAGAGAAACACATGTGAGTGTTTTGACTACATTTTATTGTAATCAAATCCTCTCGTAGAGAGATTTAGTTTTGAACTACTTGTAAGCAATCACTTTATTGTAAACAACGTGCTATATCAGAAGGGTTGTGAAAAATGTTTTCCAAAAACACTATTTAACCCCCCTTCTAGTCTTTTTCAAGTATATCAATTGGTATCAAAGCTAACCTCATGGCGTAAGTTCTTAGCAGGACTCGAGGAAACGATCCTGAGGAATGGAAAACGAAGGATACATCGTTAACTATCCTCCTCTGTTCAAAGGAGAGAAGATTATCGGAAGAACATCAAAAGTCAATCAAGCTCTTGAAGACAATTCTTGGATTGAAGCTATGAAAGAACTTGGTCAATTCAAGAAAAATGAAGTATGGGAACTCGTTGAACTGCCCAAAGGAAAGCATGTAGTCGAAGTTAAATGGGTCTATCGCAACAAGTTAGATGAACATGGAAATGTCATCATAAATAAAGTCAGACTAGTTGTGAAAGGCTACTCTCAACAAGAAGGAATTGACTACATAGAAACATATGCTCTTGTAGTAAGGTTGGAAGTCATTCGAATGAATTCTCTTATCATTCGCGGCATTCAACAAAATTAAGCTCTATCAAATGAACGTTAAGAGTGCATTCTTAAACGAAAATATTAAGGAAGAAGTACGTGGAACAACCCCCAGGGTTTGAGTGCAAAGTTAATCCCTCACATGTCTTCAGACTTAACAAAGCCTTATATGGATTAAAACAAGCTCCTGGAGCTTGGTATGAAAGGTTAAGTCTCTTCCTTATAAGGAATGGTTTCACAAGAGGTCAAGTAGACACCACATTCTTCCGAAAGAATGTCAGTGAAAGCTTCATAGTCATTCAGATAAATATTGATGACATTATCTTTGGTGCTACTGATGAAAAGTTATGCCAAGACTTCTCGAAAATGATTCAATAAGAATTCAAGATGAGTATGATAGACAAGCTAAAATTCTTTCTTGGACTACAAATCAAGCAAGAAAAAGATAACAAGATAAAAAGCATGTTTCGATTGTATACAATATTCTTTCGATTGTTTCCACAACATCATGTAAAAGATAAAAACAGAAAACTTAAAACACACAAGACTTAAAATCAAAGTTGAACTAAATAGATTGTTTAAATGTGTATTTATTAAACCTCCAAAAGGGGAGATTGTTCAGAATAAATCGTCAAACGAACAAACGATCTCATGTTTTGAAGTTTAACTAAATAACATTAAAATGTTTTCCAAAAACACTGTCGAACCCCCCGTTCTAGTGTTTTTCAGGTACTTCACCCCCTATCAATATTTTCACTTTGTCAGTTCCTTCATGTGTAACATGAAGAACCTCTCACATCTCCTTAATCATCTTGCATACAGAGATCCTGTAAAATTCATCTAAGACCAAAGTAGAAAAGATATATTATGAGCTCTTACATCAAACTAAGCTCGCCTGTTTTCTTTAGTAGTCCATTGTAAATAAGGTTTTTCTTCCTACACATAATTTATAGTAATGGTGGGAACAGGGTTCATTTACAACAGCTTCCCAAACACCCCTTTCAACAGCCCCAAAAATATTTGCATTATGACTTTCCAAAAGTTATCACCAGTAAAGAGTGGAGGTCTATTGATGGAGGCACCCTCGATATAAACTTGGTTTTGTTCGGTCATTTTTGAAATATTAGAAAAACTATCAAAGTAAGATTTGATACCAATTGTTAGAAATACACAACGGAATGTTTAAATGTAAGAACAAAACCAAGAGGTGGTGAATTGGTTTACTGATTAAAAATTTTCCCTTTTTAAAATATGATTTCACAATAAAAACTATTCCTTTAAATATTAGTAGTAAATAAAGAGTAGAGGGAAATGGAAAGTTTGTGCAAGGAATTTTATATTGGCTCGGATCAAAAGACCTACGTCTAGTTGTTAATTTCTCTTAAAGAGGGATTAACCAATCACTAAAAATAAACAAGAACACATAATCACAAAGAATAAAGTTAAGGATAGAAAACACCGCCTTCGACATGCAAAGGATGAACAATACCTCCTTTGACACACAAAGGATGAACAAAACCTCCTTTGACACATAGGATACACAAATTTCCTGGCAAAAGCAGCAATACTCAATCACAAGACACTCTTAATGAAAGTTCTCGCTCTACCCACACTAGGTTTTTCAAAGCTTTTTTTCACAAACACAAAGAGTTTCCCTTAGGCACATAACTCTAATACTATTAGTGAAATAGTTATTTTAAGTTAGGTTTATGTGAAGTATTTATAGACTCTTACATTTGAAAATTTGGTCAGAAAACTAAGAGTCAGGTTCGCAACTGCCACTGATAATCGATTATCATAAGTGATAATCAATTATTCCATGAATGTTTTCAAATAACAATTTCTTACTATGATAATCGATTATCCTTAGTGATAATCGACTATCATAGAGGCATTTATGAAATTATTGATTTCAATTGGATAATCGATTATCATTAGTGATAATCGATTATCACAAAGGCTTTTATGAAAAATAAAACTTTTTCTAAGTGCTTTGCTACTTGGGTTCACCTATCTTGAACTACTAAATTAAATATAATACACTGATTACAATACTTTAACAACTAAATTCTTAAAACATTGATGTATCTCTTAAATCCAAACATCCTTTAAATCCTTAATAGTTCTCCATGAAACATCATCATCAAAATCCTTTATTGAAGCAATATGTCCATCTTCTTCTTTTTGCTAACAAAGTAATGTATGATCTATTTTTGGACGTTGTATTTTGGGTCAAGTAGTGTAGGGTTTTTGAACCACTTGGGCCAACAAAGGTCATGACCTAATGTTAAGCCAAAGTGGATGTCCATGAGCTTAGATTGACCATGTGGTCAAAAGTTTTTACCTAGCTTGGTGGTCAAGGGTATGTGGGACGTCCCATGTTATAGTGGCCATGTGTCATGCTCACATTGGAGAGGTTTTCTCATAGTTAGTGGTCACCTGTCACTCTAGGAATGTAGAGGATTATCCATAGGTAATGGACACACGTCCTCCTCCTATTGGAGAGAATTTTTGTCTTCGTCTCGAAGTTAGGTCAAGATAGTGTTTTTAGGGTTTTCCTTCTACATTTTGACACATCCTAAGCCTATAAATATTGAGTCATTTTATTAGTCTCCAAAGTCAAGACTAGAACATCTCATGCGGTCTTCTTTATCACCTTCCTCTAAAGTTGGCCTACCTCTCTAAAAGGTAGGTACAAGAGCTTCTCAACAATAAGGCTTCATTGTCACCAATGAGGATAAGAAAGATGTATTCACAATCATCTCATTCTGATATTAAATTAAAAAAAAAGTATTACTCATAATTATACTAATAGGATGAATGTGAATATTCTTCACATGAGTAAAAATAATTTTAAACTATAAATTCAACTGTAAATTTATTTTTCGTCTTTATCTACAAAACTCAATCACCAAAAATGTAGAAACAAAGTTAACATAGAACTTATAAATGGACTCATTTGGTAAAAAATAATCAAATATTTGTTGCGTTAAATCTCTCAAAACTTTTGGAATATATATAACTACTCTTCATTCTTCTCATTTTTAAAACTTGTATGTATTGAATATTAAATAATATACTAAATTCAAATAATTAGCATACTAATACTAAAATGCTTGTATAGTGTTTCTTTTACAATAATTATGGAATCAATAGTCAAAATAACCTTCATGATTGAAGGGACGTTTTTGCTATTTTTGTTTTTCATAAATATAAATATTAGAGTAAAATATGCCCACAATTTCTGAATTTTTCTTAAATTATACATATATTTTTAAAATCTAAACATTTTTTTTCATTTTAAAAATATTATCTTTCTTACATCATTATACTTATCTCCTCCTTTAAAAGAAAAATACTCTCGATATCTTTTCGCTTTAAGCGTTCGAAAATTTGTTTCCCGCCAGTTGAACTCTTATGTGTTCCCTCCACAATTTAAATCCTGTCGAATCAAATAATCCCAAAACCGCTCTATAAATGCGGAATCAATCTTGTCTTTTTTTCTTGTGATTCATCAAACCCAAACACCTCTTTTCGGGTTCCAATTTCTCTTTCAATGGCTTCTTCTTCTTCTTCTCTTTCCCTCTCACCAGACTCCAAAGACCTTCCTCACTCATCTGGTGAGGTCCATGTTATTGTGGGCCCCATGTTCGCTGGCAAGACCACTGCGCTTCTTCGTCGTATCAAATCCGAGCTCAACGCTGCTAGGTTATTTTTCCATTCCCACTTTTCTTTTTTCTTTTCAGATCTTTGTTGATTCCATGATTTTCTATTGGTTGTTTTGCTAACAGTTTCGTTATTTTGCTGTGAAGGAATGTGGTGATGTTGAAGTCAAGCAAGGACACAAGATATGCGATTGACTCGGTTGTGACGCACGATGGGATTAAATTTCCCTGTTGGGCGTTACCGAATCTCTTGTCTTTCAGAGAAAAGTATGGCCATGGTGCTTATCAGAAGGTATTTTTTGTTTCGTGTTTACTGTTTTCTTAAGTAATTCTTTTAGCTTTCAATCTTTCAATCCTTTTTATCCAGTGGTATTTTTATTTAAATAAATAAAATTCAATTTAATTTTATCAAAATTCTATGTGTAACTTTCATTTTTCATGTTATATTTTTGGTCTTGTATGTGCTATGATAAAAATAATTTTTGTTCTTATTAATTTAATTACATTACATTTAATGATAAGGTTTGAACTGGTGAGTTTTTATGGTGAAAAATGATTTTGCCAATTTATTAGTATATTTTATATGCATATATTTTTGTTTTATAGCCACTCCTTTTTAAAGAGTTTTAACATTTAATGTGTTTCAGTTGAGAAATTGATTATTAAAAAGACCGACTAGGGAATCGTACAACCCTTACTATCAATTCCCATTCCTTTTTATACGTGCTTCTTTTCCTTAACATCACTAAAACATTTTATTAAGCGATCTGAGAGGATCAAAATTCATTAGTTATAATTAAGGTTTTATTATTTGGTTATGGCCATAATCTTATTTTTGTCCTAAGTGTTGCTATTGGTGCAAAAATGCCTTAGAAATGCAATTAACGTAATTGCAATTTTGGTGGTAAGAAATCCAAGGGTCTTGATATTGGCGTAGCAGTTTAGGTTGCTGGTTTTGTTGTAATTATTAAGATCAGGGTTACAGTGAACTTCAAGGTTTTAAGGTGCAGTCCTTAACAGAAAAAATCACTGAAATATTTATTACTTTGACTAATGTTTGGTGGATGCAGTTGGATGTGATTGGAATAGACGAAGCACAATTTTTTGAGGACCTATACGAGTTTTGCTGCAAGGCTGCTGACGAGGATGGTAAAACTGTAATCGTTGCAGGCCTGGATGGTGATTACTTAAGGTATTGTTCAGAAATACACATATAAGTGTCATTTGATTGTAGGCCTTTTCTGATTTTTTTTTCCTCAAATTCTTATCTTTGACCTTACCCTTTTCAGGAGAAGCTTTGGCTCAGTGCTTCACATAATTCCTCTAGCAGATTCTGTCACCAAGTTAACAGCCCGTTGCGAACTATGTGGCAAACGTGCTTTCTTCACCTTGAGGAAGACAGAGGATCAAGAGACTGAACTCATTGGTGGGGCTGATGTGTATATGCCCGTTTGTCGTCTACATTATATGAACAGCCATGTTGCTGAGAGGATTGTTCTCCAATCTCAAACTGTCAAAACTGATTCCCTTCTTGACCCAGCTACAGATGTTTAAGGCTCATTGGAAAATTGGCTTGAATGCGTTCTCTCCACTATGCTTCATTGATTGGTCACACAGCCATGTTGGTCTGAATCTTACTTGATTTATTTGCTTTATCAGCCTTCTGTTTATATTTAGAATTTTATGTATAGATGCAGTTTCTTAATGCTCCTTTGTTATCTCTTTTGCTACCTATGGTTTGCTCTATTGTTTATGCTTGATTTTTATGTATATCATTTTCTGGAAGTCAGGAAACAGTGTAACAAGTTTATGCATCTTCAAGATTATTTTTCTTCTGCCTATTTGAACTGCATCATGCGAGATGCATTTTGATGTAAAATTAAACGTAGATCAAAACGCTCACTCTATTAGACAAAGGCAATCTAGTTTGCATTTTAGATAAATTGACTTTTTGATTGAATTTGATCATACCAGGATAAGTGAATTATCAGTATCAGGACCGTTCTGAAAAACTAAATTCTAAATGAAATTATGTTTTCTAAATTTGTCATAAACACTGTACCTTTGTGTTGATTTCTTATTATTAGTGATTACTAACAATGATATGCAAGTAAACTTCGTGTCCTTATCAAAATTAGGAGCGAGAAAAAGTGTGAATTTGTGGGATCATAATGATATGCAATTTCGTTTGAGGAAAAGAGATTTGTGAGTATTAAATATGTTTTTACAATAATGCTCCTATATAAAGTGTAAATGTATTATACTGATCAATTCTATACGAATCAATTTCATAGAATGGGACACCATTCTATGAAAGACAAAATGTTGTCCCTTATAAAGAAACACAGAGACACCATATTATGCAAAAAATAAGGATAATGATACTTAAACAACATTTTTTTGACAACATTTGAACACCATCTACGTGTCATTATGTGATTGGTCTAAAATTACTTCACAATCAATAATAATAATCGTAAATAACACAATGGACTAATCACAGAATGACACGTAAATGATGTTCAAATGTTGTGAAAAAGATATTATCTAAAAAATAACGATTGACAAATTCAACCATTGAGAGTAAAGGTAATTCATTGTTTTCAGATCTTGTGAAACGTTAATATTGTTTTCACCATTTTCATTTAAATTTATGTTTCTATTTCCAGTGTTAATAATAATTAATAAGTTATTTAATATGTTTTGTATTATGTAAACTTTGCAATCTTTTCATAATTCTAAGTTATCTATTGATTGTTTGACCACATCACCATGAAATAATTTTCCAGTATCGTCTTAATTTTCAACTTTCATAATTTATGTCAAAGTTGGATCAACTGCTTTAAAACATAATCTATTAATCATTAGTTGCAAAAGTTACATTTAAAATAACTACAAAGAAAATCTCCCCTCCTTTTGAAAACATTGTTGTCATGATTTTTTTCATTCACATTTATATTATTTATATTATTTGTCAACAATTACAATAGTGACACATGTTCTTATGTACGGTCTTCTTCATCATGACTCAATCTATCAATAATAAACTTGTAACTCAACAATAATTTTTACTAAAATATATCTGGTTTTAAGAATGAGATAACTTTAAAAATAAAAGATGTCATAATTATTTGATTTATAATTCAATCTTGTTATATAACTAAATTTGTAAATTTGCATGTTACGTATTTTATACAAAATTTTTATTAGTTAATTTGAGAAATTACTTGTCTAAATCATATCAAAATATAAACACTGTATAAAGCAATAATAATATTTTCAGTTCTAGAACATTTGCAATCATGATCTTAGAAAATAGAATTTAAGAGAGATTAAGGTTCTTAAAAAAGATATTCGTATGTCTATTAGGTAAATAGGAAATATTATAAGAAAAGGTTCTTTAAAACAAATTCATTTTTAAGAAAACCTGCATCTCTCTGTAATGTGTTTCTCTAATGCTTTTCTATTCTCTCTCTAAAATCTATGACTCCTATGTCATCTATTTGAAAATTTGAGCATACCTTTGGATTCCTAGTGAGCTTCAAGATTTTCTGATTGGAATTATCATCTGAGTAAATTCAATTCTTCTTCTTTTTTTTGTCCCAAATCCATATTGTGTTGCATGCACCATAAACTTTGGTTGCATGTGTTCTTAAATTCTGCTAAGTGATTTCTTGTTCATCAATGATCCTTAGGGTTTTACTGGATCATTAATTTGAGTCCTTGTTGTGTAGATATAATTGTTTTGAAGGTTAGGTCTAACTAAGAGTCTTGTGAAAAAAGGAGCTCGTTTAGGTAAGGAAAGCTTATAAATTAAAATTTTTGATTTGGATGTTCTATAAAATTGTTTGATTAGGTGAAATTGACGCTAAATTTTTATGTATGTATGTTTGATGAATTTCAATTGTATGTTATTATAGAATCGACAAATGGTAGAATCTGAAAACCGTTAGACAAATAAGTTGATTTTACGAGAGTAGGTAATCTTTAGGTATGAAATCAAGTTTTAGTTTACATTGTAGAAGTTCAGAGCTTTATAATAGCCTTTAGAAAAACTGAGCTTGTACGGTGTGACAGAATAGAAAGCTTTAAAGAAAATATTTCCAAAAATTTCTTCATCTCTTACAATGTCTTTTTTTTAAGTGTAGTGATTCTGATCATATTTTTCTTCTTTAATGATTTACACAAATATTAAGAATAAGGTATACAAGAATCAAAGTATCTTATCATACGTGCATTTAATATTTTGAATGTCAATAAACTTTAGGTCGTATTGCGTGCTCAAAACATTTTATCATTTGTCATATCTTTAATAATGCTCTTTGGTAAAACATACAAGTAACTCTCATATTTTCACTTTTTTTTATGCTTAAAAGTCTTTCTTAGGTCATTTTATTTTTTAATTGTTTAGAATTATGATAGTTTTAAGTTTTTCCTTTAATTCTTTAACTTTGTATTATTATAGTTAAAAAGGTGTTTTTAAATGTATTTTGCTTTGTGTGATTGAATCACGATTAAGGTGCATTTCAGGGATTCTTTCCCTTCCAAAAATACCCTTGCCTGTTTATAAAACTATTAATTCTTTTTTTAAAACTTCAATCATTTAACAATCACCACGTGGCATTGTGAAAATTTCGTTGTTAACTAAGTAAATATTTTTGAAGGGGTGCAAGTTCAAATCCATACCAAATAGAAAGAAATGACCCCTCCAAAATTGACTTCCATCCTTTCTCATATCTTATTATCATCTTCTAACAACTCCCAAAAACATAGAAAAACAATTAAATATGATTTTAATCCAGATAAATTATTTGAATTTTTGTTTTTATTATCTAAAAAGAAATTATTCATAATATTTTATTTTATTTATCTCAAAAAAAATAATGAAATAAAGTAATTTAAATAATCTAGAAGAGAAGCATAAATAAACAAATTATGGAAGAAAAGTTTAAAAATATTTATTAAAAAGCAAACCAAAATTCATTAATATTTATAAAGAACTAAAAATATGTTTCAACCAAAAATGTAAAAAAAACACAGAAGCATGATAAGCTACACATAACAGAACCATAAATTAAACAATGTAATCCTTTGCAGTTTGCTGCCTACCCTTTTACGTTCCTATCCTAATAATTTTGGGTATTGCTTCCTACTACTATCAAATTTCTGTCTCCCCTATCAAAAAGCTACCGCAGAATTTTTTATTTTTTTTTTCGTATAACAGGAAAGAGTGATCATCGCTTTCTGGAAAAGAATTTTCGAAAATGTTAATTGTGTTCCGGAAAATAAATTCCAGAAATGATTGTGTGTTAAAATATTTGATAAGGTGTAGAAACCAATACCCATATTCTTTTCCATTTGTCAATACTAAACAAACAACACTTAATGGATTTCCCTTTATTCGTGAAATGTATATACAGTCAATAAAATACAACAAAATACAACAAAATGACATCTAACGTTGTGCAATGAACAACTCGAATATTACCACCGATAGAGTCCCAGCTTTCCTTTTGAACTTCAAATGTAGTTCTTCCTTCTCCTTATGTTTCTGTGTTTTCAATTTTATCTATTGGATAGTGACTATAAATAGAGTAACTGACCAACTTTACAAACTCATATAATACAATGGAAATCTTGTAAGATACTTTGACGTACAGTTTTGCTTTGCCTTTCAGAACCGTTTTCTGGGCTAGCAAGCTAAGTCTGTGCATGATTCAAGGGTTGACTTAGCAAGCCATAATAAGCCAGGATCATTCCGCTTTAACACCAAGTAAGCATCTTCCTTCCCAAGATTATCAAACATAACATCTTCGCTGAAGCCGACCAGAAATAGAATTTCCAAGGCAGCTGTAGCAGCAAAAATGAAAAAGATAATAGCCCAAATTTGAGCATATATAATATTAGCATCATCTAATAGAAAAAAGTTACTTTAAGAAATTTTAATAATTGCTTACACATTTCTATGTACAAGATATATTAGTTCTAAATAGTCTCTAATCAAGAGATTACTATTTAGATTTTATCAGAATCATATGCCTAATCTCTAGGCTCTTTCATTGTACATAAGAAAATCACTTCTATACAAGCACTACTAAATTATTATTCATGGTCAGAAAGTACAAACCTTTATTATTTAGAATGTTCCTCTCAATGATTGGATTAGCCTGCAATCAAATGTCCGTTATATAGATATCAGTTTTTATTTTGAAGTTTGTTGAATATAGTGAAACAATGTGAGATTAATCTACTTTATGTTGAATATATATATATATATATATATATATATATATATATAAAATACTATGTTTATAATAGAAAAAATATAAACTAAGCTTAAAATATAAATAAAAAATAATATCAAACTAACTAAAGATAAAAGATAAAAATAATATATCTAACAAAGTTAATCTTAAAATATAAAATTGTTTCAGCAAGCATGCCAAGAGGTAACATAAGTTATATGTACCTTCCGCAATCTCTTGTACTTTTCCACTAAAGGGTGTTCAATCACATTCCTGCAATCAGATTGAAGCAATGATATACGTAAAAGGAAAAGCTTCAAGCATAACTACACATAGAATTACTAGAAGTACTTTCTGAAAACTTTTAAAGCAGGCCGTTCATTGAGAGCTCAGCCAACATTTGCATAAGCATACCTAATTATTTTCAGGAGAGTGTGAAGGATCGAAGTGGCTTGCGTTGCACTAACTTCACGTCTTAGCATTTCCACAGCCTTCAACAAACGGTTACAAACAGCAGTTGAGGTATCATTTATTCTCTGAAATTCTTGATCATCAGGATCAGGCTCCTCATTAGTTTGCAATGTAGACAATTTCGGTGTGTGAACAACATTATTGGGAACAGTTTCTGCCATCAGATTTATTTCTACATAAGATTTCCCATGAGCAGGTTGGTTGTAAACATTTGTTTCATTAACTTAATATCCAATATTTAAGTAGAACACGGAACCAATTCAATGAAGCAACAGTTGGGACAGAAGGTTAGCAGCTTGTTAAAAAAAAATGCTTCAAGCTACGAGACCTCATACACACGATTCTCTATTTAGGCAATATTATTGATAAAATTCAAGGAAACAAAAGAAATATAAGACATAACCCCAAAGTTAAGACTATATAATATTTTCCTATTTACATATTAAAATCTTTAACACTCCCCCTTAGGTTGGAATGTAAATGTCATATGCTGTTACAAACACAGATACAACTAGCTTCTCCTCCTTATATCCTAACAGTATATCAAAAAAATTGCTGTCAATAATTCCTTTCTTAATGAGATAACACAGCAGAGTAACTGATTCTGTTATTATCAGTTACTCTTCCTTCTCTATATATTTGTGTCTTCTCTTCAGTGTAAATAGATTAGTTAACATTTTCTTTGTAAGATACTTTTCACAGTTATTTAATATTCTTTCCCTCTCTCCTTACATAGAAATCATAGCTACTGTCATGGCTTTTGAAAATTCTTTTTCTACCCACAACTCCAAAACCACCACCGTTACCTCCTACCACTCTCACACGTTCAATACACCTACCTCCCTCAAACTTACCATTGAAAACTTCTTGATCTGGCAGCAACAAGTGCTTGCCACAATCACAGGATTACAACTTATCAAATTCTTGGATGATCAAGATACCCCACCCAAATACCTTAATCCTGATGATGCCCTTCACAGCATTGTTAATCCTGCCTATCTCCAATATGAGCAACAAGATCAATTCTTGGCTGCTTGGCTTCTGGCTTCTATGGACACGTCTGTTCTCACTCAAATGGTTGGCCTCACCACTGGTTCCCAAATCTGGAACAAGCTGCATGTTTGTCATGCATCTCAATCCAGAGCCAAGGTAAAATCTTTAAAGATTCAGCTTAGAACACCCAAAAGGGATAGAAATGCCGCTACCTATCTTCTTGATATGAAGAAGATTGTAGACACCCTGGCAGATATTGGATCTCTTATCTCCACAGAAGACCACGTTGAAGCAATTCTTGATGGTCTTTATGAAGACTATGACAATTTCGTCACTGCTATTCTCACCCGCTCAGATCCTTACACCATTGAAGAAATAGAGGCCTTGCTCTTGTCCCAAGAAGAGCTTCATGAAAAATACAAAACCCCTATTCTGCTGTTATCAACAACACTGTCATCTCAGGTTCCAACAACACCTATAGAAACAAAGGTCCTCAATCCTACCAGTGAAACAACAAATCTAGAAACCAAAACAACTCCTTTGTCAAGAATCAATGTTTCAACAACACCAATAATGCTCCAAGTTCTTGGCAGCAACAGAAACTGCAATGTCAATCTTGCAACAAGTTTGATCATACTTCTATGAATTGTTGGCACAGGTTTGAACATGATTTTCAACATTCCATTTCTGCTAACCAATTTCAACTTTGTTCCTCTGAAATTCACGATGATACTCCTTCAATTCTGGGAAAACCCACCACTCTCAATGATCCTCTTTGGGACTTGAGACTAAGGTCATTGTATCACATATAGTGAGTGGTTCTTCTCGTAGGCAGTTTTGGACAGAGTGAGCAATAATATACAAATTGATTTTATCTCTTCTACACTTTACCTAGATTTCAGCCACCACAAGCTTAAGGAGGAGTATGAGTATACTTAATCAAGTTGTTAGCATCCAACATACATGTGTCTGTATTGTATAATTTCCTTTCTGTTAGTGTAATTATAAGTAGCTAGTTACAGCTGGTCTTCACCAATTAGTTAGCTAGACTCTATAAATGGTCGAGTCGAAACTTTGAGAACTTACACTTTTACTTTTCAGAATCCAGACATAGTTATGTTTGTGTTAATTCAGTAGTAGGCAGTAATGTTTTATGCCAGTTAGTATTATCTACCTGTAGTGACAAACCTATAAGGGAGTTAAAATGTCAAACTTGTTTGTGTAAGGTATAGAAGGTGGAGGCACCTCAGTAGGGAATACCCTGTGCAGTTGATGCATATTCTTCAAATATGGTCTATAAATCAGATTATTCTAGTAAAAAATGTGTGCGTGTGTTCAATCCTTTAGTCCAAAATGTTTTAAATTGCTGTTTTCTGGTTCCAAGTAATCATTGTTAGGTTTATGATTATAGAATGCTCATCCTTGACTGGATATGCCTGCACAAACTACATATTACTGGCGAGCAATTACCTATAATTGGAGGAATGGATTCCGTAGATGCTTCTGAAGTATCTTGATGTGAAATGGATGTGTATGATGCTACCATATTACCAGTACTTGTCTCAGAATACAAAACTTGCCTTACACCAAAATCATTAGGTTGTTCAGAAGTCTTTCTATCAGCTATGCCTGAACTAACATCATAATCAACAACTTTACCGTGATGAGAATCATCTGGATCAGGCTCGTGATTCATTCCGTTGATAATATGATCATCAGGGTCCGGCTCACCTCTATATTCTTTGTTATCAGTGACAGCCATTTCAATATCTTCGATTTCTTTGGAGGCATATATCATACGATCAGATTTTTTTTCACTCAAACTATGACTAGAATAACCAGGATCCAGCTCTTGATTTAATTCAGACCCTCCCAGCTTGTTTGGAGAAACATTAGCCAATCGATGGTAAGCAGCAGCAACAGAAGATTCGCGTGCACTTATTAGCTGATCTGTCCTGTTACCACCAAGCTTTTGTGGAATACTGCTTTTGTCAGCTAAAATGTCATCTTCATACGTTGAAGTATTCCTTACTCCACTCAAAGTGTGGCTTGCAGATCTAGTCCAATCTAAACTAGACGCTTCTTGATTTAACTGTCAAGGAACAAACTAAATCATCCTATGGCAGTAAAGCAGAGCGTAATAACGGACAGACAGCCAAACATTCAAGCATATGAACGCACCTGCTTATCCAGAGCATAAAAGTTCGCATCATGTTCAGAGTATACCATGTGTGCCTGAAATAAGTTTGTTCAATAACTTCCATTTGTGAAATAGACAGTAGAAATTTATGTTTTACATTATTTCATACTTAAATTACTTTAGGATCAATAGAAGAAAAAAAAAAT
Organism: Vigna reflexopilosa; assembly: GCA_027742785.1. NCBI lineage: Eukaryota > Viridiplantae > Streptophyta > Magnoliopsida > Fabales > Fabaceae > Vigna > Vigna reflexopilosa. Next base: position 13,326,103 of record CM050926.1, read on the forward strand.
TGCACTTCAGGTGTATGTTATTGCTTACAAGTTCATGCAGTAGAGTTTTCTTGATGCTTTCATATTTCCTGAAACCTTTGAGGTCATCAGTCCTTAGGCGCAGTGATATTTCCTCTCCATGGTTCTGTAATAAGAATGAAAACAGAAAGGAGAATTCAACAACAGGACAATGACAAACACTTAACTTAAAATGCCCTATTTTGTCATCTTGTGGAATCCAATACCTTGTTAAAACCAAGAATACATTTTGGGTCCACACCAACATAACCAACAGGAGCCATCTCAGTCATAATTCCAACACGCCATCGATGCTATATAATATGCAAAACATCTTCAGAACTTGCAGCATATTTCATTATAGCACAAAAATATATTAGTTCAGCTAATTATTTTGGGTATGAACAGTATACCTTGTTCATGACAGCAACAATTCCAGGATCTGCAGCAAGCATGTGCATTCTTTTAAGTGCTTCAGCAGCTGGAGGATTCAACTGAAAATAAGGGAAAAAGCAAATTCATCCATGATCGATTGACAGACCTCCATTAAAATTTTTACATTATGAGAAAAGGTAACAAAGAATATATTGGAAAATTGATAACCAGTAAAACAATCAGTTAATAAGGCAAAATATCATACTCCCAGATTATGCTTTTCCAGTCCCAAAGAATAATATGATAAATTTTACCAAAACACGATATATCATTACCACAATGTCAATATCAAATCATGTGCTTAACTGTTAGGTTTCTTGGTGACAAGAAACCTAAATTCTATCTCAAAATAAACCTTCACAAACAGAGACAAGAAACCTCACTGTGAGGCAGCAGTTTATTGAATGAAAAATACAGAAAACATTCAACAACATCTAAGGGAAAACATTCCCTAATAACACAGGACAGTCTCTGTTTAGAAATAAAACACTCAAAAACCAGAACTAGAACACCCCCCCTCCTTAAAAGACAAAAACTGCCTAACTACTAATTAAAACTTCCCATAACTACTGTTTAAACTCCTCCTAACTACCCCTAACCACTTCATACTAATTTCTATGTTTTATTTTTACCAAAATATCTAAAAACTGTCCAATACATTACATATCCTATCATTACATATCCTATTGGCAGGTCAGACCAATTTGTTAAGTTTCTTGGTGACAAGAAACCTAAATTCTATCTCAAAATAAACCTTCGCAAACAGAGACAAGAAACCTCACTGTGAGGCAGCAGTTTATTGAATGAAAAATACAGAAAACATTCAACAACTAGTTGTTAGTTGGTTAGGGGGGCTTTATAAGAAGGCAGGGAGGTCTTTTGTCAAGGTACTTTTTGATAATTTTGTAGATTGAGCTTTGGCTCTTTATGAAGGGGAAACCTTTATGCCTTGTTTGCTTGAGTGGATTTTGGAAAGAGTAATTGAGAGGATTTGATAATAATTTTTTTTTGTTGTTTATTTGAATAGATTTGGAGGTAAGTGAGAGTGAATTTGGAAGTAAATTTTTTTAATGTCACATAAATAAAATCCTACACTAATTTTCACAAATTTTACTTCCAAATCTACTCTCACTTACCTCCAAATCTATTCAAATAAATAACAACAAAAATTACCTTCAAATCCTCTCAATTACTCTTCCCCAAATCCACTCAAGTAAACAAGGCCTTAGAGGAGGGAGTGCTCTCCTATTCTTGTATTCTTTGGTGAGTGAGTGTGTGCTGTTTTGAGTGATAGTTAGACTTTTTGACTAAAGAAGGCTAACAAATTGGTCCGACCTGCCGGATTCCCTTAGGAGAGGACTGCTGGATATCCTTAGGAGAGGAGTGTTGGATCATTGGGAGAGAAGCGTGATGGAAGGAAGAATGAAGGCTTTGGAGGGAAGGATGGATGAAAGAATGAATGCCCTGGAGGGAAGGATGGACTCTATGAAGAGGTGGGCCAGCAAACAAAAAAGGGAGCTAGCAGAATGGAGAAGAAATATTCAAGAAATAAAAGAAATGCTGCAAAAATCCAAGAATCACATAAAGGGCACAGAAAAAAGTAAGAAAACTGTGAGGAAAGGAAAGAAAGAAGGAGAAATAGGTAGGGATGTTGTGCAAGATAGTCTACTAGACATCAAGAAAGCCAAGAAACTTTCAGATGGAGGAGAAAATTCAACAGATGGGGAGAAGAAAAGAGAAACGGAAGCTGTTGTTTTGAATGTTGATGGTTTTGCAGGAATTAGAGGGCAGGATAGGAGAGAAGAAAACATATGTAAAGCGGAAGGCAATGACGAAAACTGTGATGAAGACATTGGTGTGGCTGCTGCTGAGAATGTTGCAACAACTGCTGTTTTTAGTGGAGATAATGTGGTAGGTTGTGGTGTGTATGTCAGAACAGTGAAGAAGGGGGGAGAATTTTTAAGGCCTGGGTTAAAACAATGGTGTCAAGGAGCAACCCAGTTGAGGCTATTTACAAAGCAAGAGAGGAACTTTTGCAAGACATCAAGAAAGGCAAGAAATTCTCTGAAGAAGGAGAGTACTTGGCTAATGATGAAGAGAAGAAGGAAGAAAGATGTCCATAGGGCAGTAAACTAGATGAAGAACTCTTTTTCCCATGGGTTGAACGAGTGGAGTTGTCCACAATTGAAGGGAATGGCACCCAGTGTCAAACAACAAGGGCAATAGATGTTTTTGAAGTTCAGAACATCAAAGGATCAACAAAGGTTCACCCAACAGTCAATAATATGGAAGAAAATGCAGTCCAAGGGTTTAAGACCTCGCAACAAAAATCCAAGAACCTTTCTTGGAAAAATCTGGCAACAACTCTACTAAGGATAGTTGAAGGAAACAGGAGAAGCATGCTATGTGAGAGTTTAGTAGCAGTAACACAAATTGGGAGTGTGGCAATTTTACATGAACATTTGAAAGTAGATGGAGTAACTGCCGAAAGTGTTGTTGCTACAACACCTGATGAAGTGAAAGATGTGAATTTGAGGATTTCACAAAATTGGGATAAAACAATCCAAGAAGAGTGGAAGTCATTGGAGGAGGATCTCTCATCGACCACCACCTAAGCCCCTAGATTTAAAATTGCAAACCGTAGCAGTGGTATTGGATGGTTTGACAGTAGTAATAGGAACTGGGAGTGGGAAAAATTTCATCCAAGAATTCAAGATATGGTTGTCACAAACATATAAAACACTAGAAGACCAATGCCAGGGATATTTCTTTTCTTTGTAGGGTTGCAATATAACGTTAGAGGAAACAGTTTAGGGTTCCAACCTTGAGGACAAGATTGTTTTGCAACGGGGTGTAATGTTAGGATACAATGTGTGTAGAGTAAAAGAAAATAGATTAGGAATTAGTTGTTAGTTGGTTAGGGGGGCTTTATAAGAAGGCAGGGAGGTCTTTTGTCAAGGTACTTTTTGATAATTTTGTAGATTGAGCTTTGGCTCTTTATGAAGGGGAAACCTTTAGAGGAGGGAGTGCTCTCCTGTTCTTGTATTCTTTGGTTACAATAATAATACAGTTCTGTTTCCAATATTCTGGTGAGTGAGTGTGTGCTGTTTTGAGTGATAGTTAGACTTCTTGACTAAAGAAGGCTAACAAACTGTCTAATACATTACATATCCTATCATTAACACAGACAAATAATAATTGAGAGTATATAAACATATTCAATAATAAGTTTATCATGTCATGGTGCACCTTAAATTGCCTACTGGTTGGAGTAGTGTATGTTGCTAGTTGAATATGTACTTTTACTTCACATTTGAATTTCAAATAAGGACTCTATAAAATTTAGTTAGTTAAGAGCAGTACCAGATTATTCAAATCTGATCTGATTTATTGTTCTTTATGCTAGTTTATTTGGGTAGTTAATTTCAAGACCAGATTATTTAAATCTGATTTCATTCTGTTTTGTCTTTTCCTTTATAATGAGAAGAAATGAGTATATTTTCTCATTGTATCGACCATCACCATTATGTTATCCACTCCCATAGCCTTAGGCAGTTCTCCAATGAAATCAGTTAAAATTATGGTTAGATTTTCTGTAATTAGGAAATATGTACAGCTAACAAGCAGGGAGTATATCCCTTACTACTCTTTATTTTGTAATCTTAATTTTTAATAAACAGATAAATCCTTGTGCGCTTTGACACATTCAATAAATCTTATAAAACCCATGGCTACATCACCCATGTTTGCATAGAATTGGAAGTGGTTGCAGTAAAAATCCCGGGATAGAGTTTGAGCCATGTTTCTTAAACAAACATCACATTCTTAGCTCTATTTTTGGATCTCCCCCTCTATTCCTCTACAGTATAATAAACTTGAAATTCTCTTGTAAATTCTGAAAACCTGACTGGCCTCCCATTTGATAGGTTCAAGAGAAATGTTTATATTAGGAGAAATAAAAGGGACAGACAGTTATAACTGTCTGTGGGTAGGTGGTTTTGCTGTCTCAGACTTTAATAAAAGGGACAGACAGTTATGTAGACAGTTATGTAGACAGTTATTTTTAGCAGTTTTTTAGAAAGTTTTGTAAAGGGAAGGCTAGAGAGAGTTTGGTCCTCTCAAAAGACCAGGGCCAGTGTAATAATTAAATTAATGTGCTTGTTTCGTTGTTAATAAAGTTGTCTAGAGTAGAAAATAATACTGAAATTTATTATTTAGAATTGATTGAAAATACATTCTCATATCCTCTATTTGTAACAATCTAATTTTCCTAAAAAGAGAAATAGAGAAACTAGGAAAACAAAATAAAATAAAAGATTGTATATCTATTTTCTCTAATTAGGAAGATTCTAAATATATCTTCTCTAATTACAACACTCCCCCTCAAGTTGGTAAATGAATATCAATCATTCCCAACTTGCCTACAAAATCTTGAAATCTACCCGGAGGAAGCCCTTTTTGTAAAAATATCTGCTATTTGAAGTTCTGTAGGAACATGAGTTGTAATCACAAAACCTCTGTCAAGATTATATTTGATGAAATGTCTGTCAATCTCAATGTGTTTGGTTCTATCATGCTGTACTGGATTATGAGCTATGCTCATGGCAGACTTATTGTCACAGTGTAGTTGCACCGGGTTCTCCACTTTGACTTTAAGATCATCCAAAATGATTTTCATTCAGAGTCCTTCACACATTCCTTGAGCAAGAGCTCCAAATTCAGCTTCTGCACTAGAACGAGAAACTCTATCTTGCATTTTGCTTCTCCATGTTACCAGACTATCTCCAAGAAACACATAATACCCAGAAGTAGATTTTCTGTTAGTAATAGAACCTGCATAGTCAGCATCAGTATATATCTTCATAGTCAATATGTCTTCCCTTTTGAATAATAGCCCATTTCCTGGACTTGACTTCAAGTATTGGAGAATTGTGTCAACTGCTTGCATGTGTCTCTCTCTTAGATCATGTATAAATTGACTCACAACACTAACTGCATAAGCAATGTCTGGTCTTGTGTGTGATAGATAAATCAATTTTCCTACCAATCTCTGATATTGGGCTTTCTCTACAGGAGCACTTTCTTCACATCCCATTCTGTGATTCTGTTCTATAGGAACTGTTGAGGTTCTACATCCTAGCTTTCCTGTTTCTTTGAGGAGATCAAGTACATATTTCCTTTGGGAGATGAAAATTCCTTTCTTGGAGTAGGCAACCTCTATTCCAAGAAAATATTTGAGTTTTCCTAGGTCTTTCATTTCAAATTGAGCTGCCAATTTATCTTTTAATGCTAATTTTTCTGTTTCATCATCTCCTGCAATAATCATATCATCCACATAGACAAGTAATAGAGTGAGTTTACCTGTAGAAGAGTGTTTTATGAATAGAGTATGATCTCTTTGGCTTTGTTTGTATCCCAAGGAAACCATTGCTTTTGTAAATCTTCCAAACCATGCTCTAGGGGATTGCTTAAGACTATACAATGCTTTCTTCAGGAGGCATACCTTGTTTCTTTCATTTTTCACTTCAAAACCTGGGGGAATCTCCATGTACACTTCCTCATCTAGATTTCTATGAAGAAAGGCATTCTTCACATCCAACTGGTGTAAGTCCCATCCAAAATGGGCAGCCAAAGCGAGAATAACTCGAACTGTATTCATCTTTGCCACTGGGGCAAATGTCTCCTCATAGTCAATCCCATATGTTTGGGTATATTCTTTTGCCACCAATCTAACTTTATATCTTTCTATTGTCCCATCTGCCTTATGTTTCACTGTGAATATCCATCTACACCCTATTGCCTTCTTGTTTCTTGGCTTATCAACAATCTCCCAAGTTGAATTTCTTTCTAATGCATTCATTTCTTCTTTCATGGCTTGATTCCAATGTTCAAGTTTCATGGCCTCTTGGATTGAGGTAGGAATTTCTGTGGCATCAATGGCAGCAATAAAACTTTTGTGCTTATCAGAGAGATTGTTAGTGCAAACATACTGAGAAATAGGATATTTAGCACATGATCTTCTTCCCTTTCTCAATGCAATGGGTAAATCCTCAGTAATACTTACCTCCTCATCATTGATATCTTCAGGGATCCTCACCTCCGGATTAGACAATTTTTCTTGCTTGAGAGTCGAAGTGGGTTGTTCTCTTCTTTCATATTTTTTTGCCAAAAAACTGTCTTCTTCCTCTTCTTCATCACTATGGACTATGGTAGCTTCATTACTCAGGTCTTGGGCATCCTGCAAAGAGAAACATGGTGATGACAAGAAGGAGAGTTCATCTACTTCAAGTGCTTTCTCCCCCTGAAGTGGTGGACTAACATAAAAGGATTTTGTTTCATGAAAGGTGACATCCATGGTGACAAAGACGCGCCGACTCTGAGGATGATAACATTTGTACCCTTTTTTATTAGAAGGATACCCAATAAAGACACATTTAAGAGCTCTGGGATCTAACTTACCACGGTTAGGATGATGAGAGTGAACAAAAACAACACATCCAAAGACTCGACTAGGTAGACTCGTTAGTAGGGAAGAAGAAGGAACAAAAGACAATAGAGACTCTATAGGACTAATGCCATTTAAAATACGAGTGGGTAACCTGTTGATGAGATATGTGGCAGTTAACACAACTTCTCCCCAATAATTGTTTGGAACAGACATTTGAAAAAGAAAAGCTCTAGTTACTTCAAAAAGATGACAATTCTTTCTTTCTGCAACCCCATTTTGTTGAGGGGTATTAACACGGTTAGTTCATGAACAATACCATTATGAGACAAAAAGTTAAGAAATTCATGATTCACATATTCAGTACCATTATCAGACCTAATTTTTTTGATATTTTTTCCAAATTGATTTTGGACAAGATGGAAAAAATTAACAAAAATTTGAAAAACTTCGGATTTATTTTTCATAAGGTATGTCCATGTGACACGGGTACAATCGTCAATAAAAGTAACGAACCATCTGGCTTCAGAAATAGAATCTATGACAGGACCCCAAACATCAGAATGAATTAAATCAAATGGAGAAATACTCTTTTTTATGACTAATAGGATAAGATGCACGATGGTGTTTTGAAAATTGACAAATATCACAATTAAAAGACTCAATAGATTCTTTGGTAAACAAGTGGGGAAATAAGGACTTGATAAGACTCAATGAAGGATGCCCAAGCCTTTGATGATGTAACCATATTTGGGATTTTGCCCACGTCTCAGATGTTGCTTGTTGACTCATGATTTTCGTGTTGCTTTGGTCATCAAACTCTAAAAAATACAACCCACTCTGATCTTTAGCAGTTAAAATTGTCTTCTCTATGGCAAGGTCCTGAAAAACACAATAAGTTGAAAAAAATGTTACTAAGCAATTTAAATCCTTTGTGAGTTTTTGCACAGAGATAAGATTGTTAGCTAATTGAGGAACATGTAAAACATCCTTCAATACAATGGACGAGTCCAAAATTATATTCCCATATACCCTGACCATTCGCAACTGTAATAAGTTGTTCTTTATTTCTTTTACCATATGAGTCAAAGGACACACTAAAAGGTGTCATATGATCAGTTGCACCCGAATCAAGGATCCAAATACCTTGAGACACATGATCAACAGTATTGAGGCAAATCTTACCTTTTATGGACAAAGTGCATGATCCAGAAGACTTACTCATTGATTCATCCATTGCTTTCAAAGGAATACTTTTTACTTCAGACATCCCGTAGAACGCAACGAGGAGTCTCCAAGACGATAATGATGTATGGGTCACACCAAGAAAAAAAGGAGCAGAACTTAAAAAACCAGATCTATTCAAGAAAAGGTCAAACGGGTCGACACAAACCCTAGGAACAGACTCAGGAGTCTCCAGCGACTCTTCTGTGACGGCGACGGGGAGTGGGTCTCGCCGGAAAAAAGAGAGTGAAACTTAAAACTCAGATCTGCTCAAATACAGCCCAAACGAGTCGTCACCGACCCTAGGAATGGACTCAGGGCGCTCCGGCGACCCTGTTTGTGGCGGCGCCGGCGAGTGGGTCTCGCTGGAGGTGGGCACGTGGGCTACACGCGCCGGCAACGGTGGAGCGTGGCGGCGCGTGGTGGCTCCTCTCACGGAGCAACTTCCGGCGTTGTGGTCGTCGGAGTTGGGCGCACCTTTCTGCGCTATCAACGACCCCAACCGGCGACGCGGCAGCGGCGGTGGTCGGACAGCGGCGGCGGTGCGACTGTGCAGCGGAAGGAGTTCCAAGATCGGAAGCTCTTGATACCAAGTAGAAAATAATACTGAAATTTATTATTTAGAATTGATTGAAAATACATTCTCATATCCTCTATTTGTAACAATCTAATTCTCCTAAAAAGGGAAATAGAGAAACTAGGAAAACAAAATAAAATAAAAGATTGTATATCTATTTTCTCTAATTAGGAAGATTCTAAAGATATCTTCTCTAATTACAACATCTAGTTTTCCTGGGTGAACATCCAAGAACCTGTCTGGGAAGTCTTTACAGTTTTAAATAAATTTGGATACCTATCAATTGGTATTAGAGCCACTTTCCTGGTGCTGAGGTGGCTGTGCGGCATGGTCATTACGAGAATGGAGGCAAGATTGAATGGATTGGAGTGCATAATGCAAGAACTGGAACATGAAAATCAGAGAAGGTTCCAAAGGTGGGAGGAAATGCTTACAGGATTGACAGGGTTGGTGGAACGTTTCACATCCTCTGATAAACAAATAGCAGATAGTGCTTTTGTTGCCAAGGAAGCCAGTGCGGACAATCTCAAGAATGACGGAGGGAATGAAATTGGACGTTCAGGACTGACTGGGGAAAACTGGAGGAAGTTAGATATTCCTGTTTTTGTAGGAGAAGATGCTTATGGCTGGACTAACTGGTTGGAGAGATATTTCCGGTTGAAACAAGTCAATGAGGAGGAGAGGATGAGGGTTGTTATGGTGGCTTTGGAGGGAAAAGCCCTAAATTGGTACCAGTGGTGAGAGACTTGCTATCCGAATCCCACATGGGAGGCTTTCAGAGAGGCAGTTGTTCAACGGTTCCAACCAACAATGCTTCAAAATCCTTTTGAAGTTTTGATTGGGCTTAGACAAATTGGGCTGGTAGAAGAGTATATTGAATAATTTGAGCAATATGCGAGGTTCTTGAATGGTATAAGGTAGGATTATTTGACTGACATTTTTCTAAATGGATTGAAGGACAAAATAAGGGCAGAGATGAAGTTGTATGAGCCCAAGAGCCTTGCTAGGTTAATGGTGAAGGCTTAAATGGTGGAGGAAAAGGTTAGAGTCACCAGCAAGGGGGACCCTCTCACTGTGCAACTTCAAAGTAATACCTACAGACAATTGCCACCTACTTGCCATTACTCAAAGGAAGGGGAAATTCAATGGGTTTTACCAGAGGAAGTGGAGAGAGAAGTGGTTGTCTGAGCACCATCAATAGTTTTGCTGGGACTCAACAAGGAGCGGCACCATTTAGAAAATTGCCAAGAAGAATTGCAAGATAAGATAAAAAAAAGGCTTATGCTTCAGGTGTGATGAAAGGTTTGGGCCTAATCATACTTGCAAAAGTAAACAACTCTATATGCTTCTTATTTCGGAAGAGGGAAATTCAAGAGTTAGGGGAATCTGTTGCCTGCATTCATAAAGAAGTTCCAGAGTTTCACCTTGAGGATAAGGTGCACCTTCATGGCGGGGGTGTTGATAGGTTTGATACAGTTTACAAAATAAGAAAAAAAGAAAATAGTTCGTACAGTTGAAAACACCTCCCACCCATTGAAAACAGCTAGAAGATGCTACTGCCATTAATAAGGAGTTTTCTGCTTTTAACCTTGAGGATAAGGTGAAACTTCATGCAGGGGGAATTGATAGGTTCAAGAGAAATCTTTATATTAGGAGAAATAAAAGGGACAGAGAATTATAACTGTCTGTGGGTAGGTTTTGTTGTCTCAGACTTTTATGAAGCCTGTGTAGGCAATTGCTTTTAGCAGTTTTTTAGGAAGTTTCGTAAAGGGAAGGCTAGGGAGAGTCTAGTCCTCTCGAAAGACCATGACTAGTGTAATAATTTAGATTATTGTGCTTGTTTCATTATTAATAAAGTTGTCTAGTTTTTCTGGGTGAACATCCAAGAACCTATCTAGGAAGTCTTTACAGTTTTAAGAAAATAAGGGTAGCTATCACCATTGAATCATGAAATTCATGTAGAATTTAGGGAATTCGTGGAGTCTTTATCTGATACTACTCCCCATTCAGTGCAACCTCAACCTCTATAGTTCAAAGTCTGCATGAGACCTGGCTTCTTGTAATGAATCATGAATTCTGCCTCTCAACCAAGCATCACTAAAGAGAGTACCAACCACTCTATCCTTTGTTACAGCCTTATAGTTTGTCACAGATATGATTTTATTACATCAAATAAGGAGACATCATATAATTTGACAAGGAAATTTCTTAGTAAATATTTCCCTCTATTAGATATTACTTGTGTTACTTATTAATATATCTCTTTTTCTTAAGAAGATCTACAAATGCGATGATTTCCTTAGGATATAAGCAAAGCTATAAAGCACTCCATTACATGCAAAGTTACCTGATTGCTAGTCTATGTAGTGACGTGATTATTACAAGAGACAATGAAACAGAGAAGCTGGAGTTAAAGGAAAAATTGGTGACCCAATTTGAAATGAAAATCTTAGCAAAACTTAAGTATTTCTTAGCAATATAGGTTTCTTATTCAAAAGTGAGAATTTTCATCACCCAAATCTCCTCAAAGAAACAAGGATATAGAACCTCAAGAGTTCCTATTGAACAAAATCATAGAATTGGAACTGAAGAAAACTCTCCTCTAGAAAATACCCAATATCATATATTGTTAGAAAAATTTATTTATGTAAAAAGTGGGATAAGCCAATTTATGCATAATATGTAGACTTTGCAAGTTCTATCAATGATATCTACCTCTGGGTACTGTATATTTATGAGAGAAAGTCTAGTGACCTAGAGAAACCAAAAAACAGGATAGGGTATCTTGTTGAACTGACAAACTAGAGTTTCAAGCCCTTTCCCAAGACGTGTGTGAAGGACTAGATGAAAATTATTCCAACCTCAAGTCCATTGAGATAACATTATTAGGATCAATCACTACATCAGAGGTATTGTCTACTTTTGAGTCTTAGAGAATTGAAAAAGGAAGGTGTATTTAAATTACCTTTGATCTCAACTCCTAAGCAACTTGGAACTATTGGTATTGGAACAAAGATCATACTAGATGACCTTAGTGTCAATATCATATATTGTTAGAAAAATTTATTTATGTAAAAAGTGGGATAAGCCAATTTATGCATCATATGTAGACTTTGCAAGTTCTATCACTGATATCTACCTTTGGGTAATGTATATTTATGAGAGAAAGTCTAGTGACCTAGAGAAGCCAAAAAACAGGATAGGGTATCTTGTTGAATTGACAAACTAGAGTTTCAAGCCCTTTCCCAAGATGTGTGTGAAGGACTAGATGAAAATTGTTCCAAGCTGAAGTCAGTTGAGATAACATCATTAGAATCAATCACTGCATCCGAGGTATTGTTTGCTTTGAAGCCTCAAAAGATTGAAAAAGGAAGGTGCATTTAAATTACCATTGACCTCGACACCTAAGCGACTTGGAACTATTGGTACCCAAACAAATATCATACTAGATGACCTCAGTGTTATAAATGTTGGAGACTCAAAAGTCCTTTATAAAGTTATAACGGCATAATGGATTATGGTGGAAACAATGCTTTCAAAAGAAATATAATACCACCACATGTAATTCAAATGCAAAAGTAAGGATATTATAGTAAAAATAGGTATTTTTCTGAAAAATAATAATAGTGAAAGTGTTAGGAATCCATAATTGAAAAGAGAAAGAAAAGTAATCTATTTTATTGGAAAGACTGAAAAGAACACGAAATATAGGAGCACTCTCTCCTCCAAGGGTTTCCCCTTCACAAAGAGCCAAAGCTCAATCTACAAAATTAATCCAAAGTCCCCTACATACCAGGACCCCCCAACTATGTAAAAGAAACCTCACTAACCCTAACAACCTAACTAAAAACTACTTCTTAATCTATTTCCTCCTATCATACACAGTATATCCTATCATTACACACCGCTGCAAAACAACCTTGTCCTCAAGGTTGGAAACTGAAGTTTGATCCCATGACAATGTGATATTGTCTTATCATTGAAAGGAAACCCACTGGCTACTGCCTGTAATTTCAGATCTGGAGACTTGGGTGATGGTCGATATGAGAGTGGTTTTAGTATACCAGATTCTGAACCCAGTAATTTGGAATCCCAAAATTCCAAAGTCATTGATGTTCCAATCATTATCACATCTAAGTTCAACCATGAATTCTTATTCCTATTATGTAAATCTGAATTTGGGAAAACTTATTGCCTAGCTGCATCTCCACCTCTAACTCTCTTTATTGTTGCATCCCCTTCCTCCTCCATCATAATATATTTTTCTATTACAAATCTTAGTTTTGTTTTGGTTCTTTCTTCACTACAGAGGGTGTGATTCTTCATTGCTAACCCTTCTCCCACCTCTAGATCAATTTGCATATCTCTAATCCAATGTTGTGGTTCCTGTTGTGGCAACCGATTTTGAACTTTAGGCCCTACAAAGAAATATCCTTGCCATTGGTCTTTTGGTGTTTTATATGTTTGACACCAATATCTTGAATTCTTGGATGAATTTTTCCCCACTCAAAACAGTTGCATCTTCTCCTCTACTCCCAGACATAATAGTCACAATGTTCCCACCACATTCTGCTTTCTTTCCTTTGTCTTCACCCTTTTTCACTGTTTTGACATACACACCACGACCTACCACACTATCTCCACTAAAAATAGCAGCTTTTGCAACCTTACTTGGAGAAGCAAGAGTCACAACATTCTCATCACAGTCTTCACCTTATGCATTTTCCCTACCAACATTTGTAGTTTCTGTAACTTTCTCAGCAGCAACAACAACAATGTCTCCATCACAGTTTTCGTCTTTGCCTTCCTTTTCACATATATTTTCTCATCTCCAATCTTGCCCTCTAATTCCTGTAAAACAATCAACACTCAAAACAGCAGCTTCTGACACTCTACTCTCTTATGTAATGGTAACAACATTCCCCTCATGGTCTTGGTCAACCCCGTCCACTTCACTGATATCCATTTCTGATAGAATATTGAGAGTATATGTAAGGAGGAAGAAGCGTTAATAGTAACTGTTTAGACAGTTACAGAGATTGTGATTCATTTCTTACGTGTTAGTTTGGGTATTGATTAGGTTTTTTTATCGGAAACCTATCAATTTCTCTTTTCTTCTTGCAATTGTTTGAATTTTCTCCTTCATCCGAGGGTTTCTTGGCTTCCTTGATGTCTAGAAGACTATCTTGCCCAGCAACCCTACCCTTCTTTACTTCTTTCTTTCCTTTCTTGATGTCATGAAGAAATTCCTCTTTTTCTCCCCTTCTTGCTCTGTCAAGAGATTTCTCCCTTCCTTTTGAGTCCCTTTCTTGATTCTGGTATTCCAATATCATTTCTTTCAATTCTTGGAAACTTCTTCTCCATTCTGCTATCACCCTTTTCTATTTGTTGGCCCAGCTTCCTTCCATGCTTCCACCACTTCTTGATCCGACAAGTCGGACAAATTTGTTAGGAATCCAGAATTGAATAGAGAAAGAAGAATAATCTTCTTTATTGTATAAACTAAAAAGAACAAAAAATAGGAGAGCACTCTCTCCTCCAAGGGTTTCCCCTTCCCAAAGAACTAAAGCTCAATCTACAAAATTAATCCAAAGTCCCCTACATACCAGGACCCCCAACTATATAAAGGAAACCTCACTCACCGTAACAACCTAGTTAACAACTACTTCTTAATATGTTTCCTCCTATCATACACAGTATATCCTATCAGAAAGTGGAGAAGAAGAAAGATTTTGAAAAAAAAAAGGTTTGGCCGATGATGGCTGATAGCAGAGGCGACTTGCGAGCGGTGGCAGCAGCGATTGGCAAGCAGTGCGGCAACGGTGGCTATTGGTGGCAGTAAGTTAGGGCAGCTGGAAAAGAATAAAAGGGAAAGTGTTTTAATGTTGTGTGTACTAGAGTGGGTTTTAATTTTTTATTGGGCCTGGCCCAATTTTTAACTATGTTTTAAACACAAAACAAATAAGGTTGGTGAAATTAGGGTTTCCTGTCACATGCATCGCTGCTGCCCCTCCCTTCACCCACTTTGCTGTTACTTTTCTCCATGCAGCTGTCATCTTTCTTCAAGAGGAGAAATAAATTTAGCTTGAGACATATTGCACTTCTAAAAAATAAGGCACATTAAATGAGAATTTTTGTGCACTAACTTAATATGCCCATGTGAAGGGATTAGGCACAATATTGGTACATACGTTAGAGGAACAAACAAAATTCATATGCAGATTTTTACAATGAACAAAAAGGTAACAAATGACTATTAGAAGTATGAGCAGAACGAAATTGTGGAAACTTATAATGCATTAGGTTTTATAAATCTTATCATCACATTCTAACAAGTCATATGATATCAAACCATTGCCAATTTCATAGTATTTTGCCTCTATTATCTCCCTCTATCCCTGACACTTCATCCTTTCAATAATAATCACATAGTAAAATGATGTCTACACTCTTGGAATACTTTACGAAAACACCCTATTACTAGTTACTAGTAACAATGTAAATGCAGGAGTATAAAGAGGTCTAAAAGATAAATATCAGTTGTGTGATTCTTTTATTGGACACAAACATTAATAATCAAGTAGCAATATAGTACCTCTAATCCTGGAATTTGAAGTGTGCGAAATTCACAAAATATATACTGCCCTTGTGGGAGTTTCAATGAAATATGAGGTTCATGTGAAATTCTCTGTTTCATTCTCTTCTCTTCATCCTCAAATCCAGCTATTCTTAAATCTGTTTTTGAACTTTGAAGAACCTCTTCAACCTCATTTGTTGACACACCCATCATGATAATTGACTTGGCCTGGGGAATAAAAATAGTGACTTAAGGTAATAGTACACCAAATAATTAAGTCAACATATCAACCATTTTCCAATGGTACAATAGTGCTAATTACAAGCATTGATAAAACAAACAGAAAGGATGTATATGAATAACTAGTTCAATGAATCCCCTTGCGGAGATATTAATGAGGATTATAACATAAAAATCACCGCTAGTTGACTGTAAAGTGTTCCTCAACAGAAATGCTAATTGGAAGAGTGAATATTGGTTTGACACTTAATCAAACAACAAAAATAGTAACATGCACTCTTTTCCTTTCTATATTCAAAACAATAAATATGAAATGATAAAATAGTTTGTAGAATAGTGATAATAATTGAAAATATCAATGGAAATAAAAAAAAATGATAATTACAGTAACAGCAAGGAATGTAGAGAAGGATTGTCTCAGCTTAGATACTCCCAAGAGCAATGCTCATTACAAAGAGTAAATCTTCCTCAACAATGGGTAATGAAAATGCCCAAGATATTCCCAAATGTCACTCTCCCAACATACATTTAAGACAAAATGTTTATCACTAATGCTCCCCTTCTGATGCCCCATAGGCCCTACTAAAGCAATCCTCTTCTCACTCACAATGTTCTACCAGCTCACACGTTTCTTACTAAGCTTAACATGTAACTTGTTAGATATTGTGTGTTTACGTTAATTAGGGAAACATAGTACCTATATGTTTATTAGGGAAATATAGTCCTTATGCTCATTATATTTTATTTTTACATATTCATTTGTATTTGGGCTTAGCCCACATTCTTATTATTATAAATACATTACCCTATGTGTATGCAAAGACACACAAGGGAGATTGATCCTAAATATAGTTTTTCATCATATTTAACATGGTATCTAGAGCTTAGGTTCGGTTCTACCTGTTCTACAGTCTCCGGTACGCATCACCGCCGCCGTCGCCGCCACCGCCGTCGCCGCCGCCGCCGGAGTTCCAGAATCGACCGGCGACCACTCCATCGGAAGCGCCTCGGCCGGGCGACCACCGCGGTTCAAAGATCGCGGCGATCGGAGCACCCACGCGCCTCCACGCGCCGCCACAGCAGTTCGCAGATCCGCCGCTTCCCGCCGCGCGTGCCGGCGCGTCGCCGGAGCCCACCGCCGCCGACCAGCATCGCCGTGATCGCCTCCTCGCCCTCTTTCTGGATCTGTGGTCGTTGCGTCAATCGGAGCACGTTGGATTTTTAGGGTTTCTCTCTCTCCATGGCATCTTCCGCGTCTACAAACACCTGTGCTAGTGCCCCATCTTCTTCTGCTGATTCCCCAATCTACACCAATTTTGTGAATGTACACTTGTCCATTGACAAGTTAGATGGCACGAATTATGCAACATGGGCATCTGACATCAAACTTTGGTTGAAGAGTCAGGGGTATGTAGATCACCTTACTAAAGATGTGACTAGTGCTACCACAGATGACACTTCTCGCTGGATGAAAATTGATGCCCAGTTATGCATCGTCATAAAGTCCACCATTCACTCCTCTCTGAAACAAATGTTTCGTTCCTATGAAACATGTTCAGAAGTATGGGCTCAAGCAAGGCTATTATACACAAATGACACCCAGCGTCTTTATGGTGTTTGTCAGAACCTATTTACTGTCATTGGTCCACGCAGTCCTGGTCCCATGGCAGAATATTTGGGTAAAGTTCATGCCCTCCTTCATGATTTTAATGAGCTATTACCTCCTGCTTCCACTCCTGCTGAAGAACTGGAACAACGATCAAAGTTCTTCATGTTGTTGGCCTTATACGGACTCTCTGATGATTCCTCCCATGTTCGTGATCAGATTTTGGGTTCTCCTGTCATACCCAACTTTACTTCTACTTGTTCTGCTCTTTTGCGTATTCCGAGTAAACTAGTCGTTGAGACATCTCCTCATACTGATGATTCCTCAGTTATGGCTGTCCAACGTGATGATCGAAGTCGGTCTCGCAAGCCAGGTAAAGGACGACCTAAATGTGACCATTGTGGCAAGCTAGGCCACAAAATTGATAGGTGTTATTCGCTTCATGGACGTCCTCCTCGATCTGTAGCAATGGCTAATTCTGATCCACCTCCTCAACTACCGTCTGCAGACCATCCTACTTCATCAAATACTGTAGACAACCCTGCAGTCTTCAACGAATTTCTCCGATGGTATGAGGATCGTCAGCACTCTAGTTCCACTACATCTGTATCTGTTGCCCGCACAGGTACACCTTTTGTTGGTCTGACTCACTCCCTCGGATCTTGGGTCCTTGACTCAGGCGCCACCGATCATATAACTGGTAACAAGTCCTTGTTTTCTTCCTTGTCATGTCCAGATAATTTACCCTCGGTAACAATGGCTGATGGGTCTAGAGTCTCATCTCATGGTATTGGTACTGTTCATATTTTTCCGTCCATATCCATTGATAATGTACTCTATGTCCCTGGGTCTCCTTTCAACTTATTGTCCATAAGTCGTCTAACTCATTCCCTTAATTGTATTATTTCATTTACCAAAGATTCTGTTTGTTTGCAGGACCGGAGTTCGAAACACATGATTGGCACAGGATGTGAGTCTCATGGCCTATATCTTCTCCGCCCTTCTCCACATGCTGGCGTAATCATGGAGTCACCATCCCTTCTTCATGCTCAGTTAGGTCATCCCAGTCTTGCCAAATTGCAGCAACTTGTTCCGAGTTTGTCGAAGTTATCAAGTTTGTCATGTGAGTCTTGTCAGTTAGGAAAGCATACTCGTAGTTCCTTTCCTTGTAGTGTTTCACAAAGAGCGTCATCCCCTTTTTCATTAGTTCATTCTGATATTTGGGGACCTAGTCGTGTTAAGTCCACTTTAGGATTTCAGTATTTTGTTACCTTTATTGATGACTATTCCAGATGTACTTGGTTATTTTTAATGAAGAATCGTTCTGAGTTGTTTTCTATTTTCCAATCTTTTTTCAATGAAATAAAAACACAGTTTGGGGTTTCTATTCGAATTTTACGCAGTGATAATGGCCGTGAATACCTTTCTCAACAGTTTAAACATTTTATGGCTTCTCATGGCATTCTTCACCAGACCTCATGTGCTTATACTCCTCAACAAAATGGGGTGGCTGAGCGCAAGAATAGACACCTTATTGAAACAACTCGTACTCTTCTCATCCATGGCCAAGTACCCTCGCGTTTTTGGGGTGATACAGTTCTCACTGCATGTTATCTCATAAACCGCATGCCATCTTCTGTCCTAGATAACAAAATCCCTCATTCTGTCTTATTTCCTCAAGACCCTTTACATCCATTACCTCTTAGAGTTTTTGGGTCTACATGTTTTGTTCATGATTTTAGTCCTGGTCTTGATAAGTTATCTCCTAGATCTCACAAATGTGTCTTCTTAGGATTTCCACGGTCACAAAAGGGCTATAAGTGTTTTTCCCCTTCCCTCAATCGCCATTTTATCTCTGCTGACGTCACTTTTGATGAATCTTCGTTTTATTTTTCACCTCTATCTTCTAGTTCTGTACCTCCACCTATTACTGTTGATATTCCTATTGTCTGTGATCCTTCTCCTCCTTTAGCCTCTCAGGATCGTCCTTCAACTCCACCCCTTCAGGTTTATAGTCGCCGCCCTCGTCTCCCTCATGACTCACCTCCTGTGCCGCCTCCTGTGTCTCCTCCGGCTCCTGCAAATGAGTCTGACTTGCCTATTGCCCTCCGTAAAGGTATACGCTCTACTCGTAACCCTTCCCCCCATTATACTGTTCTTAGTTACCACAGGTTATCTCCATCTTTTTACACATGTCTCTCCTCCATTTCTTCTGTGTCCATTCCCAAGTCTGTGGGTGATGCCTTAACTCATCCTGGTTGGCGTCAAGCCATGCTGGATGAATTAAGTGCTTTACAGAAAAGTGGAACTTGGGAGCTTGTCCAATTACCATCTGGAAAGTCTGTTGTTGGTTGCAGGTGGGTTTATGCTATCAAAGTTGGCCCTGATGGTACAATTGATCGTTTGAAGGCTCGACTGGTTGCCAAAGGATACACACAGATTTTTGGTTTGGATTATGGTGATACTTTTTCTCCAGTGGCGAAAATGACCTCTGTTCGCCTATTCATTGCCATGGCCGCTCTTCGACAATGGCCTCTTTACCAACTTGATGTAAAAAACGCTTTCCTTAATGGTGATTTGCATGAAGAAATTTATATGGAGCAACCGCCCGGCTTTGTTGCTCAGGGGGAGTCATCTGGATTGGTATGTCGTTTTCGCAAATCCTTATATGGCCTAAAACAGTCTCCTCGGGCCTGGTTTGGTAAGTTCAGCTGTGTTGTTCAACAATTTGGTATGTCTCGCAGTGAAGCGGATCATTCAGTGTTCTATCGACACTCAAGTGCTGGATGTATCTACTTAATAGTGTATGTTGATGACATTGTTCTCACAGGAAGCGACTATCTTGGCATCTCTCAGATGAAACAACACCTTTGTCACCATTTTCAAACCAAAGATCTTGGCAAACTCCGATACTTTTTGGGTATTGAAGTAGCACAATCCAATGATGGTATTGTCATATCTCAGAGGAAGTATGCGTTAGACATCTTGGAGGAAACAGGGTTAATGAACTGTAAGTCTGTTGAGACACCTATGGATCCTAACATCAAGCTTCTACCAAATCAGGGGGAGCCTTTCTCAGATCCTGAACGTTACAGAAGATTAGTTGGTAAATTAAACTATCTTACTGTTACGCGTCCTGACATTTCCTTCGCAGTAAGTGTGGTGAGTCAATTCCTTAACTCCCCATGTGAAGACCATTGGGATGCAGTTGTTCGCATACTGAAGTATATTAAAGGATCACCTGGAAAAGGTTTGCTATATGGTCCTAACAACGATACAAAAATCGTTTGCTATTCAGATGCTGATTGGGCTGGTTCCCCTTCTGATAGGAGGTCTACTTCTGGATATTGTGTCTCTATTGGTGGCAACTTGATATCTTGGAAAAGTAAGAAGCAAAGTGTTGTGGCTAGGTCCAGCGAAGAAGCAGAATATAGAGCTATGGCATCAGCTACTTGTGAGCTTGTGTGGCTTAAACAATTACTTAGTGAACTGAAATTTGGAGATGTCACTCACATGACACTTATATGTGATAATCAAGCTGCTCTTCATATTAGCTCTAACCCTGTCTTCCATGAGAGAACCAAGCACATTGAAGTTGATTGCCATTTTATTAGAGAAAAAATCATATCCGGAGATATCAAGACTGAGTTCGTTAACTCAAGCAACCAGTTGGCAGACATATTCACTAAGTCCTTGCGAGGACCTAGAATTGACTATCTTTGTGACAAGCTTGGAACATATGATTACGCTCCAGCTTGAGGGAGAGTGTTAGATATTGTGTGTTTATGTTAATTAGGGAAACATAGTACCTATATGTTTATTAGGGAAATATAGTCCTTATGCTCATTATATTTTATTTTTACATATTCATTTGTATTTGGGCTTAGCCCACATTCTTATTATTATAAATACATTACCCTATGTGTATGCAAAGACACACAAGGGAGATTGATCCTAAATATAGTTTTTTCATCATATTTAACATAACTCATACCACCATTCCAGCGGATTTGGGCTACCTTTTGTTGACAACTTCACATGTCAATTGACCAATGGGTTCAAGGCTTCGACTCTAATCAAATAGCATTTTAAAACAGCCAATCCACTCAAGTCTGCTGAAGAATGTGTGTCAAACAATCAATTTCATATCCTAGAATTAGAGGTTCCATCATAGGTAGTTAACGATAGTTTGGTTCAAGAAAAATATTTACACCTGAATTTTAGATAAATAGCACAAAAGTATTATGAAACTCTGGTCCAATGGACTAGGGGAAACCCGTGGCATGACCTGAAAAAAACTATTAAGGAAAGCAGCAAATACAATGCAATGATTCACAGAACAATTATAACTATATCCATGTGAATGAAGTCGATAAGAATAATATTTTTAATGTAGTTAAATCTTAACCCACATGATAGAAATATGGAAATGGCAGTACCTCAGTAATTGAAGCTTCCTGCAGACTTAAAACTGCATGCTCCGCTGAAAATGGAGCCAGCAGTTTTGACGCTCTACCAGAAATTTGTGGAATAATGAACCGCATCGTATCTTCATTGATATTAGTTAACTTTTGCAATTCCTGTCCTAGATCCTTAACATTGGCCCCTATATTCATCTCTACAACAAATTTCTTTCCCCTCCATGTAACAGAGACGTTAAGCAGGCTCGATTGAGGTTGCATATTTAATCTACAAGAATCAAAATAGGTCTAGTCATTTTCCACTGATTATACTTTTGGTACAAACAAGTTCCCAGAAGGAATATTATAGAAACCTAATACACCTCTCTCTCTCTCTCTGTCTATGTGTGAGTACAGGGATACACGAAGGGTTAAACTACCGAGTAAATTAACCTTGATCTTCAAAAAAATTCCCCTTCCCACATATTTGGAAAACTAAATTGAACAATTTTTTATAAGGGCACCTCCAAAATTCTGAAAGCAGCTAGGTACCCCAACACATTTCACAAATTTAATCATAATTCGTAAGAGAGTAAAGTTCAAAAACTTCCTATAGATACATATACAACCAAATTTGAGAAAATTTAATCACACCAAACCAACAAATTAACTCGAAATGAGTACAAGTAATTTGACAAATTTTAAGCGATTCACAACTTCCATAACCAAATTCTGGAGAATTAAAGAAACCCATGTGAGAATTCATAATTCAACGCCGACCTCAAACCCCAAAACCGATAAAATGAAGAATAAAATAAAGACAGTTTGTAACAAAAACAGAATCATGAAATAGTTGGAGAAAAGAGAAAATTGACATGATCCGAACTGAAATTGTACAAGCAGAGAAAGAATTGAGTTGCCTGGCGCGGAGTGAAAAATTTAGGAAAGATGAATGAAAATTATAGGACAGGGAGATGGACGTCTGCGCTCAGCATATCCACACCAAGTGGAAGAATCTAGATGCCTATTCATAATTTGTTATATTAATTAATCCATTACAGTATTACGAAATAAATGGAAGCCAAGTAAAAAAAAATGGATGAAAAATAATACTAGTTATTAGACTAAGGCGATGCCACATAATATTTTTTACCAAAACATTTTGTTAACACCATTTTTTGACAGGCGGATGTTTATTGGCCGAATTTAAAAAAAAAAAGTTGTTGTTTGGAAGACGCAGGGGCAATTTTGGAAGAGAAAAGAAATGAAAATTGGTTTCGTGGTTTCTTTCTTTCATTCGTTCTGTACTGTTTCGTTCATCTCTCTTACGTTCTCTTGCTCATTCTCCGGTGAACCCAGTGCTATGTCTCTCTTGCTCTCGTCAAAGCATTGCTCTCTGTCTCTGTGGTAAAGTCATCGCTTTCTCTTTGTCTCTCTCTATCGTGAAAGTTGTTCTCTCTCTCTTGCTCATCTTTGTGTTGTGAAACATTGCTCTGTCGTTCATCGTTGTGCCCCGTTCGCATTGTCTCGCTGTGTTGGTTTTTTTGGTAAGTGGAAGTGGTCAAACAGTAACCTAATCTCCAATAGATGGTCTTCAATGAAAAACATATACCATGAAAGGCTTAATGATGCCCACATGACCTTCCAATATTTGGGTGACAACAATTTCAAAATTATAATCTATTTTGGTCCTTGCACCGACAAAAGTAGGGCATATTTCATTTATTTGTGTACTTATGATCCTCATTCGTCATTGTTCGCCATGAGGTTGACTAAATCACAATGTGAAGGAAGTCATTTGGTACGTATCAAATAGTTCAAATTTCCCAAATTATTTCTCATGAATAATAAAATTTCGCAATGTCATTCACTTCATATTGATTGTTTCACAGGACTTGCGTACTACATTTGGGAATGAAATTAGGAACAAAGACTTCACAGAGGTTATGCTGCTTGGTCATAAGGATGGAATCAGGTGCAAAGTTTTGGTTTCACATACTAGGAATTCAACAAAGTTTGGAAAAGATTGGAAAGAATATTGCATCCAATATGGCTTGAAGGAAGGAGACGTTCTTGTCTTTGAGCTTGACCACCATTACCATGATATGACAGTAGAAGTTGACATTAATGGATGTAGCTGTAATGTTAACCACCCAATATCAGTGTAAATGACAAACGACAAAATGAATTTATGTTCAAGTCTTGTAAATTTTATATTTCATGATAATTATCTTTATGGTTTATTGTCCAAACATGCATGATCACACTCAAGTCACACCTAAACAACTGAAACACAACAAAACACTTGCATATTTGCAAAAAAATTGAAAGCTTAAGACACTGATCCCCTGTGTACTAAAAACTAGCTCCTTGAGCACCACTTTCTGTACAAATCTCCATTTTCTCTTGCGTAAACGTTTACATAGCTGTTATAAACGTTTATCAGTGCATTTTCTGTTGCACAAGTTTCAGGACTTCAACCAAGTGCTTGTATTAACCATAATTGTTTCCTATATGCAACATGGGGTGCCCAAACATGCATGGTCACACTCAAGTCACACCTAAACAACTGAAACACAACAAAACACTTGCATATTTGCAAAAAATTTGAAAGCTTAAGACATCGGTCCCATGTGTACTAAAAACTGGCTCCTTGAGCACCACTTTCTGTACAAATCTCCATTTTCTCTCGCGTAAACGTTCACACAGCTGTTGTAAACGTTTACGAGTGCATTTTTTGTTGCACAAGTTTTAGGACTTCAACTAAGTGCTTGTACTAACCATAATTGTTTCCTATATGCAACATGGGGTGCCCAAACATGCATGATCACACTCAAGTCACACCTAAACAACTGAAACACAACAAAACACTTGCATATTTGCAAAAAAATTGAAAGCTTATGACACTAGTCCCTTGTATACTAAAAACTGGCTCCTTCAACACCACTTTCTGTACAAATCTCCATTTTCTCTCGCATGAACGTTTACCCAGCTATTGTAAACGTTTACCAGTGCATTTTCTACTGCACAAGTTTCAGGACTTCAACCAAGTGCTTGTACTGACCATAATTGTTTCATATATGCAACATGGGGTTCCCAAACATACATGATCACACTCAAGTCACACATAAACAATTGAAACACAACAAAACACTTGCATATTTGCAAAAAAAATGAAAGCTTAAGACACTGGTCCCCTGTGTACTAAAAACTGGTTCCTTCAGCACCACTTTCTGTACAAATCTCTATTTTCTCTAGCGTAAACGTTTACACAGCTGTTGTAAACGTTTACCAGTGCATTTTCTGCTGCACAAGTTTCAGGACTTAACCAAGTGCTTGTACTGACCATAATCGTTTCCTATATGCAACATGGGGTGCCCAAACATGCATGGTCACACTCATGTCACACCTAAACAACTGAAACACAACAAAACACTTGCATATGTGCAAAAAAATTGAAAGCTTAAAACACTGGTCACTTGTGTACTAAAAACTGGCTCCTTCAGCACCACTTTCTTTACAAATCTCCATTTTCTCTCGCGTAAACATTTACACAGTTGTTGTAAACGTTTACCAGTGCATTTTCTGCTGCACAAGTTTTAGGACTTTAACCAAGTAGTTCTACTCAACAATATTGTTTCCTATATGCAACATGGGGTGCCCAAAAATGCATTGTTTCGTTCGTTCATTAAATCCATGACTACTAAAACAAGAAGCCAACTTTAATCATTAACAATAAAATCAAAACATCATTTCCAAATTACAATAACATATGCAATTCCATTAACTGTAATAATATGTCAAACAACGAAAGTTGCATGTAAGACTAATTACAATCCAAATTACAAAACATCACTTCAGGTAAGACTAATTATATATTACATCCTCTTATGAAACCTATACAAATGTCACTCATTTTTTATTCTAAGCAATCCAGTGTAAGGAGTCCTAATGGCTATGCTCTTGTGTAGCCTTCGTGATTGATAACGATCTAAAAACCGTTATTTTCATGCTTAAATTGATATCAAAATACACCCTTTATAGCTTAGAATGAGCTTAGACTCAAGTAAAACACTTAAGTTGAGTCATTTGAGAGTCAAAAGCTATTTTTCGAGATATTATGCTTGTTTTGCAGGGTTTTGATGAGAATTAAGGATGAAATTGAAGAACGAAGGTCTTAGACTCAAGGAATATGAAGAAAAATGAAGAAAAGAAGATTATATGCACCGCTCAGCATCAAAATGCACCGCTGAGCGTCATTATTCGAGGGAAAGCCACTGTCTGGCGCCCAGGCGGTGATGCTGAGCGTCCAGAGCGATTAGAGACAAACCGCTTAGCGGTGAAACTGACCGCTGAGCGGTGGTGCGGCTTGAGGGAAACCGTTGAGCGGTAAAATTGGACGCTGAGCGGTTGTCTGCTAGGCTTGGACTTAAATTCTATTACTTTTATGCCTTATATATAGCCCCAGTGCGATTCAAATACTATTTTTTTGGCAGAAGAAGACGTGCAGAGCTATTTTACACTCCTTGGAGAAGATTTCTTGGATGTTTAGGCTCCATTTTATCAAATCTAGGGTTTGTTTTTCCATTCTTTCATTGTATTTCATCTAGTTTCACCATGTCAATGGTGAACTAAACCCTTTGTTGTTGGGAAACAATGTAATCTTTTGAAACTCTCTTATATTGAAATTCTTGTTTTATTTATATGCTTGCATATACTATTATTATCAATTGTTGGGTTCTTTATCTATGCTTAAAGCTATTATCATTTAACTCATTTGATACATAAATGTTTGCCTTTGTCGATACGGGGACGTACGGGGAAGTCATGAACTGATAGGGAATTCCTTTATTAACAAATACCACCTAGGGATAGAGGGGTAGGACGATCAATTGTATTTTGCTTCTGTGGTACTTGCACTGCTAGTTACTAGGGGAGACTAGGGATAGTAAGCTAGTAACTAGTAGTAGGCTCTTCTCGCGGAGGGATCGGGTTTAGGGTAGACTAAGAAAGTTTGCATAATAATTAGATAATAAAGCGAATTTAATAAGAAGAGTAGATATAAGAGAGTGGATAAGATGAAATTGTAAACCCCAACAACTCCATTCATCCATACCTTTTTCTTGCCAATTGAATCAATTGCATTTGCATGTTTACTTTTTGTTTTTGCATTAAACCACAAGTTAATTTTCTCTACAAGTCTTACAATATTGATTTACACGAAAGATATTGGGTTTTACCAATTATATTACTTGATAACGATCTGGTACACTTGCCAGGGTCTTAACAAGTTTTTGGCGTCGTTGTTGGGGACTCGTGGTTTAACTTTTTGAGTAGTGTAAATTGATTGAATTTGACTTGATGTAATTATTGTAATTATTGCATATATTTTGTTTTTGTTTTTTTTCTTATCTGTAAAAGTGCTTTTAGGGTTCTTGTTTCTTGTGCATGCAAGAAGCAATACACACTAGGAGTAAGAAAAGTCAGCAACCTCTTCTTGAAGGTTTATCAGATAGGAGAGAAAGAAGAGTTAGACGTCCATCACGTGAACTCTTTCCCTCTCCTGAAAGACTCTTACATTCTTCACCAGAGGCGTTTACACAGAACTTAGAGGAGATGGCAAATCAACCTCCTCCAAGACGCGGATCAATCTAATGTTGTGGGCCCTTTCCACTTCAACAGCATAGCCATGCCTATGGATCATACAGTTAATATGGTGATGAATCCAACACCAATCCATCTGGTACAAAGCAACCAATTTCACGGATTGTCAAATGGGAACCCATATGATCATTTGACAACATTCAGTGAAATTTGCAACATTGTGAATATGACTGGAGTATCAGACGAAAGAGTAAAGCTTAGTTTGTTTCCATTCTCATTGGGAGGCAATGCTAAGACGTGGCTTAATTCTTTTCCTGAAGGAACATTCACTACATCGGAGACTGTGGCAACCAAATTTGTCAACAAATATTTTCCATAGTCCAAAATTACTCAGGGAAGGTTGAAGATCTCATCGTTCAAACAGGGCATGGAGGAAACTCTCGGCCAAGCATGGGATAGGTTTAAAAGCCTATTGAGAAAGACATCGGTCCATGGGTTTGACAAGACTACCCTAGTTCTTGCTTACTTAGGTGGTCTAAACACGCAATCTAAAATGATGCTAGACGCCTTAGCTGGAGGTGATATCAAGAAAAAGACTGAAGACGAAGCCTATGACTTGATTGAGAGTATGGCTGCTAATGAGAAGGAAACGTTTAATGAGAGGGGCAAACCTGTAAAAAAAGGGGGAGTTTTGCATTTGCCAGCAGATGATGCCATACTAGCCCAAAATCATCTTCTGACTCAAAAGCTAGATAATTTGACGAAGGTTCTCTCGCAACTTCCAAAGGATATTAGGAATGTCTCCCAAGCACAACAACTTTGTGATTTTTGTGGTGGTGACCATATTAATGGTCAATGTGCTATGCCATAGGAAATGTAGCAGGAAGCCAATTACATGAGTAATCAATTCCAGTATAGGCAAGGTAATTTTAACCAAGGTAACTCTAGCCAAGGTTGGAAGAACCACCCTAGTATTGGACAAAATCAGAATAACCCATCTGGGGAATCAAGAAGCTTCCGACAGCAACAACCATCACCTTTATGGCAGCAAGTAAGTAGTTTGACAGAGACTGTTAGAAGCTTGAATGATATATTTGATAAATTTTTAAAGGTCTATGAGTCTTAACAAGCTAGTGACCAAGCCAGCTTCAGATCTTTGGAAATGCAAATTGGTCAGCTATCCAAAAGGGTAGAAACCACTGAAAAAAATCAGTTTAGGGCTAACACTGATGTTAACCCTAAGGATGAATGCAAGGTTGTTCTTACAAGAAGTAAAAGGAAGGCAGAGGTGGAAATAATTGATATTGAAGGTAGTGAGGAGGAAGATGAAGAAATGATTAGTAATGAAGAATCTAATGAGCAGGGAAGCAGTGAAGAAGAAGAGGAGGAGAAAGAAGAAGAGAAAGAAAGTCACCGAGAATCATTTAGGGAGATCTTTAATCAGGTGACTGTTGTTCCTTTAGTACTTCCACCAATTCCTGATTATTCCAAGAGGATTAAGTATTATCTTGGAGATGTTATTGATCTTGACGATGAAGAAGATAAGGAATTTTGTGTTAAGCCTAGAAAGAAGGATCATCCGAAAAAAGAAAGGATCCAGGGAGTTTAACTCTTCCATGTGTCATCAACGATGTGGATATAGGAAGAGCCATGATTGATTCAGGATCGAGTATTAATTTGATGCCCTTCAGTTATTTCAAGAAGATTGGAGGGCTAGTATTAAAACCAGCTCAAACTACCCTGACAGTTGCGGATGGTTCTATTAAGAAGCCAGTTGGTAAGGTGGAAGATGCAATTGTTCGAATTGAGCAGCTAGAGTTCTTGATTGACTTTGTAGTTGTTGATATGGCAAATGAGGGAAGAATTCCATTAATATTGGGAAGACTTTTCATGAGGACTTCTAAAATGTTGATGTGTTTCAATGATGGGAAGATGATATTAAGAGATCAAGAACAGGTGTTGATTTATGATGGCACTAAAGAAAGTACAATCAAAATAAAAAAGAGAGCCAGATATAAAAAGTTAAGAAGAAAAGTTGCATCTGAAGAAAGCACAACAGGTACTGATACTAATAGCTGTAACTTTTTTGCAGGTACTTGTAAATGAAGAAGGAAAAATTATCCATCCTAAACCAAAAAAAGACCCATTCCGACCAGGCATCAAGATGAAATATAAGAAGAAGGAGTTGATAATAAAAGAGCTAGAGGAGAAAGGAGTGGTGGAGATTGAAGCACCATATTCTAAACGCACAAAGCAATTAGATGGAAGAAACCTAAAAATTTGGTGTACTAAAGACACCAACACGAAGGACAACACGTGATTTTGCTGGAGAAATATATTTTGTTGTAAAACATTTTTTTTGTTTTGGTTTAGTATTTTGGACATGTAATTCCTTTGATATTTAAACAATTTTTGGGTAGCATCTACTGAGGGATGCTATTTTTTATGTATCTACTGAAGGATACAGGAAGGTACACCTACTGACGGGTGTTGGTAAGGATTGCACTTACTGATGAGTGCTAGACAGGTTTGGGTCAGGCTCGTGACGTTAAACAAGTGCTACCTGGGAGGCAACCCAGTTGATTATTTGTTTGTTTTTAAACTCTGTCTTAAGTGCATTATATGTTTTCATGTGCATTTGAGAGGGGAAAGGCATGAAATTGAAAAATTAAGGTTAAAATTCAGGTGCTATAGGGTGGAATCATGCAAAAGCAAGCAAAGAAGAGAGTGAGATAATTACTGTCCACCGTTGAGCGGTGCATTTTACCGCTGAGCGGTGGCGGCGCAGACCCCGCTTGGGCTTTGAAAAGCTCAGCGTTTCTGGGGTTCTATACTTTTGAAAATCCTCTTTGAAGCTCGCACAAGCGTTCTCTGTGAACCCTAGCACCCATTTTGCACTTTCAAAGGTTTTCCAAAGAGATTTCCTCACTTTTTCTTATCACTCATTCAATAAAACCTCATTTTATACCATTCTCTTGTCAAAAGTTTGGGGTTTTTAGTGAGGACTTTGCATCGAAAGGCATTAATCATCAATTAGGAAGAAATATTGCAAGCATCTACTCTCTCCACTCAAGTAAGTTGTGCAATTTCATTCTTAGGGTTTCTAAATTTGAAATTTGATGAAGAACATGCTTAGGAACATGATAAATTAGGGCTTTTGATTTCTATGCATGATTTGATGAAGTAGAAACTGTTTGAACCGATTGAATTGCATGGATTTGGTCTGGATTGATGAAATTAGTGTTAGAGTGGAGAATAGGGAAATTTGGAAAAGGATTTTGAAAAACCCTAGTCGTCGCCGTTGAGCGGTCTGCTTGGACGTTGAGTGGTGGCGCGGCTTGAGGCAAACCGCTGAGCGGTCTTCTTTGACGCTGAGCGGTCTGCTGCATATTTTGTTGGATGCTTGATTTTTGATGCAGGGACGCTGAGGGGCCCTATTTTTCCCTCAGTGTTGGACTGTAATTGGTTTGGAATCTGATGGATGATATACTATCCTTTAATGATGAATTCTTGTGGTACTTTGAATTTTATTTTATGCAGGAATGTCATCATCATCAAGAAAGGTGAAAACTCTTGGCAATAAAAGGAAGGAACCTGAGAGGCAAAGAAGATTCTATTCGTATAGGTTCCTCTCCAGGAAACATGAGGAACATTATGTGACTGTGCAAGAGAGGAAATTGCTGATGGAGAGGAAGGTCACTTTTATCCCAGACTTGGCTCCTAAATTTGGAATAGAGATTATGAGGAGAGAGTGGGAAAAGCTGGCCACATATCCTGCACCGGCTAGCATTGAATTGGTAAAAGAGTTCTATACGAACGCCTTGACTAGAGAAGGAGTATCGGCTGGAAGATACATGAGTTATGTTAGGGGACAGACCATTCGGTATGACCCTAACACTATTAACAACTTTTTGGGCACTGAATGACTAGGTGAACAGTGCCAGTATGCAGCACTTGTTGGGGGGGGGTTTAGAGACATAGCATATATTGAGAGGGTTATGTGCCTTCCTGGAAGGCATTTTCAGAATAACCCTAATGGAGTGCCCGTCAACATAAAGAGGGCAGATTTGACGCCTTTGGCGAAATACTGGACGAGATTCACTCATGCCAACATTCAGCCGTGCTCTCATGTTTCCAACATCACCATGCATCGAATCATTTTCATTTACTGCATGCTGAGACAGTTAGATGTGAACGTCGAGAAGGTCATTACCGACGAGATTCAGAGCTGTGCTACCATTGTGAGTAGCAGGACACCGCTGGGACATCCGTCCCTGATTACCTTTTTGTGTCAGCAGGCTAAGGTGGATACTGCAGTTTCACCATATGAGAGGCCTAGGAAGGCCATAGATGCTGCCTATTATCAGCAATACTGTGAAGAAGAGGGGGTAGCCGGAGCACCTAGGAGACGTCCTAGGAGAGCAGCAACACAGCAGGAGCATGTACCTGCAGATGCACCGGCATAACACGTCGAGCCATTCCAGATGAGGGACATGTATATGTCCATTATGGAGGCTAAGATGGAGGCTATTCGTAGAGGGCAGATAGCCACTGCTGAGATGATAATAGGGCTGTACGATCAGCCACCAGTGCACAGGTGGACTATCAACGAGTTTCATGGAGCTATGGCTTGGCCTCAGGAGCAGGCACAAGGCAGTGGATCTGGAGCAGCTGAAGCACCAGGCATGGATGAGGATGACGATGAAGATAACTTTGAAGATGCTGATGATGGAGACTAGGAGGATTCAGATGAGAACATGGATTGAGAGGGCATCTACTGATGGATGCTCATGCTCTAGACAGGGTTTTATCTTGCACTTTTGTATTTTTGTTTTTCTAGAATAGGTTGAATTTTGATTGTTAGTGTCTATGCTTGGCTTGAACACTATTTCTAAAAATGTTTGACTTAATGATATTGCATGATGAATCTATTTGATGATGATTGGATGTGGATGATGATTGAGTTGTGTTGATATTCAGGTGAAAAGTTCACTAGCTATGTGAACAAATGTGTGATGAATTATGATTGTGGTTATGATGCTAAGCAGGGTGTATGAATGTATGATGTGTGAGAAAGCATGTTGTGTGAGGTATTGAGCTCCAGAGTATTCATTGTTGTATGTACTGTTCACAGGAAAACATGAATGATATTGCCTGAGTCTTGATAATTGATTGTATTGCATGTTTATGTCATATGATCAAGGCCATTTTTGGAAGCCCTTACTTAGCCAAATTTTCACCCAAAGTGATTAAAATGTTATAACCTTTTTGAACCTTGGCCTTAAACAGGATGAAAACCCTTGCTTTGAAATTATTTACCTTGAGTTGGGTTAAGAATAATTGTTGAAAAGGTTCAAGTTTGGGGTTGTTGGGAAAATTTAAATGGCAAAAAGAAAGGAATTGAGCTCAAGTGTTGAAAAAAAAATGCATGAAGAAAAGAAAAAGCATGAAAGATGAGCTCAATGTAAAAATAAAAGGAAAGGGAAGAAGTTAGGAATGAGTGAGATTGGTTAAAGAAAGAGAGTTTGTGCTTGAACTTTAAATGTTAAAATAGCTCTCTTGACTCAAGGATTTTGTGATCTAGAAGAACCAATTTTTCTTGTTAGCCTAGCCTCATTATAAGCCTTGGAAAAGTCCTTGTGATGGAATTGACATGTAAGAATGTTGATTGTATTAGATGAAGGGAAATTTTGTTTCATGTTACATGTGAATAGTAGAGAGTGGAGTGACTTCTTAAACACTTGAGTGATTGAGTGAAACACTTGCTTGGTGAGAATTGTTAAATTCCCTGATTACATCTATGCTTAGTTGATTGATCATTCATAAATAAAATATCTATTGGGAAATATGTCATTATGTGAACTGAATTGAATTGAAAGCATGCATACATCTTGATTAGATTCCACTGAAAATCTGAAATTGAGTAGTTCTTGTCATAAGAGAAATGAATTTTGGGATTGTTGAACTATTTGATGAAAAAGTGGAAAGCCAAGTTTTTTTTGTTTGCTTGAGGACAAGCAAAGTTCTAAGTTTGGGGTTGTGATAACGGTCTAAAAACCGTTATTTTCATGCTTAAATTGATATCAAAATACACCCTTTATGGCTTAGAATAAGCTTAAACTCAAGTAAAACATTTAAGTTGAGTCATTTGAGAGTCAAAAGCTGTTTTTAGAGATATTATGCTTGTTTTGCAATTTTTTGTAGGGTTTTGATGAGAATTAAGGATGAAATTCAAGTATGAAGGACTTAGACTCAAGGAAAAAGAAGAAAAATGAAGAAAAGAAGAGTTTATGCACCGCTCAGCGTCAAAATGCACCGCTAAGCGCCATTATTCGAGGGAAAGCCACTGTCTGGCGCCCAAGCGGTAACGCTGAGCGTTCGAGCGATTAGAGGCAAACTGCTTAGCGGTGAAACTGACCGCTGAGCGGTAAAATTGGACGTTGAGCGGTTGTCTGCTGGGCTTGGGCTTAAATTCTGTTACTTTTATGCCCTATATATAGCCCGAGTGCGATTCAAATACTATTCTTTTAGCAGAAGAAGACGTCCAGAGCTATTTTACACTCCTTGGAGAAGATTTCTTGGATTCTTAGGCTCCATTTTATCAAATCTAGGGTTTGCTTTTCCATTCTTTCATTGTATTTCATCTAGTTTCACCATGTCAATGGTGAACTAAACCCTTTGTTGTTGGGGAACAATGTAATCTTTTGAAACTCTCTTATATTGAAATTCTTTTTTTATTCATATGCTTGCATATACTATTATTATCAATTGTTGGGTTCTTTATCTATGCTTAAAGCTATTATCATTTAACTCATTTGATACATAAATGTTTGCCTTTGTCGATACGGGGACGTACGGGGATGTCATGAACTGATAGGGAATTCCTTGATTAACAAATACCACCTAGGGATAGGGGGTAGGACGATCAATTATATTTTGCTTCTGTGGTACTTACACTGCTAGTTACTAGGGGAGACTAGGGATAGTAAGCCAGTAACTAGTAGTAGACTCTTCTCGCCGAGGGATCGGGTTTAGGGTAGACTAAGAAAGTTTGCATAACAATTAGATAATAAAGCGAATTTAATAAGAAGAGTAGATATAAGAGAGTGGATAAGATGAAATTGTATAACCCAACAACTTCATTCATCCATACCTTTTTCTTGCCAATTGAATCAATTGCATTTGCATGTTTACTTTTTGTTTTTGCATTAAACCAGAAGTTAATTTTCTCTACAAGTCTTACGATATTGATTTACACGAAAGATAAGGCCTAAGAGTCCTTTGGGAGAACGATATTGGGTTTTACCAATTATATTACTTGATAACGATCTGGTACACTTGCCTAGGTCTTAACAGTGACCCCTTCCTCTCATACGTCTTGCTTGGAGGTGGACCGATGGACATGCCTCCCGGGGAGATGGACGGTTCTTCACGTGGCACACTCTATCCAGCATCCTCTAGCCTTCTTCGTCTAGCTTTCTCTTCGGCCACCTCTTGCTCCAACACAACTACCTTCTTTTTAAGT
This sequence comes from Vigna reflexopilosa, assembly GCA_027742785.1. Taxonomy (NCBI): domain Eukaryota; kingdom Viridiplantae; phylum Streptophyta; class Magnoliopsida; order Fabales; family Fabaceae; genus Vigna; species Vigna reflexopilosa. The sequence continues at coordinate 13,360,733 of CM050926.1, forward strand.
TCTGCAACTAGATTTTGTTGATGCTCAATGGTACGTATTACACTCTCTCTGCATTTTCTTTTCAATAGCTTCTTTGCTGATGGTTTGTCATTTTTCATTTTTGGTCTTGGTTGGTCATCCTTTTATCCTTAATTGTACCAACATCAACATCATGATGAACCTGAAATTGAACAATTCATATCATACTAGTAAGCCATATATCATAACATAAATCACTCAAACAATAAAGATCATACCACACAAGTCTCCAAAGCTCCTTTCACCACGTTGTCTCCCAAATTTATATTCATCCAATGCAATATTCTATGAAATTTTTCTATTCGACCTTTGGGAGGTATAAAATTCTCATAAAACCATACCTACACATAATTGAACATCGTAACTGTTACTCAAAAACACATTTCGAGCCACAACCCAAAATAAGTAATCAATAAATACAAATTACCTGCAACATGTAAGTGCAACCATCCACATAAACGTTACTTGTACCTTTTCCTTTCTTCAAACGATCAGAAGCTTCGCACAAACTTCGTACCAAATAACGATAGACTATACTAGCCCAACAAAAACTACCCAAACCACTTAAATTATCAACAATTTCAAACAAAATTGGAAACACTCTTCCGCTACGTTGGGGAAATAATACCTCATATATCCCAACCAATATATACAAGCTACAAAAATGAGAACAAGGTATTTTTTTTCTTATGTTTTCTCATCAAACATTTGTATACCAAATCCAAATCTGTTGTTCCTTTGCCTACATATTTCACACATGTACTTCTTTTCATTTTTTCCTTCAAGTTAATATCTTTACCATCTGAACTCAACCCTAGAGCTAAACAAAATTCCTTCTTATTCATAGAGACAAGTTTATCTCCAATTAAAAAAGAACCATTGGAATGCACCCACTTAACCACTAACTCACTCAATATATTCCTACCTATTCTAACTTTACCACTCAAATCTAAGAACCAACGAAAAGGAGTCTCTAAAATCACTGACTGGTGCTCCTCTGTCAAGCATTCGTTCAAAGTAGAAATATACTTTGTCGAAAATGAGTCACGAACCTTCAACTGCAGCAACCACAAACTTAACACAAAAGGGGAAAATTGAATGTACGAAGGAAAGGCCATTTTACCTTGGTCGTCGGAGGAACCTGCTTAATGGAACTCGCCATTTCGCACAGCAAAGAGAGCGAAAACGACACCGAAGAGAGCGACAGGGAGAGTGAACGACAACAAAGGGCAAAGACGCGACGACGAGAGCGAATCCCGAACTTCACACCAGCGAAGAAGCGACGATTAGAGAAGAAGACGGAGAAATGGATCGAAGATGGAGAAATGGGGAGAGAGAGTGTGTTTAACTCTAATGAAACAGCACAAGGACAAAAATGGAAATCAAAAATCCAAATTTCATCCAAAAATCTTCACGTCGTTTTTTATTTATTGAAAAAAAAAATAAACAACCAAAGACATCACACCACGTGGCAATGTCAAAATGGTGTCAAAAAAGTGGAGTCAAAATATCATTGCCCTATTTTTTATGAGTATAATTTATATTTAAATAAGTTCATAAACTTTTAATAACTAATTAGAAAATTTATATTTTGTTTCTTATTTATTACTTTACAATAGATAAACCTTGTTTCATTCTTAAACGGGTATAGATAAATGGTTTATAATTTATCTTTGTGTAGTGTACCGTACGGTACCGTACATTTTCCTGCACACAATCAGGCCGACTGTTCAAAATGACTACCTAGGCCGGCCATCCAGGTCGGTCAACCACCCTGGTCGACCACATGGTTAGATTATAAGAGGTGATAGTTGATTAAAGCCCCTAATGGACGTTAAGGCGTTATTGGGCCGTCATCAGGCCCGCAAAAGGTAAAAACCCATTACACCTAGTATAAATAAGAGTCCCAGGTATGATTTCTAGACAGATTGCTCACGCTGCATATTATGCATTACTTGCATCCCTTTATATAACCGTTCGGTCACTTAACTGACTTGAGCGTCAGAGTGCCTTTGACAGGTACCTACCCACCCAGCTTGGAAAACGAGGAGTGAGAACGAACACTACAGTTGGGACACGAAGAGGAGAGAGTCGTTTGGTCTTCGCCAACACGTTCAGTCCTCAACAAACAGGTAACCGTCCGGTCTTCCGCACCACCTGGATTACTTGAAGCAATGCCCGTTCGGTTTTCAACCTGGAGCTCTTCGGAATACGTCCGTCCAGTCTCTGGTTCAACTCAGAATGTTTTAAGGGACCCCCAAACCACCCTGAAACATTATGGCGCCCACCGTGGGGCCGAGTGTGCATCCCCATTTGTAACCATAAGGGACCAGTGAGTAGTGCCTCAAAAGAAAGTTAACTCAAGCTTTCGTACTCAACCGCTCGGCCTCGCTTACCTGCCACTTAGTATCGTCTATCCGGCCTTATCAACCACTCGCCCATCCAGCCTCAACGTTCAACCGTTCGGTCATAGCGTTAACCTTTTAGTACGAGGAATCCTGGCCGGAGTGCAACAAAACCCAAGTTGGTGAACGGAGTTTCACTACTGTCAACTTGGTCGGGCGGTGAACGGCTATGCCCTATCGCCCCTAACACGAAGATAGCCAAGTTGATGAATGGAAAAATGACCTATCAACTTGGTCGAGCGGTGAAAGGTTATGCCCTGCCATCCCCAAGACGTTAAAGATCGCCAAGTTGATGAATGGAAAAATGTCCTGTCAACTTGGTCGGGCAGTGAACGGCTATGCCCTACCGCCTCCAACACGTTAAAGATAGCCAAGTTGATGAATGGAAAAATGTCCTGTCAACTTGGTCGGGAGGTGAACGACTATGCCCTGCCGCCCCCAACACATTGAAGATAGCCAAGTTTATGAACAAAGTTTCACTCTTGTCAGCTTGGTCGGGCGGTGAACGACTATGCCCTGCCGCCCCCAACACATTAAAGATCGTCAAGTTGATGAATGAAAAAATGTCCTGTCAACTTGGTCGGGCGGTGAATGGCTATGCCCTGCCGTCCCCAACACGTTGAAGATAGCCAAGTTGATGAACGCAGTTTCACTCCTATCAGCTTGGTCGGGCGGTGAGCCGCCCCCAGCACGCTAAAGAAACCCAAGTTGATGAACGGAGTTTCACTCTTGTCAGCTTGGCCAAGCGGTGAACGGCTATGCCCTACCACCCTCAACTCTCAACCTCCATGGCCTTAAGCTTCTCGGCCTCCAAGGGCCTCAACTCCTCGACTTCAACATCTCAGCCTCCAAAGGCCTCAACTTCTCAGCCTCTTTATCTTGGCCTCATCATCCTCAACATCTTGGCCTTCTCGGCCTCAACATCTTGGCCTCGTCGGCCTCAACATCTTGGTCTCGTCGGTCTCAACTTCTCGGCCTGCTCGGCCTCATCTTGGCCTCCTCGACCTCAACATCTTGGCCTCTAAAGGCCTCAACTTCTCGGCCTCCAAAGGCCTAAGCTTCTTGGCCTCCTCAGCCTCATATTTCCGGCCTCCTCGGCCTCATCTTCTCGGCCTCCTCGGCCTCAGCTTCTCGGCCTCCAAAGGCCTCATCTTCTAGGCCTCCTCGGCCTTATCTTGGCCTCATCGTCCTCAACATCTTGGCCTCCTCGGCCTCAACATTTCGGCCTCCTCGGCCTCAACATCTCGGCCTCCAAAGGCCTCAACTGCTTGGCCTCCTCGGCCTTATCTTTGCCTCCTCGGCCTCAACATCTTGGCCTCCTTGGCCTCAACATCTTGGCCTCCTCGGCCTCAGCTTCTCGACCTCCAAAGGTCGCAGCTTCTCGGCCTCCTCGGCCTCAGCTTCTTGGCCACCAAAGGCCTCAGCTTCCCGGCCTCCAAAGGCCTCAGCTTCTCGGCCTCCAAAGGCCTTACCTTCTGGGCCTCCAACGACCTCAACTTCTGGGCCTCCTCGACCTCAACATCTCGGCCTCCAAAGGCCTCAGCTTCTCAGCCTCCAAAGGCCTTGATAACGGTTGAAAAACCATTATTTTTATACTTAATTTTGATACTAAATGCATCCTTTTTTACTTAGAAACTTGCTTAGACTCATGATTTTGCTTTAGTTTTGTGAATAAGAGAGTTGAGGATATGCTTTATATTTTACTACTAAATTCCCTTAATTTTGAAAGTTATTGGAATGATTTGAAAGAAGAGTTGAAATATCAAATGGTTGGAGTGCAAAAAATTTAATCAAATGCAGAAAAGTTAACCAGAGCAAGTTTTGGGCCAGTTTCTACGATTTTTATGATCTGTTATTTTTGTGTCTTATTTAAAGATCCAGACACCTTAGAGAATGTATCTTTTGATGGCTTAAGAATAGAAACACACTTTTCACCCCTTTAGGGGTTGATTTGGGGATGCGGGAGCTCTCCTCTTCTCTTTCTAGGGTTTTTATCTCTTCCATTCCATTGTACACCTAGTTTCTCCAAGACGATGGAGAACTAATCTTATTTGTTGTTGGGGAAATATGTAACCTCTAAACTCTCTTATATTTGAATTGATTCTTTTTATTAATTGTTAGAGTTTTTCCTCCATTATATTTGCATGTTTTGTTTAAGACATTATTCAATAGTGTGATATTTGATTATGTCTTTATGGACACATATAGATAGATATAGACATGGGGAAATTTTCTTGGGAGCAATATTGCCTAGACATAGGGATAGAAGGACCAATTGCCTTAATCTTCTGTGCGAATTAATGTAATGCATGATCAATTGCTAAGGAGACTAGACATAGTAAACTAGTAATTAGGAGTAGGCTCTTTTCACCAAGACATTGGGATTAGGGTAAATTAGAAAGTGGCATTAACATTAATGAAGAAGATGAATTTGTTTATGCATCTCATATTATCAACATCATCCATTCACTTTTATGTTCAGCTTCAATTGATCAAATTGCATTCATGTTTATTTTTCCGCACTTTGCATTCAAAAACCCCAAAATATTGTTCTTATAGTCTTGATTGGTTAAGCAAAAGCACAACAGTTTAGTGTGGTGAGTCTCTTGGGAAAACGATACTTGATCTTACCACTTATTATTACTTGATATGATTCGGTACACTTGCCGGACCCTTAACAAGTTTTTGGCGCTGTTGCTGGGGACTCGTGGTATAACTATTCTATTTGTGTGATTCGTAACCGATTAGACTTTTTTATCTTTTTATCTTTTTATCTTTTTATCTTTTTATCTTTTTATCTTTTTATCTTTCTATCTTTCTATCTTTCTATCTTTCTATCTTTCCATCTTTCTATCTTTCTATCTTTCTATCTTTTTATCTTTCTATATTTCTATCTTTCTATCTTTATATCTTTCTATCTTTATCTTTCTAAAAAATATAAATAAATAAATAAAAAAGAAAAAAAATAAAAAATATATCTTTTACTGTTTTTATTTTGGGCTAATTGTGTGCTCTAGTTCAATGTTCTTTAGTTTATGCAGGATAAAATTTGTACTAGGAGCACAAGATCATCAGGACCTCTCTTTTTAGGTTTGGAAGTAGAGAAGATTGTCAGTAGTAGATAAAGAAGATAGATAATGAAGAAGGCAGATAAGAATGGAAAACGGGTTCACCAACACCCTGATGTGAAAAGAAACAAACCTAAACCTGGAACACCAGTGAAATTCAAGAATAGGTTATGGGTTGTCAAGACTATTAAAGCAAACAAAGTTCTTGAGATTGAGGATCCTAATTCTAGAAGAGTGAAGTTGGTGACAAGAAAATTATTGAGATTTTGTTGGTGTCATGAAGGATGGACGACCACCAACATCAGAAATCTGGATTGGGCTTATTTGTGTCAAGCTAGTGACGTTAAAGAAGCGCTTGGTGGGAGACAACCCAATTTCTAACTTTTTCTTTTTAATTGAATTATTTGTGTGGTGTGGATTTGATATTTTTTTGGTGTTTGAGTTTTTTAGGTTAAATGCTGCTTTTGATGACAGTGATGATAGCATCTACTGATGGATGCTTCTACAACATCTACTGATGGATGTTGCTATGAAATAGGACGGTGAATAGAAATCTACTGATGGATGTCACTGACAGCATTTAATGATGAATTCTACTAGGATAACATCTACTGAGGGATGCTAGAAAGTTTAAGTATCTTCTGAAGGATACAGGAAGGTACACCTACTGATGGGTGTTGGTAAGGATTGAACTTACTGATGAGTGCTAGAAAGATTTTGGGTTAGGTTCGTGACGTTAAACAAGCGCTACTTGGGAGGCAACCCAGTTGATTGATTTTTGTTGCATGATTAATATTGTTCTAGTTGCATTTAGGGCTTAATTGTTACATATGTGAGTAGAGTGAGTGGGAATTGCGTGAACATTAAAATTTGAAAGTTGAAATTGAGGGTTACAGGGTCAAAGAAGCTTAAAGCAAAGCAAAAAGGGAAAAAGCCAACTCGCTCCCACCGCCGGGCGGTGAACTCACAATTGAGCGGTGGCGTCGCTGAGGGCTCAAGTGGTTTTTAAAGTTGGGATTAGCTTTCTTGGCCCATTGCTCGCTTTTTATTCCCCTTAGGGCTTGCCCAAGTGTCCACTCCTAGATCCCCAATCTCTCTTTCACTTTTAAACACTCTTCAAAGGCTCTCCCATCATTTCTCCTATCATCCCACTTCTAGAAAACCCATTCTCCATCACTTTTGCATCATTCCATCATCAAAGTTTGGGGTTTTCTTGAGAGCATTGCACTTGGGTTACATTAATCATCATTCAACAAGAACTTTGCACACAGTCAAGGGATCTCCACCCAAGTAAGTCATGCATTTTACATTCTAGTGTTTCTAAAGCATGAATTTGTATGAGATTGATTATTTAAGCATGAAAGATTAGGGGACAGGTTGCTACTACCGAGATGATCATAGGCATGTACGACACACCTCCTACACATAGGTGGACTATGGATGAGTTTAATAATGCGGTGGCTTGGCCGGAGCATATGCAGGACAGTGGATCTGAGTAGCTGAAGCTCCAAAGATGGACGAAAATAATGATGATGATGATGAAGACTTTGAAGATGCGAAAGAAGGAGATGAGGAGGACTCTGATGATAACATGGGCTGAGGAGATAAGATAGCATCTACTGATGGATGTTATCCACACTAGAACATGATTTTTCTATCTTTTGTTTTTGTACTTTGAACTTATTTGCTTCTGTTAAGTAGTGTAGGATTAATGTACTTGGTTGGACACTATATTTGATGCAGTGGTTTGATATTGATATTTGTGTGTGATGGGTAATTGCTTGATGATGCTTGTTATTGATGGTGTTGAGTATGTGCAATATGTTGATATACAGGTGGTGGTTCACAAGCTATTTTAACAGATGCATGATTTTATAATTGTGATTATGATGCTAAGAAGGATGTATGTTTGGGATATTTGGAATATTGAGTGAGCCTATATGTGAGGTTTGAAGCTTTAGAGTATTTGCTGTGAATGATTGCTATCTACTTGAAAGCATGAGTGATTTTGCCTAAATTTTTATGATTGATTGAATTGCATGTTTATGTCACATGATCAAGGCCATTTTTTATTAGCCCTTTCTTAGCCAATGCATAAATTTTCACCCAAAACAAAAGAGCACAATGTGTTTTACCATTTTTGGACCTAAGCCTTAAACAAAAAACCCTTTTTGAAAATCTTTACCTTGAGTTAAGTTGAGAATTATTTTATGGTATTGATAAAGGTTCAAGTTTGGGGTTGTTGAAAGCTGAAAAAAGAAAAGCATTGAGCCAAAGTGTTGAGCAAAGCATGAAAAAGATAGAAAAAGATGAAAGGGATAGAATGAAAGAAAGATAAGCTCAATGCAAAAAGGGGAAAGTTGGGAGTAAGATTGATTGGTTAAAAAGAGAGTTTGTGCTTGAATTATGAATGTTTGAATAACTCTCTTAACTCAAGGGTTTTGTGATATAGAAAAACCAATTTTTCTTAACTCAAGGGTTTTGTGATATAGAAAAGTCCTTGTGATGACATGTGTGTGTGAGTATGTTTGATTGTGGTAAATGAAAGGCAATTTTGTTCTATGGGACATGTGGATAGTAGAGGGAAGCAGTGACCTCTTAACACCTTTGAGTGAAACACTTTTGAGTGCTTGAGTTGAACACTTTTGAGTGCTTGAGTGAAAAAGTTTATCTGGTGAGGAGGGATTCCATGAATCTATGATTGCATTTATGCTCAGTAAACTGATCATTCATTAGAATAGCATCTGTTGGATATTATGTGATTGTGTGAACGCCATGATGAGTTAATTGAATTAAAGCATGTGCACATCTTGAAAAAATTCTATTGATGAGCTTATTTGAGTAATTACTTGTCTTGAAAGAATGAGTTTTGGAATGTGATTGAACCATTGTGATGATTTGTGGAAGACTAAGTTTCATCTTATTTGATTGAGGACAAGCAAAGTTCAAAGTTTGGGGTTGTGATAACGGTTGAAAAACCGTTATTTTTATACTTAATTTTGATACTAAATGCATCCTTTTTGACTTAAAAACTTGTTTAGACTCATGATTTTGCTTTAGTTTTGTGAATAAGAGAGTTGAGGATATGTTTTATGATTTTACTACTAAATTCCCTTAATTTTGAAAGTTATTGGAATGATTTGGAAGAAAAGTTGAAATATCAAATGGTTGGAATGCAGAAAAGACAACCAGATGCAGAAAGTCAACCAGACAACCAGAAAAGTCAACCAGTCAACCAGAATGCTGAAAAGTCAACCAGAGCGAGTTTTTGGCCCGTTTCTGCGATTTTTATGATTTGTTTTGCGCCTGGATCCGTTTTCTATTATTTTTATGTCCTATTTAAAGACCCAGACACCTTAGAGAATGTATCTTTTAATGGCTTAAGCCTAGAAACACACTTTTCACCCCTTTAGGGGCAGATTTGGGGATGCGGGAGCTCTCCTCTTCTCTTTTTAGGGTTTCTATCTCTTCCATTACATTGTACACCTAGTTTCTCCACGACAATGGAGAACTAATCTTATTTGTTACTAGGGAAAGATGTAACCTCTAAACTTTCTTGTATTTGAATTGATTCTTTTTATTAATTGTTAGAGTTTTTCCTCCATTATATTTGCATGCTTTTTTTAAGACATTATTCAATAGTGTGATCTTTGATTATGTCTTTATGGACACATATAGATAGATCTAGACATGGGGAAATTCTCTTGGGAGCAATATTGCCTAGACATAAGGATCGGAGGACCAATTGCCTTGAGCTTCTGTGCGAATTAATGTAATGCATGATCAATTGCTAGGGAGACTAGACATAGTAAACTAGTAATTAGGAGTAGGCTCTTTTCACTAAGACATTGGGATTAGGGTAAATTAGAAAGTGGAATTAACATTAATGAAGAAGATGAATTCGTTCATTGGCGTCCTCGGTCTCAACATCTTGGCCTCCTCGGCCTTAACTTCTCGGCCTCCAAAGGCCTAAGCTTCTTGGCCTCCTTGGCGTCATCTTGGCCTCCTCAGCCTCAAGTTCTTGGCTTCCTCGGCCTCAACTTCTCGGCCTCCAAAGGCCTCAGCTTCTTGGCCTCCTCAGCCTCATCTTGGCCTCCTCGACCTCATCTTGGCCTCCTCGGCTTCAACTTCTTGGCCTCCTCGACCTAAACTTCTCGGCCTCCTCGGCCTCATATTGGCTTCCTTGGCCTCAACTTCTTGGCTTCCTCAGCCTGAGGCTCTCGATCTCTTCGGCCTCAACAACCTCAACAATTTGGCCTCCTCGGCCTTAGCTTCTCAGTCTCCAAACGACCTCTATCGTTTGGCCATAGCTTAGCCTCAACTTGTTATTTAAAGGATCAGCAGTTTATCTGGCACGGCAGGCGAAGGCATGACTCTTTTTGTCTTTCATCCACTCGCTAACAAGCATATACGACGCAGAGACAAAAGCAAGTCAGAGAACCCATCATTTTTAGGAAGGTCATCTTCAAAAACCCTTCGCATCATTAACATCATGCTCGGGCTTGGGGGCTGGTGTACCGTAAGGTACCCAGTGTACCGTACGGTTTCCTGCACACAATCAGGCTGACCCTAAAAAATGACTACCTAGGCCGGCCATCCAGGCCGGCCAACCACCCTAGCCGACCACATGGTTAGATTATAAGAGGTGATAGTTGATTAAAGCCCCTAATGGAGGTTAAGGCGATATTGGGTCGTCATCAAACCCACGAAAAGTAAAAGCCCATTACACCCAGTATAAATAAGATGCCCAGGTATGATTTCTGGACAAATTGCTCACGCTGCATATTATGCATTACTTGCATCCTTTTATATAACTGTTCGATCACTTAACTGACTTGAGCGTCGAGTGCCTTTGACAGGTACCCGTCCACCTGGCTTGGCGAACGAGGAGGGAGAACGAACACTACAATTGGAACACGAAGAGGAGAGAGTCTGTTCAGTATTGCCCAACACGTTCAATCCTCAACAAACAGGTAACCGTCCGGTCTTCTGCACCACCTAGATTACTTGAAGCAACGCCCGTCCGGTTTTCAACCTGAAGCGCTTCGGAATACGTCCGTCCAGTCTCTAGTTCAACTCGAAATGTTTTAAGGCACCTCCAAACCACCCCGAAACATGTAGTTATGTATTAAATTAAATATTATTTCAAAATATGATGAAAGTAACCACTAACAAATAAAATTAATAAAATAAACTTAGACTTAATTAAGATTACACTAATTTATGATTGATCAATATTTTGAGTATATTGTGAAGAAAATTTAATATGATCGAAAATCAGGAACATCTAAGAAAGGGAAAAATATCAGAAGTTAAGAAAGAGGAGGAAATATAAGAAGTGTAAAATGTTCAAAAATTTGATAACTCTATATCACTAAGAAAACTGTTTAGGACCTTTGACTATAATAAGGTTAAGAAAATAGAAAAGCCATTAGTAGGATAACCTAAAAAAGTCAAGTCAATCATGTATTGATACATTTGGTATTAATTTCTTATATATTATTAGATGTGACAAACAGGTTAATATGATTGGTTTTGACTAACTCTTGACCTGTACAAAATATGTGAAATGAGTTTATTTATTATGTTTAGGTAGCGTGAAAGTCCTCACTTATCCCTTTAAAGAGTGGATTAATGAGTTTTATTTTATAATTTTGTTATTTTTTTTTAAATATATTAAAAACACATTTAGTAATGTAAATATTATCTAAGTCTTTAATTAGGTAATTAATATTTCTAATTAGATAAATTAAAAGAATTATTACGCCTACTTAGTATATTTTCCCATAAAAATTAATATGTAGATTTACTTTATAAGTGTTAATGACTTTAAGTTATAATCCAACCGTATTTTCTATCATTTTAAATTAAAAAGAACAAGTCGGCGAAGCAAACCAAAACAAGTTGGTAAGTTAAAAATGTGAAGTCAGTCTTCCAAATTAATAGTGGGTTAGTGGATCAGTTCATCAAGTTCGATTTTGTTTTGTCACCTTTGTAGATTATATTGTTTTATTTGTAGAATAATTAAACCTAGGTTGAAATAACTAATAATAGGCACCTCAAGTTTTTAATACATAACTTACTTGGTTATAATAGGCACTAAATAAGCTTATGTGAAACTTTTATTGAATATAAAATCTTAAAGGTAACCATTTATTAGTGCATTTGTTTATGTACTGGTGTATTTATTAAAGTTTTTCTTAAAGTATTTAGTTTTCAAAAAGTTTTTTTATAAAAGTTTTTCTTAAAGTATTTAGTTTTCACAAAGTTTTTTTATAAATCACTTATCATTTATAAATTGCTAATCAATGTTCAAACAAGTTTTTAATATGTTTTGATAGATAAAATGTCAAAAAATATTTTTGAAAGGTACGATATAAGTCTTAAACAATCTTGTCTTAACATCTTCATCTTGCTTGTTAAATCTCATTAAACCAAGAAACCTAACATTTTATTATTGTAACCTTATGATACTAATCTAGCTTTTGTTCTTATAATTTTGACTTCTTCAATAAACTTATTACAAAAGACTTGTCTTATGACAATCATACATTGATCTTCAAGTGAAGGAAGCTGATAGCAATCCTCCTAGCTAGGTTGGGCCAAAACTAGAAGAACAAACCATGATGGAAAATGAATGAAGTTTGCAGAATTTGGTGGGAGTGAGCTAGGGCTCTCGGTTTTATGGTGTTGTATGGTGAAGGAGGTGGTGTTTGATGATTCTCTAAAGAAGTTAGGCCAACTCTTGGAGGAAGTTGGCTAGAGGAGGCCATTTGAGTTGCTTTAGCCTAGGGTGACCTAATAAGAGTTGTATGGCTCAAAAATAACAGAATAACAATACTTTAAATCAAAGGTGAATATGTAAGACCCGGAAAAAATGTAGTAACACTAGTGGAAAAACATTGTTTAACGTCACCCATATGACGTCGGTTAGCTCGTAGACCGACGTATATGAGTGCATGGTGCATTAGCGTAAATAAGTGGTAACCTAGACGTCGGTTTGAAGGGGACTCGACATCTATTATATAATACACGTCGGCTCTGACGTAAACCGACGTCCAATGTATGGAGGTTGGCGAGAAGACAGACTTCTCTTGGCCATTGACGTCGCTTATGCTGGGGTCCGACGTCTACTAGGGGTGCAATTAATGCTCACCACCTGATTCCTAGATGCTTAGATGTCACGTGGTCAATCATCGACGTCTATAGCCTGTCCGGAAGGCGGGAAGACAGAAATTTATGCAAAATAGACGTCGCATTTCTGGGTGCGCGACGTCTATGTGCTTGTAATTAATTATGTTCACCAAAATTCGAGGCACGTCGACGTCCGGTAGCAGTGACCGACGTCTATAGTATTATAGACTTCAGCGCCCTTTGTCAACCGTCGTCTACTTCACTGACAGTAAATGAAACGTCAATCGGTTCAGCGCACTAGACGTCGGCCCCCTTGGACACCGACGTCTAATGGCATTCAAAAAGTCACTTTAAATGTTATCTTGGACGTCGAGTTAGTTAGATAACCGACGTCGGTGTCCACGAGGAACCGACGCCCCATTTCATTTTAAATAAACCGCAGACCCTTCGCGGCATTGCAGTTTCTTATATCGTCTTCCTCTTCTCCTTTTTCTCTTGCGGCACCTCTTCTTTTTCTCGCTTGCGACACCTCTTCTTTTTCTCTCTTGCGGCATTCTATTGTTGTTTCTGATATCTTTATCGTCTTCCTCCTCTCCTTTTTCTCTCTTGCGACATTACATCTCAGGTACGTGGTTTTTTTTTATGCTTACCGTTTAAACTTTGTTTAGTCTTTCATCGATTATCTTCTGGTTCAACTGATTAAAATTTTCTTTCTTTGTGTTGTGTTTTAGTGCAGTTTGGTTCCTTTCTTGGGGTAACGTAGTAACACATTCTCCATTTGCTAGCTGCCTCCCAGAAAAAGCGGCGTCTTGTGAATTTCTTTTGGTCGTTTCAACCCAAAAACGACCCTAGGTTGCCTAGTTATCGTTTCACCGTGATTTTTCCCTCTTGCGGATGAAAATGGAACTAACCCAGGTTCGGTTTTGGGTTGAAAGGACCCATAAGAAATTCAAAAGACGCAAGCTTTTTTTTTGGGGAAACTAGCAAAAGGAGATTGTGCTACTAGGCTATCCAAAGACGGGAACAAAACTGCACTAAAACACAACCACTGTATTAGACGTCAGTTAATGTGTACACCGACGTCTATAGTACCTTTTACACGTCAGTCAGTGTCAATTTCGAAGTCTTTAGTGCCTCTTCGACGTCGATTATTGCGCAGACTGACGTCACTATAGGCGTCGGTTATATGCTTGTCCGACATCCCATTGACGTCACCGGAATAGACGTCGGTTGTTTTGTAGACGTTAAAAGCCTAAAATAACCGACGTTAAACAGCGTTTTTGCACTAGTGTAATTAGATAATAAAGTGGTTTTGAGACTTGAGTATTATTGTTTGGTAATTGGTGCTTAATGTTTAGATGTTTCTTTGAATTATAATTGTTATGTTAATTATTTAGTGTTATTATTTATAAGGTCCAACACACGATTGATATGTTATTAATTTGGTGATTTGTGTGTGTGTGACATTACCATTGTGATGTGTTGGTTTATTTGTATAGATGTTGTTTAGGATTAAATGGATGAGGGTTCAATTCTTACAGAGAAGAGTTTAATAGAAATTTAGATTTTAATTGTATTTTTGGTCTAGGAGAAAAATGGTCGTTTTACCTTTATTAAATGATGCATAAATTATTTTATGGGGTGTAGAAAGTAAAAGGATGCAAATAATAGAAAATCTAAAATGTAAATAGGAGATTACATGATTCTTAGGAGGATTTAGTAGTAGTTGATATTTTAAAAAGTAGTTAAGATAAAATAAGAGAGGAAATCTTGGTGGATATTTAGAGATTAAGTGAGAGATTTTATTAAAACCAAAAAGGTAGAGATAAAGGGAAAAAAGATAAAAAAGGAGAAGAGGAAAAAGGTGTTACACATTGGTACCCTAATTCTGAAACGAAAAAGAGAAAAAGATAGGGAGAGAGATGTGTTTCTAGGAAAGAAGAGGAAGAACTGCAGAAAACCTTAGTGCAAGGGAAGATTAGTGGTGTTTTGGAGGTGTAGATAAAGCCTTAAGATTGGCCAAGGAATGGGGAAGCCTAACTTTGTTTGTTTGTTGTTGTATGTTATATTATATGTCCTTGATTATCTTGATTGATAATCCTTGTATTGATGCATGTGTACATGATTTTGGTTATGATTATATGTGGTTATTGTTGAGTAAAGGTTTGTGTATGCAGGGGAATAAGGTTTATGTAATTCATGTCAGGTTTTTCCTATGAAAGTATGTATGGTTTTGTTGGGTTATCCCGTGATAATAGGTTTTGATGATAAGGGAGGACAAAGATATGTTGTTTGAGGTTTTTACCATTCAAATATATGTTGTAAAGAGTGGTATAATGATCATATGCATTATGTTGGGTTTGTTTAGGTTGTAATCTGCATAATGATGGATTTTGGATGATTCAAGTAATGTAATGTATGTATTAGGGTCTGTTCATAAGGGTATGTGAGATTTGAATGCATGCATGATGTTTTGAGTATGTTTCCTCGTGATTTAAGGTTGATGTGTGTATGTTATGAACACTTAAATTTTGTCTAGGATGTGTTTCGATTCAGCAATAATCGATTATCACTAGTTATAATCGATTATTTGTGCATTGGTTTCGAGTTTTGTTTCGGGAATAATCAATTATCTGGGATGATAATCGATTATCCTTTCATGTGTGACGAATTTGGGAATTTTTATTGGAATAATCGATTATCTTAAGTGATATTCGATTATCATAGTGTATTTTGTGTAAATGTGAACCTTTCAGGAATAATCGATCATCACTTATGATAATCGATTATCCAGTGCATTTTTGTTAAAAATTTCAAATTTGATGAAGAATAGACGTGGACAAGCTTGAGGAGTTGTAGAACGTGGTGATAATCAGAGAATGAGATTTGTGGTTATGTTTAGGGTCAGTCTTGACTTGTGTTGGAGATTGGAGCATGGGTGAATGTTGGGATGTACTTAAGTGTGTGGTTGATGAGCATAAGAGTGAGGGATAAGTCTACTTGTTGTACCTAGTAAATCTTGAGTTTATATGTAGATAGATGTTTCCTTTGGCCTTGTGTGTAAAGGAAGGGTTGTCTGAGTATTGAACCTTCCTTGTGTGGGGGTGATGGTGTTTTCCTTGTCCTTGTGTGGTAGGAATACATATTCCTTAGCTGGATTGCAGGACTACTCGATCAGATCTGTAGGGGAGGCTACAAATGGTCTGTAGGAGCGGCTACTGTAACACCCCTAACGGAATGTCACGAGTATAATTTTTT
Source organism: Vigna reflexopilosa (assembly GCA_027742785.1). NCBI lineage: Eukaryota > Viridiplantae > Streptophyta > Magnoliopsida > Fabales > Fabaceae > Vigna > Vigna reflexopilosa. The sequence continues at coordinate 13,376,616 of CM050926.1, forward strand.
TTAAAACATTTCTATAAAACATATTCATTTCAGAAATTCAAAATTTATTTGATTATAATATGGAAGAAAAATCATAACTATAAACATCACCTGTTCAAAATGAAAATCTTAGAATATCACTTTTCATAAAACTTCCAAGTTTGAAAACTTTTAAATAAAAAATTAATAATCAACCCTGAACTTAAACGTCCTAACTCCCGTCAGCTACTTCGAACCGGTCTTATTTGCAATGCCATATACTCCTGTACAAGTACGATCATCGTAGATGGAAACCATAACCACAAACATGCAAGGGTGAACAACCAGGAATATCATAGCATAAAATTTAATATAGTCATATTAATCACAGAGTAAGGTAATCATAGAAACACATTTCATCACAATCTTAACATCATAACCAGCTCGTTCATAAACCAATGTCGTTTCCTTGTGTTGTGTCATCATAACCTGTTCTCAATAATGGGGTGATTCGAGTTGTCTTCCATCGCAACTTCAAACCTATCTCCCTGACTTCTCAAGGACTAACGAGTAAAAACATTGATACTACGTGCACCGATGCACTATACTCAGCATAAGCTGAAGCCTTTGGGCGAGACATCCAACCCTCTCGAGTCCTCGTGCAGGAGTAAGGGAAACACTCGAATCTCTGTCTCTACTCGAGACCCAACATCCTTATCGTAGCGCAATATGAAAAGCTCACATAGTCGACATCCTTGCAAGGAAATAACATGGCTTTATATTGACATCCTAAATCAATACACATTCTCAATAACATGCATTAATCAATCACTCACCCAAAATTAAGCATCATTGTTATTTGCATTTAATTTTGAGATCAAAACAAAATACAAATCTTACTTATAGATGCTCTCAAATGGACAATATTATAGGTCCACCAAAAAACCCAACACATGCGTAACTTTATGTGAATAAAATAGTACATGTATTATACTAAAAGCATATTAAATTACTATCCACGGTCACGCTACCACTTTGCTTTTAATATTACTAAAAACAATTACAAGAATACTACATAAAAGGCACATTCCCGTAGTTTTTTATACTTTTTTTGTTACTTTTTCTTTTTGTTATTTGGTCTCTTGTTTTTCTTGTAACTTTCCAGAACTTAAACCTAGACCTGTCAAATAAGCCCCCATCATAGGACTTGGCCCTAACCCACATGGGTTGGGGCCAAAAAAACCCACAGGGCCAAAAAAGCCTTTTTTTCAAAAACCCACAAGGCTAAATACCCCTAAAGCCCTATGGGTCAGGGCCAGCCCATGGTCCTTCCTTTTTACCAAATTTTATATAGAAAAAAAAATCTATGGTCCAAAAACAGATACAAAAATAGAGAAACAAAAATTTTATCCAACAATAACATATAAAAGTATTTTATTTTGGGACATAGTAGCATGTTAAAGGTAGAAAACTACGCAATTTGAACTGTGGGGCAAGTACAGGATCAACTAACTTCATTTAACATATTCAGCGAACTCCACAAAAATACCTTTGCATACAAAGTTGTATGACTTTGCTTCGATATATAAATATAATTGGTAGGCCTCCACCAAACATGATGGAAGCGCCTCCAAGGAGATGACGAAAGTGCGTGTCACGAGCTCCTTCGAAGCTTCCTCCAGAGATGAACGCAACGGAATTGAAGAAGAATGCTCTAGGTCAAGAGCTGACTCAAAGGAAACTGAGAGAATAGAGAAACGAACATAGGAAAAACCCTAGACCTAGGTTTAAACGGTGGAAAACCATAGAATGGTGAGGAATCACTAAACTGACCGATTAATCGGTGGAAATGGTGTTTTAAACGGTGAAAATGGAAGCTCCAAGGGATGAGAAGTGTTTAATCGGTCAAAACGAACGCTAGATCAATCGGTGACAATGAAAATAAATGGTGAAAATGAAGAAAATGATGAGAGAAGATGGAAACTCTAGCGGATGATGTGGTCAGGGGATGAGCAAAGCTAAAATAGAAGCAAGAATTATGAACCTGTGACGAGAAGTGTGACTTACAGTGAGGAAAAATGGTTGGCGACAAAGGCGGGATTTCGAGAGAGAAAACGAAGCTCTCGAGGAATGATGCAAAAGTGTTGTGCAAATGAAATGTGGTGAATGGTGTGAATGAAGATGTGTTCCTCTGATGCGTAAGAGGAAATGTGATGTGGCGAGGCACGGGACGCTGGCACGAGAAGCGGAAGATGTGGCTTCTGGCCAGTGGCTGACGCTCTTATTGATTCCATGGGCGGCGGCGTTCTTGAATGAAGTCTATCCGAACCGAATTAGCACTTCTCAGATCAGGGTAGGCCTCTCCAGCTCCGCTGGGCGCCGGGGCCCTAGATGCGCTAGCGATCGGCACATAGGGGGTGGTTGCCCGGGTTTCTCGGCCTGGTATCCTGCACCTCGCGTTCAAGATATCTACATTCAACTGTGCCCCAGAGACACGGTCGAAGCACGCCCAATGTGCTTCTTTCACGACATGCTCTGGTCCTGGGTGTCCTCTAATGGTCTTCTAGCGTTAGAAGAATTCGTGTCCGTCCTGGACATCTGCAACGTCCTCCCAAGCTTTTTTATTCAACATATATCGGACAAACTGAAGGAAAAGACTGACCCTTTCGGTGACTTTCGTGGTCGTCCTCACTGAACCAACTTGAATCTGAACTACGATTTAGATTGAGTCTTACCGAAATCGGATTTCCTTTTCGTGCCATATGCGCACTTTATTTACTTTTTCCCCTTTTTTCTTCCCGATTGAATCTTTGTTTTCGAAAGTCTACGTTTCCGTGTAGAAGCAAACTCTCCAAATTGTTTCCTTCTCACGTAGGAAGTTCCAATAAAGCATGCCCTCTCTATCTCTCTCGAAAGCTTAAAGTACCTGAGGGAATATAAGCTGATGCAGATATGGAATCAGTGTTGTGGAGGAAAGTAATTAATGGAAGCACGGTGGAAGAATGAAAAATGAGAAATGGAAGAGTGTGCTTGGAAGGTGGCTAGAGGCGGATCCCTAGGACTCTCTAGCCTGTTGACTTTCAAGAGAGAATTGTTTCTGATTCAGAAATCTAATTCTCATTCATCTCAAAAGTTCCAATTACAAGAGAGGAGCTGGGATTTATAGTAACCCATACTCCTTGCAAGCTAAGTTATGTATACAATGAAATGTAAAAATACAAAAAGAAAACACTAGAAAAGATACGTTAGGCAGGATTCCATCATACCCTCCCTCTTAAAAAAAAGATTTGTCCTCAAATCTAGAAATCGCCTTATGAAAAAGCTCCACACAGTCTTGGGAGCATGGCCATCTTGAAGTGGCCTTATTCTTTTAGATCCACTTTTCTTCCTCCTAGATCAAACACGAATATGCAATACACATCAAATATATCTTCAATTAATATTGATCCAAAGAAGAAATTTTCTACAAAAACAAGAAAATAAGAACTTCTAATATTTTTATTAGTAATCTTTGAAAATTTTAGAAGTCCAAATTTAATTTTGTCTTGAGTTACTTATTTTCTTAAAGATAACAATAACTCAAGATTTGAATTGCCATTTTTTGAAAAAGTTTTCATTGAATATGGGATGACAATTGATTTGAAAGAGAGAATAATATTTGAAGACTGAACAATAATGGGAAAAGAAGTAAAGAATTGGAAACCTTCCATTTTAGGTTCCATGGTCTTTGAAAGAATAGGATTTGTCATCATTAACAATTTCTCATTTTCTTTCTTCTCTCTTTCTTGCCTTTCTCTATTCTTTTCTTCTTCTCTTCTCTCTCTTTCTCTTCTTCTCTCTCTTTCTTTTCTTCTTCTCTCCTTTCTTCTTCTTTTCTCTCTTCTTCTTATTTTCTCTCTTCTTCTTCTTCTTTTCTCTCTTCTTCTCTTTTTTCTTCATCTCTTCTCTCTTCTCTTCTCTCTTCTTGTTTTCTCTCTTCTTTTTCTCTTCTCTCTTTTTCTTCTTTCTCTCTTTGTTCTTCTTCTTTCTCTCTCTTCTCTTTATCTTTCCTTTCTTCCTCTTCTCTTCTCTTAATCTATCTTTCACTTTTCTTATCCTTGATCTCTTTAAGTCTTGCCCCAAATTCTAGTTCTCTACGAAGAAACCCGTGATCATTTAAACTCTCAAGAAATATTTTTCCATCTTCAATGCAATTTTTAATTAGTTCTAGGTTTCTTTTAATGCTTGAAGGCACAAACTTTCTTCTCATGCCAGATTTTAGTTCATACCAATTATGAATGGAGGATTTTCTACCTTTATTAACCCTATATTGCCTTTCATCTCACCACTCACTTGCATGTTCTTCTAACTTATAGATATATATGTTAAGAACATAAGATTCACTCTCTCAATAAAACCAAGGATTTATTTTATCTATTTTTTGTTCCCAAGCTAGATATGTTAATGCACCTATGTCTTTTCCAAAAAATGGAAGATTCCTAGCTTGATTAAACATTTCATCAACATTATCTAACCTAGAAGACCTATATGAACTATAAAAAGACATCTTTGTTTTTTAAAAGTTTTCTTAATCTAAAGGATTAAAAGCTTCCACTTTAGACAAGTCCCAGGTAAGAGTGGTGAACCACAAGGGTTGCTTAAATACCAAGTCTTACCTTGTCAGAAATGCCTTAAGCTACTAACTAATTATCCTTTAAAAAAAATTACTTTTGAAATCAAAGTACACAAAGCACAAACAATTAAAACTAGACTCTAATATTCGGACTCTAACGTGACAATGGTCACACCTAAACGTGAACACTAAAATCAAAGGCAAACAATATTAAAATATACTCCTATGGTAAGGCTTGTAGCTTTGGCTAACAAGACACACTCACCTATCTAACTATGCCAGAAAAAAGAAAATAAGTAAAGTTGCCAAGAGTTGGAAAGAGCACCATGGACTCTTCCAATCCACTTGGACTTTATAAAAGGCCATTTACAAATTAATAGAAAACCAAACAGAAAGGCACAAGGCTTAAACAAGCCTATTACAAACCAATTTACACAAAACAAATTAAAAGAAACAAAAAGTATGCTAGGCTGCTACGGTCCTGGTCCACTTTTGTAGGGAAAATCACGTGCTCAACTTTGTTGCTTTAATTTGTTGTTGCTGGATAACTTGGGTCATTCTAGCTTCTGGCCAATCCTATAATCACACATGCAAAAAATTGCTGTGAATATTCACTTAGTTAAAACAGAATGCAAAAGAAGATATAAGCCAGTAAGAACTTCCCTTTCTCTTGGCAGTACAAGCTTTCCACTGAGATTCTGCTACTGCTCACTATCATGGTTCACTCCTACAAACACATTGGATAACTTGGATAAGTGTTCAGTTAAAAATATTACAGGAGAAAACAATATGCATTATAAAAGAAACTTCCCTTTCTTAGTCGTGTGCAATTGATGCAGTTAAAAGGTTGTTTTTGCTCTCAAAGGACAAACTGCAATGAAATAGTCACACGCAATTCAGCAGAGCAAGCATCAATGAAAGCTAAGACAGAAAAATAATTCAAAACAAGGGTAAGTTAAACAACTCCCTTCAGTTCAGAACGGCACAATGCGATGCTGATTTGCTCAGACTATACTCCTGCTCAAACTAAATTAATTCGAGCTATTATTCTATACTCTGCAATAGTTCAGTTCTGCACACAAAATCAAACCCAAAGCCAGCAAATAAAAGTGAGATTAGACATGAACCAGATTCAGATATATGTAATGCAATCCTGAGACCAACTACTTAAACAAAAATTCCAATTTAAATAAAATCTAATCAATTCAATGCAATGCTAAAAAAATTTCAATTTAGGATTCAGATTGGCTAATCCTAGTCTACAAAAAGTATCATACCAGATTCAACACTTCAAATAATGCTAATCAATGGCAAGCTATAACAAGAATAGTTCAACCAAAAAAGAAGCAATTTTAAGGTAAAAGAATCCCTTTAGTTCAACATTCGCACCTGACGTGTTTCTTCCTCTTTTTTCTTAAACTAGACTTTGTTAAAGCTCCTAAAGCCCATTCAGGTCAACTTTCATGATACTTCTTGCTCAACTTCTTCATTGTTGCAGGTGTTTGTAACTCACTCTTACATAACACCACCTGTAAATGGCAATGAAAACAAAAACTGTACAAATCTAATTGGTTAACGAAATTCAGATTCAGACTTAAGTAAGACACACTCTCAACAAGGATATTTGGCTTTCGATGCAGCCACATAAAGCTCACAAAATCAGGTTTCTCTCTGGAAGCTTAAAGAACTCAAAATGGAAAGGTTTGGAAGGGAAATTCTCCTTGGCAATTCAAGGCTTGAGAGTCTTTCAGACCACCACCACCTAAGATGCTACCAAACACACAAACCTTCCTTCAAATTCCAAAAACCAAAGTGAAAAAACTTCACAATTCAGAAAAGGCTAGGCTAAAGCAATGGGCACGTAGAACAGAATAGGACAACCACAAACAAATGGAAGCACCAGATAATGGAAACTGACAGAACAACACAACAGACAAACTCAAGAGGCTCTAGATCAGATTATGAAAACAAATAAAAGCTTTAATTAAGATCAGTTGAACATAACTCACATGCATTGAGACAAAACCAGGAAAGTCAATCAAGACAAGCAAGAGAAAGGCAATTTAGAAAGGCTGGCACACAAACAGAATCCTAAGAACAGAACTAGATCAGATGTTAAAAGCAATAAACACCCAAACAAGTTGCATTTGCACCAAATTTAAAATCAGTTCAGAATTGGTTGAAACTGTCCAAAAAAAATGCCTAAGAGAAAAGACAGTTTTTCTGATGCAACAACTTTCATAAAAGTCAATTGCACTGGTCTTTTAGCTTTTTGGAACTATGTAAATGTTTCTTTTGAATTGTTTTACATGTAAACAGAATGACCGAGCTTTTGCTGCAATGACAACTCAATTTCAAATGCACCAATTCCAAAATTTAGAACACAGAAACAACAACTTGTTAAAGAAAACAATGGTCAAAAACTTGGTGGTTCAAGTAGTGAAAACACACAGGGTAGCTAAAACTGAGAATCTGTTTGCTTCAGCAAGTTTTAATGCATAATTCAAACTGGTTTCAACAGCTTAATGAAGCAGAAACAAAGTCTTTCAAATTTCAATGGTTCAGCCACCAAACTTACTCAAAATATGTAACTTAACCAACCAAAATTTGACTCAGATATTGAGACAACATGTGAACAAGTAACAAGACTCAAAAACGGCAAATAATAGTTGATCAAATCATTAGAATAACGCAGAAGATGGTTAGCAGTGATCTAAGTGCTAAAAAACATATTTAAAATAGGAAAACTAGATTCAAACAAAGTAATGCAGATTGGCCAACTGCAAATGAAACTCTACTGGAGTTTTCTCAGTGCAACCAAGCTTTGCCAACATAATTCATTGCTTATAACGTACAAAAATATCTTTTATAACGTAGTTACTAGAGACATAATTCTGGGCGATATAGTAAGTCTGCGCATTTTATAACGTAGCAAAAATTTACATTATAATATGTTGAACATATTATAACGTATTTTGTGAAGTCCGTCATAATATGTGCAGTTTATTATGACAAATTTTCATTTGTTCGTTATAATAGGGCAGAAGGTATTATGACGTAGAAGTTTTTGTACGTTATAATATGTGATCTATTATTACGTATATATTTTTGTACGTTACAATATGTGATCAACATATGCTAACGTACATTATGTAGTACGTCATAATATATGTTTTTCTTAAAAAAATGATTATTACATTTGACATCCAATTAAATTATAATAATATTCCTTTATTATCATCTCATCCAATCAATTTATAATTTATATAACTTCAAATAAAAAAATTTAATGAAACTAACAAAATAGAATTCATTTTGAAACATTAAATAGTCTAATAATATTTAATACATCATTTATACATGAAACTATATATTAAATCCAAACATTAATGTACATACACTATTGAATTGTAGCCAAGTTTCTACTAACACTTAAAATAAAAGAAGCCAACTTCCTTCTAATGTCTTCAATGTCTGCAGCTTCCATGGGAGATGAATCATTAAAGATTTACAAATAAAATAATAAAGTTAAATCATTATTGTAATGAATGATTGGATAAGTATTTAGTTAGTATTTTAATACCTTATTCCATGATTCAATAATGTTTGTACAAATAATGGTATGCATGTGTTTCATTACATAATAATAGTAATTAAAAGAAACTTTTAAACTAGTCATGAAAAATTAAAAAAAATTGTACTTACTTATGCAAGTAAGGTGCTAAATAGACCTTTTTACCAGCTTTTTCAAACATTTCTATCTAGTACTTTTGCACCTCTTCTGATTTATTTTCTACACTTTGAATTATAACAGGATCAAGAAATCCATAGATAGTAGCATTCCTTCTCTCGATGCAGAGGTGATGCAAATACCTTCAATATGAACAATAATGTTAAAATAAATACACAAATGCAATATGATAGTATTTTCATGGTTTGTGAAGGTTTACTTAAAATTTCCAAAGTTGTAGAACTATTGTAGAGAGCAGATCATTACCAATGACAATTTCACAAATATCCCTATGACATATAAATAAAGTGGTGGTAGCAATCTTGCGTGTGAGTTTAGGAGGCATATCTATCTCAATAGTTTTATTCCGCATTGTGACTATTTCTTCATCTACAATAATCAAAACAAATAAATTAGATTTAAAGTTTAAAAATATATAAGAACAATTGTGTGGAATTCGAAGCCGCATTTCCACCTGGTATAGATTCCAGGTACTGCAATAGTTTAGGACCTATTCGACTAGATGACCATTTTATTGATATCTAAGTGTATGATATGAACATGGTATTGGCTCAATCGATCAGATGCATCTCAATGCCAAATTCTAAAACAAGTACACAAAATAACCAAAAATAGATTAGGAACCAAATTAGTGTTGTGAGTCAATGCAAAGCTGCATCTCATGTCAAACATCAAGCACCCGAGCTCTTAATGAATTTGTCATTGCTCATATGGTGTGCTGATGTTGATCAAACAACAAGACTCACTTTAGAATCAAGAATCATGAATTCAAGGCACAATACTAGAAATTAAATGACAAAATAAGCAAATAACATGACTAGAACATGACTGAATATGATTTAGAAATTAAAAACTCAAACAAAGAAGATTCACCGAATAAAATGAAAATAAGACTCAAAGCACAACATAAACAAGCAAGCTTATCAGAAATTGGACACCTAAACAAAGGAAAACAAACTTCACTTAATGAAGATGCACGAAACAAAAACAGATCAAGACAACAAAGGAAAATTGAACAACACAAAAGTTGAAATAAAATAAACGCGAAACAAACTCAACTTAGAATCAAATGAAACAGCTCAAGAATCAGACAAGACCGAATCGAAAAAAACAAATCTCAAAGCAAGAAATCAAGAAAACTTGAGACAAAGATACTTATCTTTGAAGCGTGCTCGAATCTGAAGCTTTGATGACGAACTGATGGAAGAGGCTCCAAGGAGAGGCTGATTGAAGCTGCGTGAACATGAACCTGGCCTCCACGAAGCTTCTCCGATGAAGAAAGACGCAGCAGAATGGTGTATAACATGGAAGAAAAACCAAACTCGAGATCTAATCGGAGGAGAACTCGAGATCGAAGTGGAATCAGAAAAGAACTCAAGAAACTTGGGTTTGAACGGTAGAAAACCCTAGAAACACGGAATCTAGACAGAATCAAAATACAAAACTAGAAACAGATAGAGATGCGAATCAAACAGAAACAAGATCGAAATAACAGATAAGTTGAGATGAATGAGAATTAGATTTCTGAATCAGAAACAATTCTCTCTTGAAAGTCAACAAGCTAGAGAGTCCTAGGGATCCGCCTCTAGCCACCTTCCATATCACACTATCATTCTTCTTTTTCCACGTCAGAATTCTTCCTCCACCTAAACACCGTTCAACCAATCCTCTTCAGCCACACATGCGTTCTGCACCATCTGCCACGCATCTGTCCCTTCTCGCTGCGTCATCAACTTCACTAACCATGTTTCATACTCACACCTCCGAGAATCACGTCATTCTTCATTTTCGTCTTCCTCACGTCGCTGATCTCTGACTCGAGAGCGTCTCCACCACGAACCACTTCATCATCGTAGATCCTTCATCTTGAGCATCATTTCCACCGAACCACATCTTAGATCGTCATCCGCCAGTCACGATTATGGTTTTTGCCTCCTCACGCCTTCTTCCACCATTTTTGACCGATCAAACCTCCTTGCACTGTCCTCTCTACATATTTGACTGATTAAAACCTTTGTTCCACCAATTAATCGGTCAAGATAGCCCCTCTATCTTATTCTAGGGTCTCCTCGTTCCGTTTATCGCCTGCAACCGTTCTCTTCAGATAATATCTCGATCTAGAGTTTCTGAGTCTTTTCCACTGCGATCTTCTTCAGAGGAAGCTTCGAGGAGGTATATTCATCTTTATGATGCTACAATCGGTTTCTTCCTCGAGCCTCCGTCTATCAAGTGGTATTCAAAGCTCAGGTTCGAGCACGCTTCAAAGATAAGTCTCACTCGGTTTCATTTTGTCTTACTTTGATTCAGTCTTGTCTTGCTCAACATTTTCCGTTGTGTATTACTCGTCGGAGGAAGCTTCGAGGAGCTTGCCACATGCACATTCGTCATCTCCTTAGAGGCTCTTCCATCAGTTAGTATCAGAGACAATATATATAGTTCAGATAAAGACTATACCTCTAAACTACACATCTTTGTGTTCATTTGTGTCATGAAATTCTTACCAGTTAAGTATAACTAAGAAGAGGAAGATGTCCCTGCATTTCTTCAGGTGCAGGGCAACAACATTGCGTTAAACTGTGACCCTCATTGTTATGGCCTTAATGTAATGGACCATCCAATATGAATATAAAAGACTTTCTTGAGGTAAATTGCCAAAATAAAGGGAAGTATCAACAATCATCAACTAAATTTCTTTTTGTTTAAATAAGATCACACTAGCACACTTTTGTGGGTTATTTACACCAGAATTAGTAATAAACCTATTAGAGTGCGCAAACCCTGTTATAAAAATAAAATGCTAAAACACTTATTGACAGGGTTCTTAATTCATAATTTGTGATAAAATGTTGTTCAATTACGGTTCAGTCAGTCTCATATGTTCATAAATAGGAAAGAAATCACTAGTTTGATATAAAACTAGACAGAAAACCCAAATGGGATTAAAACTAATCCATATGTCTTCTAGAGTTCTCCATAACCGATTGAAGTAGCCATGCATTCTAATCTCTCAAGAAAAGCTGCAACTCAGAAACCAAGGTTTTCTAAGGAAATCAAATCCTAAAATAAGAATTCCCCAACATCTTATGACAATATCTGCATCTACAAAGTGTCCTAAATGTCTCACAGCAAATCCTAAATAACATCATTTGACCATTTGCATTATCAAGGGAAGAACATGTCTATTACAAACCAACCAACATTAGAATTACTTTTAGTTTGGGAGGGAATTTTAGATGTTAAACCCTACTAAAAAACATGCCCATTTTTGTCTATTTTCCTCATCTTCCCACCCATTATGCAATTAACATAACAACATTAATGTAACATTCTCTTTTCTGTTAAAGGGGACATCATGTAACAACTGTGGAACTAATTACATTAGTGTTTGCATATTATTAACAACTGCTTTATCTTGGTACTGGTATTTAGAAAATGAAAGAGAAAAGACAAGAAAGTAAAAGAGAAACTTGCATTCTTGATGGAAAATTTTAAACTATGCTTTCATATAAGGTGTTGAACCAATTTGATGAAAAAGGCACTGTCTTAAAATTGGACATTATTGTGTACATTTACAGGCACATATGATGCATGGATGATGTAAGCTAAAGGTCCAATAACTTCACTTTTGCAATCATAGAAGGAATCCACAACCTGAAGCACAAAAGTTAACTTAATGAAATGAATGACATGAAGTTACTATGTGATTCAAATAGAAACTAGCAAAAAGCTTATACAGGGTTTGTTGGGGCTTTTTTCCATGGAATCAATGGATTTGAAGTGAACCTAGGAGAAGGTGAAGCGGTGGTGGAGTTGTTGATGAGGCGAGGGAGGGAGGGAACAGAGGCGTTGGATTTCGGTGCAGTAGCGAGTTTTTCCATTTTGTAGCGGCACTGGATGGCGGTTTTGGTAGTGGGGGAAGCGTTGGGGCATTGGGCAATGACGACATCGGCAACCTCTTGCCAGTGGGTGGATTTGAGAGGTTGGTGCGGCCGAGGGAGTACCACTTGTCACGGTAGGCGTCGATGAGGGCGGAGGTTTCCTCCAAGGTCCAACATGGCGGGGGAGGACGGCGGGAGGAGGTGGAGGGAGGGGCGGCGAGAGTGAAGGGGAGGCTGTCAAGTGCTGTTCAGAAGAAAATAGGAACAGTGGCACAATAAAAATGATGTTTTGGGGCTAGGGGGCTAACCTGACCCTACTTCATTCACATCCCATCTAATAGGGGCTAGGGGCTTTAAAAAGCCCCCTAAAGTATGGGTCAATAAAAATGGGGCTAAGTATAAAAAAGGCTAGGGTCAGCCTTAGGGCTTAAAAAAAACTAACAGCTCTACATAAACCACACAAATAAACACCCTAAATTATATTTTAAATTTGCCTTTAAAGGTGATGGAAACCTATTTAGGGAATCTATTAAAAGGAGTATCAACTTAATCTAAGGCTAAGAAAGGGAAGTTCAAGAAGGACTTTTAAGAGCTCTTTCATGTTTTCTTTCTCTAAGTCTTAAAAGAATTCTCTTTTATAAAAATACTTATATTGTTTTCTAGGATCCAAATAAGGCTAGGAGGTCATGGATCAATCAACCAAGAAGCTTGATTCGCTAAGGGAAGCAAAGGAGTTAAGCTAGGAAGAAAAATGGGTGATTTCTGGATTGATAGCTTAGCTTCCAGATTGGGACTGTGAAAGAATTTATCTTTCGGATTAGGATTTGGTCAGCCGAAACCCTCTGAAGTCGAGTCACTACGAGAGGTGTTTTTCACATGTGTAGTTTCTGACCTGGTTTGAAGCAGGATTCGTGTGATCTGTTTAAGTGGTGCCTATTGCACGATTTTATTTTGATTTTAGGAGGGAATTTAGGGCAGAAGGATGGCTCATCTTTAATTATAAATAAGAGGGTCATGTCTTTGTATTTTCTCACTTTTGAGTGTAATGAAATGCTGAAGAATTTATTTCAACCTCTTATACTCTTTAGTCACCCTCTGAATTTCGAATTCAGCTACTCTCCTCTAGCTTCCTTCCTTAGTAGGAAGGCCTTATGATCTTGGAGGCATCATACACACACCATACCTTCATCCAAACTTCATTAAACACCTTCATTCAAGCTAATTTCACTGTACCAATTTTCATTCTGTTGAACATCTGTTTTGGAGCTGCTTCTTGCGTTAATAATGCTAGGAGAGGGTTCCATCAAAAGGTGTATAAGGTCATACATACAAAATGGTATAGAAATCCTACTATAATCAAAATTTTGGAAAGAAACAAAAAAATGACATATATGAAACCTAACTGATGGAAGCAGCTCCAATCTTCAAGAATGGACAGCTCCGTGGACTAGAATGTTGCAGCAGAATGAAGAGATGGTTGTAGGTGATGGTGCACGCAAGGTGTTCGGTGAATTGTTTGGTGAAGGAATGGATGTGTGCGAGAGGTTTCTCTAGCTCAGGAGGCCTTCCAAGAGGGAAGGAAGCTAGAGGATTATGGTGCTAAATTAGCACAAAGTTGAACTTGAAGCAAAGATGCTATGCTAATTTCAGCAGCAATTCCTTATGTCATTCAAGTTAGCTTTACAAAGGATTGAATCCTCTCTTTTATAGATGAAGAGAGGTTCTGAAATGCGCATGGGAAGCTACTCTTATTACACGTGAAGTGTGCTAGATAAGTTATCCAGTGTGGCTGCATGTTCCATAAGAAAAGCAATTAAAACTTGATGATATAGGTAGAGCTCGCTTGGTGCAGATTGGCTTGTATATTTCATACGGAAAACATTAAAATTGTGGCTGGTTGTATGTTGCACGTGGAAGATGTTTTGGCTGCATATTCACATGAAAAATGTTGAACACGTGCTTCAAAGAAACTACACCGCTGGCTGCACTTTGCCTTCTTCTTTTAATTCCTTTATTTGGAAATTCCCCTTGGATGTGTAGGTATTTTGTCCATCCTTTATTAGTATCCTACAAAACAATGTAAATGGGTTTAGTCAAAGAGAATTTATCTAAGACTTAGATAAGGAAAGTTCCTTAGGAATCTTTATTCTACTTCTGTTTCTTTAGTCTTAGTTGAAGTTGATACTTCTTTGGATGGGAAGTCCCTAAAGGGGTTGCCATCATTCCCTCCCTCTTTAAAAACGATTTGTCCTCAAATCGGGAAGAAAGAAAGAAGCACAACTTTGGTTTTTATGTTCCTCCTGGATCAAAAATATATCTACAAAAGATAGCAAAAATTAGTATGACGAAGATGTAAGCAAAAATAAGAAGACAAAAGAAAAGTCTTGTATTTTTGAAAAAGATTTTCAGAAAATTAGTCTTGGAAAACTGGAGAATTCCATATTCCCAAGTTATTTGATTTTTATCTTGAGTTACTTGTTTACACAAAGGTAACATTAACTCAAGATTTGAATTGCCATGTTTTGAAAAGGATTGCATAGAATATGGAATGAAAATTGTTTTTAAAGAAAAATTAATAATGGAAGAGTGCACAATAAGTGGAAAATAAGTAAAGAATGAGAACCCTTCCCTTTTAGGTTCTATGGTAAAGGTAAGAGTAGGAGTGGGCTTCAGTAGCAATAGCTCCTTCTCTTTATTTTCCTCTTCTTTCTTCTTTTCTTCTTTTCTTTTCTTTTCCTCTTCTCTTCTCTCTCTTTCTCGTCTCTCTTCTTCCTTTCTCTCTTCTTCTTTCTTTCTTTTCTCTTCTTCTTCTCTTCTCTCATTTTCTCTTTGCTTTCTTTCCTCTCTCTCTCTTCTCTACTTCTTGTCTCTTAATCTTCAACTTTAGTTTCTTAGCCTTCAACTCCTTAATGCTAATTTCAAATTCTATTTCTCTAATAAGGAAACCATAGTAATTTAAGCTTTCAAGAAATGTTTTTCCATTATCAATGTAATCTCTTAGTAATTGTAGGTTTCTCTTAATATGTGAAGGCACAAACTCTTTTCTCATGCAAGTTTTTAAATCATTCCAATTGTGAATGGGAGACTTTATACCTATCCTCACATGATATTTTCTTTCATCCCACCACTCTCTTGCATGCATTTCAAATCTAGATGTGTAGAGACTAAGGACATAAGATTCACTATTTCTAAAATAGAAGTAGGATTCAGGTTTCCTTTTTCTAGCAATAAATGGATGCATGTCATTAATTTCCCTTTCCCAAGCTAGGTATGTTAATGCACCAATATCCTCTCCAAAGAATGGAATATTTGCCCTAGCTTGTTTATACAACTCATCCTCAATCCTCTCAAATTCATAAAATGCACAAGTCTTCCTTTTAGCTTTATCAAGTGCTCTTTTAATGTCTTTGTAACTAATTGGCTTATCAAAACTAGAAGACCGAGAGGACCTATATGAAGAAGAAGACGTATAGGAAGTATAAGAAGACATCAAACTTTTTTAGATTTTTGTGAAAGATTTCTAGAAAGATTCTAGAGGTAAAAGATATCGAATAGCTCCCAGGAAGGAGAGGTGAGTCACAGTGGACAGGCTTAAGAACCTTGTCCTTCCTTAGCCAGAGTTTCTCCTGACATTTCTTTCAAAAGCTTTTTGAATGCAAAATGAAATACACCTAGAAACCAAACGAAGGTTTATCTAAATGAAACGCGCTCCTATATATCATGGAGACTTAAAACAAAAAAAATCAAGCAAGCAAAGTAAAGTAAACAATGCCAATGAAAAATGCTATGCGGTCCTAAGTGAAAGTGCAAGTGACACTTTGAGCCCCTTGACACATTTTCACACTAAGAAGTGGAAACTAAGCTATTACAATGTTTGATTGTGCACTTGAAATAGCTTAAAAAGAAATTTTCCAAGCCACTTTAATTAGCAAATGTAAAAGCACAACAAAATGTCACAACACCCTGCCACACACCAAACCAGTCGCAGCAAAAATCTGCACTGCACTAGAATTTAAATTCGCATACCAAGTTTGGTGGCACAAATTGGAGGTCAAAAAGTTAATTTCAAGTAGTTTTAAGCTTTGAATCAATGGAGGGGCACAAAAGGAACCTAGGAGAGCCAAAAGTAGTGCAGTAAACTGTTTGATAATTTTTCAAATTATTTGATGAAAGTCCCCAATGAGTTGCAGATTTAGTGATTTTCGGGTTTTGGGGTTCAAAACTGGATTGCATGGTTTTTGTTTGCTTTTTATGATTGGATTACACTTTTTGGATCATATAATTCCATTTGGAAACATGTGACCAGCTCTGGCCAACCCAGAATTGAAAATTAAAGAATGCACAAAACCAAACAGCACTAAAATGGCAAACTGCACCAGAAAATGGCACTTAAAAAGGTGCTTTCAAACTGAAAATTGAGTGGCAGTGTTTCAAAAGCTCAAATAATGGTTCAAGCAACTTTATATCATCAAATTGAAAGTGTTTAAGCACTAAGACAGCCAAGGAACACAATGCAACAGAAAATCACAAGATCACTTCCAAATTTAGGCAAAATTTGGTGGTTTAATGCATGATCCTGCATAAAGACGTTTGGAAACATCATTTGATGTTTGGAGCAACTTTTTATCATCAATTTGAAGGTGTTTAGACACTAAGACAACAAAGAATCACACTGCACTCGAAATCACTAGTTCACTTCCAAAATAAGGCAAAATTGATGGTTTAGGAAGTCATTTTGCATATGAGCTCAAATTTGACCAAATGAACAGTGTGCACACGTTTTAAATGGTAAAATAAACTTGCTCAAATGGTAAGAATTCACCAAAACAATCAAATTCATCAAAACACAGTTGCAATTGCTAAAAATGCAGAAATTTTCCACCAAAATTGAACCAGAAATGGCTTTGAAAAATGATGGTTTTAAACCCAAAATTGTGTGGAAGTGACTCAACAACTGAATTGCTTGTCCAAACAACTTTGTATAATGAATTCAAGCATTTGCAAACTGTTAAATCAATCAGAAACAGACTAAATTGGAAAATCACTGGTTCACTTCCATTTAAAGCACAATTTGATGGTTTAAAAGGTAAAACACTCAAATATGCAGAGAAAAATCATTCAAAGGTTCCCAAAAGGTGAAGTTTCGAAAAACACTCAAACATATATTTTTGGTAATTTTTTTAAGGTTTAACTTAGAAATAAAGACAAGTAAAGGACTAAACATGACTTATAGACAACATGGATGGATTCAAAAGTTAAAATGACACCAATAACATATATAACCAACAAAAATAGTGAGGAATGATTGAAAAATATAAAAGGCACATAGAACATAAAAAACACAAGAACACCTAGTGGAAAAGATTATGACCATAAAAACAACAAAAATGGTAACAAGATTATGACAAGTAAGAACAATACATAAACACATAAAAAACAATAAAGATAGATAATGAAACCAAGGAAACTTAGCTCTTGAAGAACCAAGACTCTTGACACCAAATGATAACAACCTTCTTAGCTAGGTTGAGCAAAAACTGGAGATGTGCATGGAGAGGTGTTTCCATGGATGGATGGTAGTGTTTTGTGGATCCAAGAGAGGTGAGGCCTACTCAAGGAGGAAGGTGACTAGAGGGGCCTTTAGGGTTGCTCTAGTATTGATCTAGAAAGTGTATGGCCATAATTTGGCAGAATAACATTACATTAATAAAAGATGAAATACAAGGGTGGAGACACCTCTATTTATAGGTCAAGGGCGTCCCTTTCTATCCCTAAAAGCATGATCTTCCATCTTTGCTCTCATTGGCCAAAAATGAGGCCTTCTAAGGAGTGGACAAGTGTTCATGAATCCTCTCCAATGATGGGAGGACATGTGGTCACTCACAAAACACAATCCTCTCAATTCCTAGAGTGTCATGTGGCCACTACTAAAAGTAAATCCTCTCCAATGGTGGAGGGACATGTGGCCACTACCAAAAAGGAATCCTCTCCACTCCAAGGGTGTCATGTAGCCACTTCTAAAAAGTAAATTCTCTCCAATGGAAGCGTCACACACGGCACACACTTTCTACTTGGCTTGGATGTCTAACTTAAGGAAAATCCTATGCTACACAAGCCTTAGTACAAGCCTTAAACAAAACTACACTACATGGTCGAATACAATGACTTAGATATCCTACAACACTCTTTAATCCATGCTCCATGATGGCTCCAAAGGTGGCCCACAAGGTAGAGTTGATGTCATCTTCATGGATGGCTTCTACTCTCTTGAAAGTGCTTGACCATGGCTAGGGGATTTGTCATCACTATTACTCTCACAAAGAGGATGTAATTACAATCCAATACAGTTTAAACACTCGCAGATGTTTCTCTCTTTTCTCTTTCTCTCTTTCTTACAATTGGTAAGCAATATAACAATGAAGCTCGAGAGTATTTCTTTTCTTCTCTTCTCTACTTTTATTTTTTCTCCTAGATATATTCTTTGTCTTGAGCTCTTTCTTTTCTATTTTGAACGCTTCATAGGATGAATATTATGGAATATGCTCTGAGGAGTTGACGGAATAGACTAGTCCAAGCTAGATTCGAAGCTCCTCGGGGTTATTTCCATTGATGAATGTAGTGGAAATGACGAATAACTCTATATCTAAAGATGAATAGAAGAGGAAGTGAGAAATGTGGTGTGGATCTTAAGTGAAACCCTAAGTTCGAAGGATAAATGCTAAATCGAAAACTAACAGACCAAAACTAAGATTGAAATCACAAAAACCTTAGAAAAGGGGAGAAACTCTAAATGAATTGATTAATTAGTTCAAAAGTAAGATTGATCGGTAGAAATGAGGAACGGACGGAGAAACAATGTTTTAATCAGTGGAAAAGGTGATAAATGATTATTTAATCAGTGAAATCGAAGAAAAAGGTGAAAATAGGAAGGAAATCTTGGAGACGTATGAAACCCTAGCACATGATGATGTTTGGATGTGGAGAAGATTAGCAAGGCAACAATGAAGATGTGAATTTGTTATGTGCAAACGCAAAATCAACAAGAAGAATAAAGAATGAAGATGTATGCTCCTGATGAAGACGTCTCGAGAATGAGAAACTATCGGGAGGCAACGTGAAAACGAAGCTACCTTCGAAGACACGAATAATGTGTGGTTCTGTGAAGAGGAATTCTTGAGAGGAAAATGAAGCTATGGAATATTGATGAGGTTTATGTGAGAGAGTGAGATGGACAATGCAATTGAAGACGTGGTTGAGGACTTTGCTGATGCACGCTACAATTGGAGCAGATTGGATGAGCAATGCATCGTAGAGGAAAGAGAAATAGTGAAAACACAATGGAAAATGGAAAAATGAGAGTAGGAAGTATGCTTGGAAGGTGACTAAAGCAAGATCCCTAGGATTCTCTAGCCTAACTTTCAAGGAGGAATTGTTTCTAGGTTTCAAAAAATCAATTTCTCCTTATTCTCAAAAGTGTCCAATACAACATGCTCCATGCAAGCTAAAAATACAAAACAATGAATATAAAGAAATACAAGTAGAGGACAATAGAGAGGTATGCCATCATTCCCTCCCTCTTAAAAGAAAGATCTGTCCTAAAATCAGACAATTGTCTTTGTAATGAAGAAAAGAGAAGAGAAGCAAAGAGAAGAGAAGAGGAAAAGAAGGGGCAAGAGAGGGAAAAGAAAGAAAAGGAGAAATTGCTACTGATGACAACTTTTACTCCTACAGTAATCATAGAACCTAGACTTAAATGTTAGCAAAATGATAAAGATGAAGTTTTGATGATGTCCAAATCAAGTCAAGAGAAATGAAGATTCAAGAAGATCCTTTGAAGACTTGTATTGCAATGGAAAGCTTTTGTAATAATTGTAGTTTATTGTCGAGGACTTAGATTTGTAATAGGTTTTGATTCTTGTACCTTCATATTTTATATTTGCTGTTCAGAATCATAAATGCATGGTTTTAATCGATTAAACCAAGTATTAATCGATTAAAACGTTACAGGTGCTGAAAACTCAACTGGAAAGGGAATAATCGATTAATTCCTTTTTTAATCGATTAGTTAATCGATTAATTCTAAGAATAATCGATTAAAACTAGCCGTTGGAGTTTTCTGGTTTTTGAAAACTAGTCGTTGTACTCATTTAATCGATTAACAGTAATATTAATCGATTAAAAGCATTAAATGGCCAGTTACGAAGAATGGAAGAGTTTTTGGCTGAGTCTTTAAATAGGCTCTCTTTATCCATCAACAACAACTCTTCCCTTGTGCTTTAGAACTCAGAAATCATTGTGAATTGTGTGTTCTTGTTCGGCTTGAGAAACTCTCGTCTGTGGAGTTGATGAAGTGTTACTACGGTGACAGAGGAATAGCCGGTTCATCCTTGGTGTGTTTGAGGAGGTGTGTGGAAGAGGATCATCCTTCGTGAAGTATTCGGAGGAGGTGTTTCATCCTTCATGAAGTATTCGGAGGAGGTGTCTCATCCTTTGTGAAGACTCAAAGGAGGTACAGGTTCATCTCTTGTGGTATCAAGAGAGGTGGTTTCTAAACTCTTACAAATTGTTTCTTTGTGATTGTAATTTGTAATTATTTTGTGATTAGTAAACTGTTTATCTTGGTTTGAGATAAGCGACTGGACGTAGGATTGGTAAGATCCGAACCAGTATAAAATTCATTTGTGCAAATTTCTCTCAACCTTACTCTTTTATTTATTATTATTATTTGCATAGTAAGATAAATTGAGAAGAAATTAAAAGGCACACGTTTATATTAAAACCCCTCTTGGTTTGTGATTCCACGCTAACCATTCTGCTGCAGCCGCTCTGAAAATTGGCATCAGAGCTTGATTTGATAGTTATTGAAATGGCAGGATCATATCAAACTTTTGCAGAGGGTGCCTCTATCAATAGACCACCTCTATTCACAGGTGAAAACTATGCATTATGGAAGGTTAGAATGCAAATTTTTATTGAGTCTATTGATTGTGAGATTTGGGATGTTATTGCATCTGGTTCGCCTGTTCCTACTAACAATTTACAAGAACCAAAGCTCCGTGTTCAGTGAACTACTGAAGAAAAGAAAAGGTTTCAAAACGATGTAAAAGCTCGTAATATTATTTCATCTGCCTTGACCGTTGATGAGTTTTACAGGATATCTATTTGTAAGACTGCTCAAGAAATGTGGGAAGTGCTGAGAGTAACCTGCGAAGGTACAGATGATGTAAAGAGGGCGAGAAAAAACACCTTGATCCAGGAATACGAAATGTTCAGGATGAAGCAAGGAGAAACAATATCAGACATTCAGAAACGCTTCACCAACATTGTTAATCATCTTATTGGACTAGGTAAGTCTTTTGAAAATGATGAACTTAATATTAAAATCTTGAAATCTTTAGACAAGTCGTGGCAACCAAAAGTGACTGCAATTTCTGAGTCACAAAACCTCAACACAATGACTATGGCGACACTACTTGAAAAGTTGAGGGAGCATGAGCTTGATCTTGGAAGACTTGATGAAGAAGAAGCAAAAGCCAAAACCAAGAAAAAGTCTTTAGCCTTAAAATCTGAGGTAGAAAGGAGCAAGAACAAAATAGAAGATGAGGACTCAGATGATAAGAAAATTTGAGACTCGTGATAAAAAGGCTCAATAGGTTCATGAAATCAAAAGACAAAGGAAGAGCCAAATACGAAAAGAGAGAAAATCAAGGATCTTCCTCACTCTATAGATGTTATGGTTGCGGAGAAATGGGGCACTTAAAAGCGGACTACCCAAATCAAAAGAAGAATGAAAAAATAAAGGAAAAGAAATCCTTCAAGAAAAAGAAAGCCTACATCGCATGGGACGATGACAACGAAACAATTTTTTATTTGAGCGAATCTGATGAGGAGGCAAACATCTGTTTAGTGGCAGACGACGACACTGGAAGCCAAGTAAGTACATTTAGCGATTTTGATAATTATAGTCAACTTAGTGAAAGTGAATTGCATGAAACTTATGCTGCTTTAATAGTTGAATCAGAAAAATTACATAAAGCTCATAAGAAATTGAAAAAGGATTTCAAAAATTTAAAATTAAATTTTGAAAATATTTCTGAAGAAAATAAAAATTTAAAATTTGATTTTGAAAATATTTTTGAAGAAAATGAAAATTTAAAATCAAATTTTGAAAATATTCTTGAAGAGAATAAAAATTTAAAAAATAAAATTTTATATTTTGAAAAGGATAAATTTACTAGTAGTGATGAATGTGCTTCTTGTGAAAATTTTAAGAAACTACTAGAACACACAACCTTAGTAGAATGCAGTAAAAATAATGAAAATAAGGTTGTTAAAAATAAGTATGTTCCTAAAATTAAAAATAAGCATAATAATAGAATCCGTAGAACATGAGTAGAAAAAGGAACAGCTTATAGGAACACAAACTTTATATCATGCTTTTATTGTATGAAAAATGGTCATACTTCAAATAAATGTAAAATTAAACATTTTGGTGTTCCAAGTGGTAGATATGTTTGGGTTGTAAAATGATTTAAATTTTTTTTATATAACCCAAAGGACAATATTTAACTTTTAAAAAAAAATTTAAAATATTTTAATTTTTTGAAAAAAAAAATTGAGAAAATTTTATTCCTAGCATGTTGTCTTTGATAAAATTGTAGACCTTGAGGCAAAACCTCTTGAGTCAGTTAAATCAGATGCAGGTAATGATGAGGACTTGGAGAAGACAACAAATGAGGTAAAGAATGATGACAATCCCCAAAACGAAGATCTCAACAAAATATCATTACACAAGGAATTTGGAGATATATCAAAAGAGGTAAACATTAGAAGAGATCTAGGATTTTTTTTTTTTAAAAAAAAAAATCTCTTAGGATTGCACTTTTTTATTTTGTGCATTTTTGTGCCTTTTTTTAAATTTAACCATATTTTTTATGCTTTAAAATTCCTATCTTATATGGTTCAATGTATGATTTTTTAAAGTTCTTTATCCTAAAATTATTTGTTTTAAAACTCCTATTATGTATGTTTGAATGGATCTTTATATTTGAAATATATTTTATGCATACATGCTTTTATTAAGGGGGAGTATTATCTAAGGTGAGAACATGAAACACAACTTTTTAATTATGATCAAAAAGGGGGAGAAAATGTTTAAAGCTTATTATTATTCTCTAATGCTCTTTTCTTCCATAAGTTGTGTTTTATCCAGATTATTACTAAAAGCTTTAATTCAAAGGAGTTTTTTATCATCATCAAAAAGGGGGAGAATGTTAGCAAAATGATAAAGATGAAGTTTTGATGATGTTCAAATCAAGTCAAGAGAAATGAAGATTCAAGAAGATCCTTTGAAGACTTGTATTGTAATGGAAAACTTTTGTAATAATTGTAGTTTATTGTCGAGGACATAGATTTGTAATAGGTTTTGATTCTTGTACCTTCATATTTTATATTTGTTGTTCAGAATCATAAATGCATGGTTTTAATCGATTAAACCAAGTATTAATCGATTAAAACGTTACAGGTGCTGAAAACTCAACTGGAAAGGGAATAATCGATTAATTCCTTTTTTAATCGATTAGTTAATCGATTAATTCTAAGAATAATCGATTAAAACTAGCCGTTGGAGTTTTCTGGTTTTTGAAAACTAGTCGTTGTACTCATTTAATCGATTAACAGTAATATTAATCGATTAAAAGCATTAAATGGCCAGTTACGAAGAATGGAAGAGTTTTTGGCTGAGTCTATAAATAGGCTCTCTTTATCCATCAACACCAACTCTTCCCTTGTGCTTTAGAACTCAGAAATCATTGTGAATTGTGTGTTCTTGTTCGGCTTGAGAAACTCTCGTCTGTGGAGCTAGTGAAGTGCTACTACGGTGACGGAGGAATAGCTGGTTCATCCTTGGTGCGTCTGAGGAGGTGTGTGGAAGAGGATTATCCTTCGTGAAGTATTTGGAGGAGGTGTTTAATCCTTCGTGAAGTATTCGGAGGAGGTGTCTCATCCTTTGTGAAGACTCAAAGGAGGTGTAGGTTCATCTCTTGTGGTATCAAGAGAGGTGGTTTCTAAACTCTTACAAATTGTTTCTTTGTGATTGTAATTTGTAATTGTTTCGTGATTAGTGAATTGTTTATCTTGGTTTGAGTTAAGCGATTGGACGTAGGATTGGTAAGATCCGAACCAATATAAAATTTATCTGTGCAAATTTCTCTCAACCTTACTCTTTTATTTATTATTATTATTTGCATAGTAAGATAAATTGAGAAGAAATTAAAAGGCACACGTTTATATTAAAACCCTTCTTTGTTTGTTATTCCACGCTAACCATTCCGCTGCAGCCGCTCTGACATTAAAATGGAAGGTTCTCAATCTTTTAATTCATTCTCAATCATTTTTAAGTCTTTAAATAGTAACTTCTTTTTCAAACAAATTGTCATTTCATTTTCAATGCAAAGTTTTTCAAAACATGGCATTTCAAATCTTGAGTTACTGATACCCTTGTGGAAATAAGTGTAAGACAAGACAAAAGCAAAATTACTTGTGAATTTGGACTTCTAAATTTTCTCAAGACTACAAAACAAAATATAAAAGTCTTTATTCTAAAGTTGCTTTCGTAGAAAAATTCTTTATTGGAACAATATTAATTGGAGATATATTTGGTTCATATTGCAGATTCATATTTGATCCAGGAGGAAGTAAAGTTGATCTAAAGGAATAAAGGAATGAGGTCATTCTAAGATGGCCCACTCCCAAGATTATGAAGAGCTTCTTCATAACAAAGATAATTGTCCGATTTGAGGACAAATCTTTCTTTTAAGAGGGATGGAATGATGACATACCTCTCTATTGTCCTCTACTTGTTTTCTTTATATTCATTGTATTGTATTTTTAGTTTGCATGGAGCATGTTGTATTTGACACTTTTAAGATGAATGAGAAATTGATTTTCTGAAATCCAAAATCAATTCCTCCTTCAAAGTCAAGACTAGAGAATCTCAGGGATCCTCCTCTAGCCACCTTCCACTCACAGTCTCATTCTCTCATTTTTCCACTTTTGCTCTCAAATTCTCTCTCCTCCACTGAAGCACTTTTTCTCTCAGTCAACATATGCATTTGGCACACATCAGCACTTCCTCAGCCACATATTTCTTTTGGCTGCCTCACGAGTATTCTTCCTCTCCAAACCTTATCTTCATCCACATCTTCTAGGACCTCCATTTTTGCTTCACACAACACCAAACCACAATCTTCGCGAGGCTTCCGAATCCTTCTTCACACTGCAAGGCACAAAACAATTGTTCTTCATCGAATAAATCCACATTTTCGCACCATTTCACTAAATCTGCCATAGATTTCTTCCTTTTTTTTCACTGATTAATTTCATTTTTCCACCGATTAATCAGTTCTCCTAGGTTTTCTAAGACCACTAAAAGTCGTTCCTCCATCGAAGAAGCTGCGAACCTAGGGTTTTCATGAGTTCGCTTTCGGCATCATTTCAGTCCTGGATCTAGAGCTTCCCTTCACGTTTAGGTTTTCTTTGTTGCTTCTAATCCTTCGAAGAACCTCCGAAAGCTATGAGGAGTTGCTTCTTCCACATTCTACCATCGCAATCTGTCTTCTCCTCGAGTGCTC